>ML662496.1:1132683-1519320 GCA_007570785.1 Antilocapra americana
TCGGGAGGGAGGAGGGAGGGGGGTTCTGGAGGGGGAGCATATGTATACCCATGGTAGATTCATGTCAATGTATGGCAAAACCAACACAATAAAGAAAATTAAAAAAAAAAAAAAGAAAATTTCATTTGAAACTTATTCCTTCAATAATTTTATTATCAAAATAAAGACTCTAATTAAATGGCTTAACTTTAAATATTAGAAAAATACCAAAATAAACCAATGGAAATCAGGAAACATAAATTAATAAGGACAAAATATTAAAATAATTAAACAGAAAATAACAAAAAGAAAATATTAAAAAATGAAAAGACCCAGTCTCTTTAAAAAGACAAAACAAAACATGAGATTAGCAGTGAGAAAGACACTATAGATACTAAATAGACTTTAAAAAGTATAAAAGAATATTATGTATGACTATATAATCAATTTGAAAGTCCGGAAGAATCGTGTGATTTTCTATAAAAAAAAATATATATAAAGTGCCAAAGTTGTTCTAAGAAAAGGTGGAAAAAAAAAAGACCCTGATAGACCCATAATCATATACCACTAGATTAGAAAGACAAACACTTCCCAAAAGACAAAAAAGATATGCCACAGAAGCATGTACTTAGATCAGATGGTTTTGTAATTGAATTCTTTTTAATCTGTCAAAACAGGTAATACTTATATTATTCATGTCATTCCAAGTCACAGAAGAAGCTTGTAAACTCCCTGATTCATTTTAGCAAGTTAGCATAACTATAATCTTAAAACCTGATAAAAACAGTATAAACCATAGGATCTGTTACTGAAAAATGCACTCAAATCTATAAAAAGGATCAATGGGAACTACATTTGCAATAAATATATAAGAATAATGTCAAGATCCCACTATTTAATTGCTAACCACAGTGCTAAGACAAGTTGGTGGAAGCACTCCATAGAGTCTGAGTAGGAAATCCTGGAATCAAACTAGAAGGCCTGACTAGGGTAAATACTGAAGTGTTGCTAAGATGAAACGGAAAACTGGACTTTATTCAGAAGATTCAGTTATCACTAGGAACACACTAAGTCTGAAGGGAACTTCTGGACAGTCAAATACAATACATATACCCATTCTTTTCTAGACTAGATTCACATATAGGTCATTACAGACTATTGAGCAGAGTTTCCTATGCTGCACAGTAGGTTCTTATTTAATCATCTGTTTTACATATAGCAGTGTGTATATGTCAATCCCTTGGGGTTCCCCAATGGCTCAAACAAAGAATCCACCTGCAATGTAGGAGACACAGGAGACTCGGGTTTAATCCTTGGATCAGAAAGACCCCCTGGAAGAGGAAATGGAAACCTGCTTTACTATTCTTGCCTGGAAAATTCCATTGCCAGAGGAGACTGAAGGGCTACTGTCTACAGACTCATAAAGAGTTGGATACAACTATGAGACTGAGTGCACACACACACATATGTTAATCCCAATCTCCCAATTCTTTCCCTAACTCCCTCCCACTTGGTAACCATAAATTTGTTTTCTACTTCTGGACCCTATTTCTGTTTTTTTATTGTTGTTATTTAGTCACTAAGTTGTATCCAGCTCTTTGCGACCCTGTGGACTGTAGCCCGCCAGGCTCCTCTGTCCATGGGATTTCTCCAGGCAAGAATACTGGAGTGAGTTGCTATTTCCTCCTCCAATAAGTGATATCACATGATATTTGACCTACTTTATTCAGTATGACAATCTCTAGGTCCATCCTTGTCACTTCAATATCTAAGATTACATTTTTATATATAGTTTAATATCGTTAAAAGATCATTAATCAAGTAAAAAGAAGCTGTTGAAAAGTCTTGGTGGAGTAGCATTAAAAATATTTTACATGTAGCCATGGAGATAGATGAATCAATTCATATACATTTATCATAAAAGAAAACTCTATTTACAAAAAGACAGACATCCATCTTATTTGACCTCATCAGCAATATTCTCACATAATTTCAGGTAAAGTTAAAGGCTACTAACACAGCAGAAGATAACTACTACATATTAACTGTTCAATACTCCACAGACATAATTTCCTATCTTCCATGGGTCTGATAAATCAGCCCAAGATAAGAAATCCCTAAATAAATACTACTTGATGCAAAACAAACTTGTACTTATATCTTAGCTGCAGTATTTTCTTTTTTTTGCTAAATTTAGGAGAAAAAAAACACAAACATGTTAACTCCACTCTGCAAATGGAAGAAATACTTAAGACTTGTCAACATATGTGACTTACTGATATTTAACTAATTGGAATGATAAAATCTATCCTCACAACTAAACAAGAGTCTCTTTAAAAATCTGTCAAGATAATAATATAGCACAGCTCAGGGAAATACAGCCATTATTTTGAAATAACTTTAAATGAATATAAACTATAAAAATATGGAATCACTATGCTGTACACATGGAACTAGCATTATATTGTAAATATACTTCAATTTAAAAATAAATAATGCAAAAATGGAAAATATTAAAATCGATAAATTTGGAGAGCTACAAAAGACTTCGATTTTAGTAGGGAAAATTCAAATATGCTTTATATATTAAATTTTTTGTCCATTGATAATGCTATTATAGTTATTTTTAGAAGAACGCCTACCCTGAGATGACATGTACTGAAGTATTTTGGGGTGGAGTGCCATGATGGCTTATTCTTGCAAGTGGTTCAACAGCAACAACAAATGGGAGGATGTAGCAAAATATTTAAAAGTAGTGACTGTATGTGAAAGGCATATGGGTTCTATTGTACCAATTTTCAGCTTTTCTGAAGAGTTGTATTTTTTCAAAATGAAATATAAAAGAAGAAATGTGATTACAGAAAACTATCTGCTTTTGTCTATCTTAGTATCTTAGTAGCTGGGATACAAGTCATTGACATGCTTTCATTTTCCTGTCTCCATTCCAATATTTATCTTTTGTGAATATAATTCTTAACATTAATTAAGACATATCACTGTGCCAGGAAGAGATTGTTACAAATAGACGTGATGATCCAGAATGGAAAATGTAGACAGACTCAGTTCTTGTAAGCTGTTCAGAAATCCTTAGGAAACACCAAAGAATCTTGGTTTATTTTGTGACTTGGAGGGATGCTCGGAACATTGCTTGAGTGGCTGCGTGATTCTGATGACACACGGATTCTTGTCTTTCGTCTTTACTTTTCATCATCTTTCAGGCAACACGTGAAATCCCCAAGCCTGAAGAGGAGTGGTCTTATTCCCAGCATGGGGGTCTCTCCTGACACCTACTGAATGAGGCCAGGAAGGCTAAGGATGACATAAAAGCTCCCAAATTCTTGTGTGGGCTGGGAATTTCCCACCTGTAAAGGAGGTCAGAGGCATCAAGATTTTTTGAAGGTCCTCAGGCAATTTATATGAACCCAATTTTAAAACAAGTGCTCTAGAGACTTGTTCCTCAGTGTGGTCTGAGATTTTAGGCCAGCAGAAATGAATGCTGTGAAATTAGGTACCATACTTATCAAAGAATTATTGATTTTATGGTATAATATATTATGGAAGACCTCCCTTGAAAATTCAGGAAGTGTTAGTAAAGAGATTAATACTATTGGTTTCCTCACAAATTCTTGGCAATCTGTGGACTTTAAGCAAACAGAAATACACTTCACATGCCTCATTATTACCACAGCTACCACTGCCCAGTGTTTCTTTTACCCAAATACACTGAGTAGGGCTGTGGATTTTTACGATTTCATTTGTCTCTCTGTTTACAGTCTTAGAGTATAAACTGAAACTGAACTGTAAAGAAAAAACAATTTGCTGAAGCTATTCTCTAGAGAAAATGCAATGAAAAGTAAGATAAATCATGAAATACATTTATGGATAGCAAACAGATGATTTTTTTCCAGCACAGATGACCTTTTAATTCAACTAATACTAGAGATAGGCCGTACGAACAAAAGCTTTCCAAGAGTAGTATGAATATGGTAATGAAAATTTTGTGCATTTTGCTTCTTTGGGTTTGTTGTGGTTGTTTCTAGGGCCTTCCATGGTAGCTCAGTTGGTAAAGAATCCGCCTGCAATGCAGGAGACCCTGGTTCAATTCCTGGGTCAGGGAGATCCACTGGAGAAGAGACAAGCTACCCACTCCAGTATTATTCCAATATTATTATTCTATTATTCCAATTATTATACTATTATTCCAATAGTATTCCTGGGCTTCCCTTGTGGCTCAGCTGGTAAAGAATCCACCCTCAATGCAGGAGACCTGGGTTCAATCCCTGGGTTGAGAAGAACCCCTGGAGAGGGGAAAGGCTACCCACTCCAATATTCTGGCCTGGGGGGTTGCTGATGCACTGGTACAGTGTTCTGAAACCTTTTTTTCCTACAGCAAATTTAACACTCAATGAAATAAATTATTACTCCAGTTTGACTGCTTCTGGCAAGAACAAGAATTTCACAAACCAACCAATAGCTGATTCAGAGTATGTTTTTATGCAAAATATAAGGAATTGTTGTCATTTAGTGAAGGCTTAATATATGTTAGGCATTGTGTTAAGTATCTTCATGCTTTTTTCATTCAACTCTCAAACAGTCCTGTGATACCTACATTTCATCTACATCATTTTTTGGAAGAGCAAACAGAGGCTTAGAGCTTAATTTGCTCTAAATCAGCCAAATGAGACCAAGCTCTTCTGCTCTAGTACTTCTTACAGAGGGCTTCCCTGGTGGCTTGGTGATAAAGAACACGCCTGCCATTGCAGGAGACACAGGTTTGATCCCTGAGTCAGGAAGATCCCCTGGAGAAAGAAATTGCAACGCACTCCCTGTATTCTTGCCTGGAGAATTCCCAGGAAAGAGGACCCTAGAGGGTTACCATCCATGGGGTTATGAAAGAGTTGGACATGACTTAGTGACTAAACAACAACTTCTTGCAACTACTGAGCATTAGAAATGTTCTTCCCATTAGGATCTACTGATCTGAGCTGGAATTCTCTGAAACATTCTATGCGGCTTCTATAGTTTTAACTCATCCTTGTCTTGCTCAGAAGGAACACTAGTTGACAGAATGATCTCAACAGAAGGGGGCAGTACTTGGCACCAAGACTCCTTGCAATGCCCCTGAGTTCTAGGAAGCAGCCAGCTTCTTACTTAACAGGTCCCACCTCCTAATTCCCTAAACCTCTTAAAAGGGGATGAGGTATAGGGAAAGTTGCAGATATTAATAATTTATTGGGATAAGTCTTTTAACAGCAACAAAAATCCTGGTTTCATAAAACTTGACGATATGTGGATTTGCTTCTATACCACCCAATAAAACATACTGAGATAAAACAAATCACATGAAATTTTTGGTTTCTGAGTGCATATAAAATTTTTGTTTATGCTATACTGTAGCATATTCAGTATGCAACAGAATTATATCTTAATGTACATATCTTAACTTTAAAATATCTTATTGCTAAAAAACACTATCATCAGAGCCTTCATAATCTTTTTGCCAGTGGAGGGCTCTGCCTCCATGTTAATGGCTGCTTACTGATAAGGGTGGTGGTTCCTGAAGGTTGGGGCCTCAGCAGCAATTTCTTAAGATAAGACAACAGTGAAGTTTGCCACATAAATTGACTCTTCCTTTCGTGGACAGTTTGCCTGCAGTACGCAAGCTGATAGCACTTTACCCACAGTAGAATTCCTTTCAATATTGAAGTAAATTCTCTCCTACTGCTTAGTCAACTCAGTTTATATAATATTCTAAACTCTTTGTTGTCATAGCATCTCTACTAGGAGTAGATTTCATCTAAAGAAACCAATTTCTTTGCTTATCCATAAAAAGCACCTCCTCATCTCTTAGTTCTAGCATAAGATTGCAATAATTCAGTCACATCTTCAGGCTCCACTTCTAATTCTAGCTCTCCTGCTCTTTCTACCACATTGGCAGTTAGTTCCTCTCCTGAAGTCTTGAATCTCTCAAAGTCATCCATGAGGATTGGAATTAACTTCTTCCAAACTCCTATTCACATTGATATTTTGACCTCTTCCCATGAGTCACAGATATTCTTGATGGCATCTAGAACGGTGAATCCTTTCCAAGAGGTTCTCAATTTACTTTACTTAGATCCATCACAGGAGTCATCATCTACGGTAGCCGAAGCCTTTTGAAATGTATTTCTTCAATATAAAATTTCACAGTCAAAATCCCAGGCTGCAGAATGGATGCTATGTTAGCAGGCATGAAGACAACATTAATTTCATTTACATCTCCATCAGAGCTCTGGGATGATGAGGTGCATGTTGAATATTCAAAATATTCAACAATATTTTGAAAGGAATCTTTTTTTTTTTTTTTTCCTGAGCAGTAGGTCTCAACAGTGAGTTGGCTTTTGGGAGAGCTTGTCTTTTGTTAATGTATGTTTTGCCACACCACTTGGCCTTCAGGATCTTAGTTCCCTAAACAAAGATTGAACCACTTGGGCCATGGCAGTGAAAGCATCAAATCCTAACCACTGGACTGACAAGAAATTCCCACAACAGGGGGCTTAAAATATTCAGTAAACCATGTTGTAATGTCCTATCATCCAGGACAGCACTTGCTGTTCCATTTATAGATTATGGGCAGAGCAGATTTAGCCTACTTCTTCAGGATCCTAAGACTTTTGGAAGGGCAAATGAGCATTGGCTTCAACTGAAAGTCACCAGCTGCTTTAGCCCCTAAAAAGAGAGTCAACTTACAGTTTGAAACTTTGAAGCCAGTCATTGACTTTATCCTACCCAGGTATGAGTCTCAGATGGCACCTTCTACTAATACAAGGCTGCTTCATATACACTGAAATTCTGTTGTTTCAGTTCAGTCACTCAGTTGTGTCCAACTCTTTGAGACCCCATGAATTGCAGCATGCCAGGGCTCCCTGTCCATCACCAACTCCCAGAGTTTACCCAAACTCATGGCCATCAAGTCGGTGATGCCATCCAGCTATCTCATCCTTTGTCATCCCCTTCTCCTCCTGTCCCCAATCCTTCCCAGCATCAGAGTCTTTTCCAAAGAGTCAAATCTTCGCATCAGGTGGCCAATAACTAGAGTTTCAGCTTCAATATAAGTCCTTCCAATGAACACCCAGGACTGATCTCCTTTAAGATGGACTGGTTGGATCTCCTTGCAGTCCAAGGGACTCTCAAGAGTCTTCTCCAACACCACAGTTCAAAAGCATCAATTCTTCGGCGCTCAGCCTTTTTCACAGTCCAACTCTCATATTCATACATGACTACTGGAAAAACCATAGCCTTGACTAGATGGACCTTTGTTGGCAAAGTAATGTCTCTGCTTTTTAATATTCTATCTAGGTTGGTCATAACTTTCCTTCCAAGGAGTAAGCGTCTTTTCATTTCATGGCTGCAATCACCATCTGCAGTCATTTTGGAGCCCCTAAAAAAATAAAGTCAGCCACTGTTTCCCCATCTATTTGCCATGAAGTGATGGGACCAGATGCCATGATCTTAGTTTTCTGAATGTTGAGTTTTAAGCCAACTTTTTCACTCTCCTCTTTCACTTTCATCAAGAGGCTTTTTCATTCCTCTTCACTTTCTGCCATAAGGATAGTGTCATCTGAAACTCCAATATTTTGGCCACCTCATGTGAAGAGTTGACTCACTGGAAAAGAACCTGATGCTGGGAAGGATTGGGGGCAGGAGGAGAAGGGGACAATAGAGGATGAGATGGCTGGATGGCATCACCGACTCGATGGAAATGGGTTTGGGTAGACTCTGGGAGTTGGTGACGGACAGGGAGGCCTGGCGTGCTGCAGTTCATGGGGTCACAAAGAGTCGGACACAACTGAGCAACTGAACTGTACTGTACTGTACATCTGCATATCTGAGTTTATTGATATTTCTCCTGGCAATTTTGATCCCAGCGTGAGCTTCTTCCAGCCCAGCGTTTCTCATGACGTACTCTGCATAGAAGTTAAATAGGCAGGGTGACAATATACAGCCTTGATGTACTCCTTTTCCTATTTGAAACCAGTTTGTTATTCCATGTCCAGTTCTAACTGTTGCTTCCTGACCTGCATACAGGTTTCTCAAGAGACAGGTCAGGTAATCTGGTATTCTCATCTCTTTAAGAATTTTCCAAAGTTCATAGAGATCCACACAGTCAAAGGCTTTGGCATAGTCAATAAAGCAGAAATGGATGTTTTTCTGTAATTCTCTTGCTTTTTCGATGATCCAGCGGATGTTGGCAATTTGATGTCTGGGTCTTCTGCTTTTTCTAAAACCAGCTTGAACATCTGGAAGTTCATGGTTCATGTATTGCTGAAGCCTGGCTTGGAGAATGTTGTTTAATGAAGCCAAAATCATTAATTATCTGAGTTAGAAATTAGGGAAACTTACTGTAGCTTCTACATCAGCACCTGCTGCTTCACCTTGCATGCTGTGTAATGGACGTGGCTGTTTTCATTAAATCTCATGAACCAACCTCTGCTAGCTTCAGTCTTTCTTCTGAAGCTTCCACACTTGTCTCAGCCATCACAGGACTGAAGAGAGTTAGGGTCTGGTTTTGGATGAGACTGAGGCTAAAGACATCTACTTTAGACTTTAGGAATATCCTAGCTGGTTTGGTCTTCCTTGCAGACCACTGAAACTTTTTCCATAGCAATAGTAAGGCTCTTTTATTCTCTTACATCATTTGCACATTTACTGCAGTAGCACTTTTCATTTTGCTTAAAAATGTTTCCTTTGCATTCAAAACTTGGTTACCTAGCTTTTGTCTTGTTTGAGCTTTTGACATGCCTTCCTCACTAAGCTTAATCATTTTTGGCTGCGTGGCAAAATGACTTATAGTGAGAAATTTGTGACTCTTCCTTTCACTTGAACACTCAGAGGCCATTGTAGAGCTATTAATTGGTCTAATTTTCAATATTATCATATCTTAGGGAATAGGGAGGCCCAAGAAGAGGGAGAGAGATAAGGAAATAACCCATTGGTGGAGCAGACAGAACACATGATTAAGTTCACCACCTTATATGAGTGCAGCGGCTCATGGCATCCCAAAGCAATTCCAGCAGTAATATCAAAGATCACTGATCAAAGAAAATCCGAACAAATATAATAATGATTTTCTATAAAAATTTTTTTAAATACTGTGTCACCGAAACATGACACAGACACAAAATTAAGAAAATGCTGTTGGGAAAAAATGACACCAATAACCTTGCTTAACACAGGATTGCTACAAACCTTTAATTTGTAAAAAATGTAGTATCTGAAAAGTGAAATAAATTGAAGCATGATAAAAAAAAGGTATTCCTGCATTGCCTTTGGAATATATAGCCATTGCATATTGTGAGAAACAGTGTATGTTTTGCCCAAGACTTAAACATGCTGTAACTTTTTAAACACATAGGAGTTCAGTTATTCCCCCTATATTTTTAAATGACAGAATCCCTTACATTTCCCAAGTCAGTTATGGAGGCAAATGGATAATTTATATCAAATGGGTAATCAAAAAAATATTTATGACAAAGAGAAGAGAAAACATCCATTGAAATGCAATCATATTTTAATCATTAGGAAGACCTTTTGATCTCCATGTCACATGAGCCTTACATTTAACATGTGTGTGGTAATAGAGCACAAAAATGCCCTCAAAAATCCACTTCAGGAAAGAAATCACCTGCTGGCATGCACCACTTTATGAAGCCACTGCCCGACCTTCATATATACTCAGCTCTAGGCAAGAATATGTCTGCACACACCCATGTGACTAGTGACTTTCAACAGATGTCTACACTGAACAGAAAATAAACAGTATATCAAATAAAATTAAACACAGGGTTAATAAAATGTTATGGAGAAAACCTAATGAACTCTTTGGCCAACCCAGTACTTACGGGAAATCTAATTTCAAGTCAATTGGATTACATGCAGGAACATATCAACACTTTAAGATTTAAAAATTAATAAAACATTTATAACCAGCTCATGTCCCTTTCAAATATGAAATCAGTAAAGCTGACTAGCTTTCAAACTCATTACCCTCAGTATACCAAGATGGGAAGTGGCTAAGCTCATTCTGAGACGGAACCACCACTGCATGAGTGGTGAGCAAGCAAATTGAGATTTCTCTCCTTGAGAGGCTGCTGGTGTGCAAATAAAGGATTCTGAAATTCTTTTCACCTAAAGAACTGATTGCATTTCCAGAAGCAATGAGTTTCATTTGACAATAAACAACAGCCTTGGATAAGCACAAACCTAGTGTGGCTCTTTTACACATATTTTTTTGTCTTAGATATTATCCTGAGTTCAGCACGTTTGTGTGTCAAATGGATGTTTGTGAAATGTTGTCATCCACTGGGAGTTAGGAGACAGCAACACTGGCCTAACATTATATATATGTGTGTGTGTGTACACATCTCAGATGAGAACATTAGTGTGTATTTATATATAGGTATCTCAGATGACTTCTTCAAGTTAAATACCAACAGTCTAAAAGTCAACATTTGTTCTCCAAATGTCCACATCGTTCATATGCATTTACTTAAAATTTTATACTTCTTAAATTTTTGAAAGAAAAGTGATGAATCCCTGCTTTGCCACAATATTACAAAGCCTAAATGAACATAATAGGTGGTATGCTTAGATGAAGGAACAGGGGAACATCATGATTAAGAAAATCAATTCTGTGGATAGACCTTAACAGTCACCTAAGCTTTCTGTGTCTGCTTACCTGATCTGTGAAGTGGGATATTCATACTTACTTCACAGGGTTGTTGTATAAGATAACATATGCCAAGTACTTAGTTCACTGCCTAACTTAATGTAGCAAATGTTGTGTTATCAAAATATCCTTATCAATAATTTTAATTCTAGAAAATGAATGACTGAACACTCTGAGTTGTTTTTGTCACCTTTGTGTGTGGTTCGAGGGGATTTCTGGTAGTTTAAAGCCTTGCATGTCTTGAAAATGGGAAGATTTATTGGTCCACTCTCATCCTACTCCATGATCTCAGAAATTTACAAGTTTAGGATTCTGTAGGTCTCCCAGTTTCTATTTGCAAGCCCAATTCAACGCTTGTGTCTAGTTTGAGAAAGTCAACCCTGTTTCTAAAACATGTTGCAGAGAACCCTTAATGGCTTCCCCAATAGCTCAGTGGTAAAGAATCCACCTGCAATGCAGGAGACACAGGAGTCATACATTTGATTCCTGGGTTGGGAAGATCCTCTGGAGAAGGAAATGGCAACCCACTCCAGCATTCTTGCCTGGAAAATTCTATGGGCCTGGGAACCTGTTGGCTACAGTCCACAGGGTAGGAAAGAGTCAGACATGACTGAGCGTGCACATACACACACACCCTTAACAGGGAATAGAGGGCTGTCTATTAGAAGCATCTTCTCAGAAACCTAGGGGAGGCTCAAAGCCAAATCATTGTAGCCCATGTCTGGTGCCAAAGGAACTTTCTACCCACATGTTAGGATTATTTGAATTATAACATAGTTGGTTCTGAAAATCAGAATCAAGATTCCAAGGACACATTGATCAAATTATTAAAATTCACAAGATAAAAAAAAAAACTACCATACATTCCATTTAGAAGTTTGAAGTTTGTTCAGAAGTGTGTTCCATTCAGGAGTTTGTCTTGTTATCACATGTCCCATTTGGCAAGTTTTTATTAGGTCCAATAAAAACTCTATTCACTAGAGTTTAAAGCATTTAAATATGGCTGATTTACATGGTTTTGCAGCCATAGCTGGTGCCAATGTGTTGACAAAAAGTCATCCAAGAAAACAAGTCTAAGAATATAGTTGGGATTGATAGTCTCTTCAAGCCAGGTGTGCAGATCAAATGCCAAGCAACACTGCCAGTTCTGACGCATAATTAGGAGAGACTAGGACATTTAGCACTTGGAAGCACGTAACTGAGTAAAAAAAAAAATTAAGCACAATTTTTAGAAGCTTATCATGTGCTCCCTTCCACTGGTTTCCATCACTGACATTATAGGACACATGGTTCTGTGCTACCTTCCCCTTCTGTGTGCACGTGTGTGCTCAGTTGCTTCAGTCGTGTCTGACTCTGTGACTCCATGGACTGTAGCCCACCAGGATCCTCTGTCCATGGAATTTTCCGGCAAGAATACTGGAGTGGGTTGCTCTTTCCTCTTCTAGGGGTTCTTCCCTTGGACCCAGGAATGGAACCTGTATCTCTTGTGTCTCCTGCATTGGCAGGCGGATTCTTCACCACTACGTCACCTGGGAAGCCCCACCTCCCCAATTCTACCTACTGCCAAACAAAATTAGATAATGCGATTCCTGCTTGTCTAGCATTGTACAGTTTACAAAGTACTTTCACATGCGTTCCTCATTTAACCCTCACGTCTGCATAAAATGGAATTTGTGAAAATAGCAAGGAAAGCATTACTCTTCATACTTTAAGAGATAAGAAAGGTTAAGTGACCTATACAAAACTGTAGTGATTAACAGATAGAAACACACCCAGAACTTCCTCCTGAAGTGCCCCAATGTCAGAACAGCTACAAAATTAGGGCCACTCTGAGACTCAGCAAACATCTGGAGACCTTTGGCTCACACCACTGATTGCCAGACCGGCTGCAGAGATACCAAGGAACAAGATTTGAATTGGAATGAGCTTCAGAAGCCCACTCCTCAAGACCAGTGGACTGTGGGCTAATTCTTGGGATTTGAAAGGAAAAATGAATGTCAATTCTGGGGCACTGGATTAAAGTACAAGGATATATTCTAGTGGGTGGAACTAGGAGTACTCCTAATATCATCCAACAAAGTTAATAATGCTCATATCGTCAACTAAGGAAAAAAATGTTCAGCATCTGCCTTTGCTTATAGGTCTCAAATACTTCCAAACCATATGTGGATTTAACATGGATTTGATGATACTGTATAGCTGTTTTGTTTTTTTTTTTATTTCTTGGTTGCTTTTTTTTTTTTTCTTTTTTCTGCATTCTGGAAAGAGAACATGAAAGGCCAAATGAAAAGAGCTATTGCCAAAAAAATGTTTTAATTCATCTTTCTTTTGAAAACACTGGATTCATGAGCTCAATCTTCTTTTATTGACTTTATAATTTCCTGATGTTTTTACTTAATTTTGCTTAAAGCAAATATAACTGGATGCCTACAAATTATTCTCATAACCTCATCCATAAATGACTCAATACATGGCAGGAAAGTAGGTTTGTATATAAAATCTCCAATTGATGTCAAAATCACTAGATTCCAGAGCAATTTAAAAAGGAATTCTGAGATCCTATAGGAATAGAGCTGCCTACACTCAGAGGTCCCTTTTTATTCCTGTAACATGTGCAAAGGCAGCAGGAAGAACAGGAAACAAAATTCAATTCTATATTTGATAGAACCAGGAAGTCAGACTCCAAAATATTTTTAAATTCTGCCAAAAGCAACTGAGTTTGCAGAGAAACCCCAAGGGTGGAAGCAGAATGAAGCCCAGGAGACAGAGAGCACAGCAGTGGCAAATATCAGAAATTTACAATAAACAAACAAAAACAGTTCCTTAAGTTCAGAGATACATTCTAAGGGGCAAGAACTTTATCCCTTGTCTGAACCCACAAGATGCAAGAACAGAGATGAACTGAATATCAAAAGAAGCCCCCTTGAATCTGATTGATTCAGAGAAATGGAGAAATTGAGAATAGCTAAAAACCATACAGATAACCTATATTTTCAGAAAACTTAGTGTCAGCTAATAAGTGGAGACTCTTTGTTTTGTTAAAATCATTCAGTTTTGAAGATCACCCTGGTTTCTTTCCACCTTAGGAAAGTTCTATGAAGAGCTGATATAGGAAAATTCAATACATTCATGAAGAATGTATCCCTGTACAGTACAAAAGTTTGTATGTGTATGAATCAAAATTCAATAAATTCAATAAGGAAAATTCAATAAACAGCACAGCATCAATACAAAGATGCTATACAAACAAGGGATTAAGTAGCAAATTTATTAACAGAGAAAGCCATTCACCAGAGCAACACCTCAGAACAGGTTAAGTGAACGCAAAGGTTTCAGTTCAGTTGCTCAGTCACATCCAGTTCTTTGTGACCCCATGGACTGCAGCACTCCAGGCCTCCCTGTTCATCACCAACTCCCAGAGCTTCCTCAAACTCATGTCCATCAAGTCGGTGATGCCATCCAACCATCTCATCCTCTGTTGTCCCCTTCTTCTCCTGCCCTCAATCCTTCCCAGGATCAGGATTTTTTCCAATGAGTCAGTCCTTCGCATCAGGTGGCCAAAGTATTGGAGTTTCAGCTTCCACATCAGTCCTTCCAATGAATATTCAGGACTTATTTCCCTTAGGATGGACTGGCTGAATCTCCTTGCAGTCAAGGGACTCTCAAGAGTCTTCTCCAACACCACAGTTCAAAAGCATCAATTCTTTGGCCCTCAGCTTTCTTTATAGTCCAATTCTCACATCCATACATCACTACTGGAAAAACCATAGCTTTGATTAGACAGATCTTTGTTGGCAAAGTAATGTCTCTGCTTTTCAATATGCTGTCTAGGTTGGTCATAGCTTTTCTTCCAAGGAGCAAACATCCTTTAATTTCATGACTGCAGTCACCATGAAATTGGAGCCCTAATAAATAAATAAAGTCTGTCACCGTTTCCCCATCTATTTGCCATGAAGCAATGAGACCAGATGCCATGATCTTAGCTTTCTGAATGTTGAATTTTAAGCCAACTTTTTCACTCTCCTCTTTCACCTTCAAGAGGCCCTTTAGTTCTTCTTTGTCTTCTGGCATAAGTATCGTGTCATCTGCATATCTGAGGTTATTGGTACTTCTCCCAGCAATCTTGATTCCAGCTTGTGCTTCATCCAGTACAGCATTTCTCATGATGTACTCTGCATATAAGTTAAATAAGCAGGGTGACAATAAACAGCCTTGACGTACTCCTTTCCCAATCTGGAACCAGTCCACTGTTTCATGTCCAATTCCAACTGTTGCTTCTTGACCTGCATACAGATTTCTTAGGAGACAGGTCAGGTCGTCTGGTATTCTCATCTTTTTAAGACTTTTCCACAGTTTGTTGTGATCCACATACTAAAGGGTTGCTATGAGTTAATAAAAACAATCCCCTCTATAAGAAATACCCACAAAATAAATATGAAAGATCTTAAGAAAGAAATGTTGAAAAAGATGAAGCATGAGTGGTAAGAACTGAGGGGAGAAGTAGAGAAATAAAATAAAACCACCACAGAAATTAGAATAAGACTTTAAAAAAAGGTGAAGGGCAGCATATTACAGGAAATATAAAAGGGATGTAGAAGATAAAATGAGAACAGCAAGTATGGTAAAATAAAAATAAAGGAAAACCCAAGAAGGACCGAGAGAAAATGAGAGCTATAGATGCCATGTATAGGCGATCCAACATATACATAACTGCAATCCTTAAGGAAAATCTAAATGATGGAACAGAACAAATAGTTAAAGACATAATTCAAGTAAACATTATATAATGAAAGGGCGCAGACTGTGCCTTCACCATTTTGTGTTAATTTATCCAAAACAGTAAACATAGAGACATAATTTAGTATATTTACCTGCCTTCAAAGATGAATAAACAACGCTTTTGGCAAAAAGATCAAATAGATTATATAGAATTAAAACATCAGAGTGATCTTAAATTTCTTCAGAGCAATATTTATCGCCAGAAAACATAACAAAGTCTAGAAAATACTGAAGGAAAGCAAGCAAGAACTGAGAATTTAACATCAAATCCGATTGGGCTTTAACTTTACAGCTTACACACAAAAGATTACAATATGAAAGAATTTAGAGAATACTGTTCCCATCCTTTCTTGAGTAAACTTCTAAAGACAAAGGACTAGCCATGAGTTTTAATACACAGAACTATAGAACTAAAACAACTGTGGAGACATCAGAGTGAAAGAAGAGAACTTGGATACTGTACGTCTTAACAGAGCAGCCTGGCAGGCTACAGTCTATGGAGTCAGGCATGATTTAGCAACTGAACACCAACAAAAATTGGAAGAAAATCGAGGAAGATGTGGGAGGAAAGGGATTCCCAGATGGTGCTAGTGGTAAAGAACCTGCCTGCTGATGCAGAAGATGTAAGAGACTCAGGTTCGATACCTGGGTCAGGAAGATCCCCTGGAGAAGGGTATGGAAACCCACTCCAGCATTCTTGCCTTGATAATCCCATGGACAGAGGAGCCTGCACAGTACTGTCCATAGGATCACAAAGAGTGAACCAACTTGATTCACTTGAGTGAAAGACATAACTGAAGTGACTTAGCACTGCACACAGTGGGAGGAAAACTACATATATTCTGTCGTGTAGTATCTGTTATGAATGGATTTCATTTAAAGATGACATGCTATGCAATATCTGTATTAATATTTAATTATACAAAGGTAAATTCTAAAGCTAGGTACAGAGACAGACTAGTGAAAGAAGGAAAAATAGGAAAGATTTTAATTTTATCATTGCTCATAAAACAGGACTAATAAACAATGCCTAAGTTTATGAGGAACTAAAAATATTATATGAAGCTATCATCACCAGAGTATTATCATAAAACATAACGGCAAACCTTTCTTAATCTCAGCTAAATCACATAGAAAAAGCAAAATGAAGGAAACAGAAAACAAGCCTCCTGCTCCACTGCCTTCTCTCTCCCCTATGCTTCCCTACAATCAGCAGACAGAGGATGAGGAAACTCGGGCCCGGCAGAAAGACGGTTCTGGATATTACACAAGCACCACCTAAAAGTGGACAGTTGCAGCAATGCAGCCCTTTTCTTGGGCATCCCTGAAGGACAGCAGTAAACAGAAATCTTCCCAGGGAGCAGAACTTTGAGCTGTGCATCTGGTTGTTCACGTTCCTTGGAAGGGGAAATGGTCAGACATGCAATTGAACACAAACTCATGGGCTGGCTGGTTGGTCAGAAACTTGATAAGAACATGACTGGAAAACAGGTAACAAGGAAAACTGGTAGAAAAGGTATATGGATAGATCTCTCTGAAGGAACAAAAATCCCCATGATAATAGTTGTGTCCCATGTGAACACTTACCAAAGAGAGACCTCGGCAGAGAAAAATTATAATAATCAAGTGAATAAGATGACCCATTTTAATTTCTTTCCCCAGCCACTAGTGCCACTTCCCAGTGGACTCAGGAACAAGGTGGCAGTGGTGGCAGGGATGAGGTTATGCATCAGCTCAGCACTACAGACTTCTACTCACCAGGGCCAACCTGGCTGTGGCCACTGCTGATTAGCCAGTCAACTGGCAGCAGAGACTAACACTGAGTTCCCCAAAATGGCACCACTTCCTGGGGTGATGAGCCCACTATTTGGTGGCAGGTTGATTACACTGGATGACATCCCTTCTGAAGGGATGGTGTTTTGTTCTCATTGGAATAGATATTTATTCTATATATGGATTTGCCTTTTCTGCATGCAATACTGCCAAAACTACAATCCATGGTATTGCACACAGCACTGCTTCTGATCAAGAAACTCATTTCACAGCAAAAGAAGTGAGGCAACGGAACCATGCTCATGAAATTCACTATTCTTAACTATGTTCCCCACCATCCTAAAGCAGCTGGCCTGATAAAAGGGTGGAATGAGCTTTTGAATACTCAGTTATAGCACAAGCTGGGTGAAGACACACTGCTGGGGTAGGAGAAAATACAACATAAGACAGCTACGCTCTGAGAAATGAAGGGGAGAGGAGGGGAGAGGAGAGGAAGGAAGGGAAGAAAGAAAAGATTCAGTCTAAAATCAGAGAAGGTAGAACATGTAGGTTAAAAAGCACTAAATAAGGCAAAGAAGGAAACTTTATAACTTTATAATATCAAGGGTAATTCACAGTAAATACATAACATTTATGACTACTTCTGTACCAAGTAATTAGAGGATACACAAGGAGAATAAAAACCTTATTAACAATAGGAAACTTTAATTCACCTCTTTCAAGTTATGATAGATCAAAAGGTAAAAAAATTAGGAATATGATATAGAAAACCTCAGGTCAGTTCAGTTCAGTCGCTCAGTCGTGTCTGACTCTTCGCAACCCCATGGACTGCAGCATGCCAGGACTCCCTGTCCATCACCACCTCCTCTCCATCACCACCCTGATTTGAGTTTACTCAAACTCATGTCCATTGAGTTGGTGATGCCATCCAACCATCTCATCCTCTGTCATCCCTTTCTCCTCCTGCCTTCAATCTTTCCCAGCATCAGGGTCTTTTCAAATGAGTCCATTTTTCACATCAGGTGGCCAAAGTACTGGAGTTTCAGCTTCAACATCAGTCCTTCCAATGAATATTCAGGACTGATTTCCTTTAGGATGGACTGGTTGGATCTCCTTGAAGTCCAAGGGACTCTCAAGAGTCTTCTCCAACACCACAGTTCAAAAGCATCAATTCTTCAGCACTCAGCTTTCTTTATAGTCCAACTCTCATATCCACACATGACTATTGGAAAAACCATAGCTTTAACTAGACAGACCTTTGTTGGCAAAGTAATGTCTCTGCTTTTTAATATGCTGTCTAGGTTGGTCATAACTTTTCTTCCAAGGAGGAAGCGTCTTTTAATTTCATGGCTGCAGTCACCATCTGAAGTGATTTTGGAGCCCAAGAAAATAAAGTCTGTCACTGTTTCCATTGCTTCCCATCTATTTGCCATGAGGTGATAAGACCAGATGCTATGATCTTAGTTTTCACAATTATTTAGACTAATCTGATTATAAATATCACACTGTACCCTAAAAATAAAGAGTATTCCTCTGTTTAAGTGCCCATGAGACATTCACAGAAAATGAGGACAAAGTAATCCAAAAAATTTCAGTACATTTCAAAAAGTAGAAACAATACAAATAACATTCTCTGATCAGTATGCAAATCTACAAATTAACAATAAAATCAGAAGATAGAAAGCCTATATTTACTGGAATTTTTAAAAATTCCCTTAAAAAATTCTTGAATCCAAGAGGAAAATTGAAGCTAAAATTGTAGAACATCTAAAAACACAAAACCATACATTACTAATGCAATTTTGAGAAGAAAACCACAGTCTTAAAATAGGTCTACTATAAATATGAGACTGAAAATACGTAAATTTGGCATTCATTTTAAGAAGTTAGAAAAGAATCAACACAAAATAAATGAAAGCCAAAGGAAGGCATCAATAAAGATAAAAGCAGAACTTAAGAAGTTGGAGAATGAGAACTAAAAACCTCGTGCTTTGAAAATAGTCAATTAAATGGATACACTGTTAAATGACAGTCACGAAAAGAACTTTTAATGTGCTAATAAACTAAGTGATAAGGGAGAAATAACCACAAAAATGAAAAATAAGGCAAAATTTTAATAAATTGGACTGTTTTCTCAACTATAAAAATACCAAAATTGACCTCAGAAAAGAGATCAATCTAAACAGAAAATTTTCCATAAAAGAAACAGAAATTCAAAGACCGACTACTGCCTATTGCCCTTTCTCCCACCTGAAGCAGCAGGCAGACATGATTCCTCATGGGAATTCTATAAAACCTTCAAAATAGAGATATCCCAATGCTATTTAAAACTGTTTTAGAGTACAGAAAAAGAATTTCAGATTCTGTTTTGAAACAGGTAGGACACTGGTGATAAAATCTGACAAAGCACATGTAAGAGAAACCTATCTCCACTTCCATGTGTGCATACTAAATGAGACTCCTAAATAAAGTTCAGTATTAAAAATAATAATGCATCATTTCCCAGTAGGATTTATTATGTCTGCAAAGGAAGTTCAATATCAGAAAATCTATTATTCTAGTGTTACAATCTATCCATTAGAAGGCATAAGGAGAATCATATAATCTTTGTATATACTATAAAGGCATTTGACCAAATTCAAGATGCATTCTTGACAAAATTCTTAAGAAAGTATTTATCAATAGAGACCTCTTTAAATATTAAGGTTTTTTATTTCAGCCAAAGTCAGTACTATGTTTAAGGGAGAAACTCAAGAGCACCCCACATAGGAACAAGCAAGAATGGTCCTGTCACCACTGTTAATTGACACATTACCAGAAGTACTAACCAATGCAGTTACATAAGAGAAAAAAATTAGATATGTGAAAACTAAAAAGGATATAAGACCATCACTACATGTAGTTCATATAACACATCTACAAAACCCAAGGAAGCCAACTGAAACACTGCTATACACAAAACAAAACAAAACAAAAATCAATAAATTAGAAGGTGCAAAATTAACATACAAAATGTTCATATACCAAATATTAATTAAAAATATAATGAAAGACCCTACTCCCAGGTAAAAGTGCTAAAAGAAATGTTCAAGGCCTAATACTGTAAAGAAAAATGTATTAAAACAGTATTTGAAAGACAAAAGGAATTCTTAAATTAATGGAAGGGCATTTTAAATAGGAAGACTCAACATCATAAGGATGTCAACCCTCCCTAAATTAATTTGTAAATTTATTGTGATTGGAATAAAAATAAAATCTAGGTTTTACTTTTTCAGAATTAAATGAAGTGATTTTTAAAATTTATAAGGAAATACAAGAGTCAAGTCAAGAATCTTTGCAAAAGAAGAACACTAATGTGAGATTTTCTTTGTCAGATAAAGCCTCAGTAATTAATAAAGTATACCACTGACACATGAATAGGTAAACAGACAAATGTAAGAGGACACAGTCAGAGAACTAAACACATGTACAGCTTTAGTATATAATAAATAGGACACCTCAGAGTAGTGAGGAAAAGGGGTACCATCAATGAATCATCTGGAAAGAACCAGGAAGCCATGTGGAGGAAAAATATGGCCTGATCCATACTTAAATCATAACCTAAGATAAATCCCAAATGGGCTAGGAGTTTATCCTATAGATACAAACACATAGTAATAAAATGACACTTTAATATTATCTATTTAAGCACTGAAGCAACTACCCACCTAAACACTCACCTATTGGGGACTGATCAAACGCACTAATAATGCATCTATAAAATGGAATCTTATAGTTCAGTGTGAAAAATATATTCTATATCAATATATTATATCAAAAGACCTCTAAGCTACATCAAGTGAAAGAAGAGCAGTAAAATGTGTATAGTATGTTATCATCTGTACTTTAAAAGAAGAAGGAAAATAATAATATACAATCTTATTGGCTTGCATATAAATAAAATTCCTTGTCAAAGATAAGAAACCAACAAAAATGGGCACCCTCTGAGGGACTACAGGAACAAGTCGACTGAGTTCAAGAATGTAAGGGGAAATCTTAGCTATACACTCTTTGTATACCTGCTGATATTGAAGCCAGAAAAATGAGTACTTATCCCAACAGTTAAATTGACATACATTTTAAATGTTAATATATATTTTGAATTGTAACACATATTTTAAAATCCAATTATAACCCAAGGGTGAAACAGAATGGTCTGCAAACAATCTTCTAGCTAGAAGAGACAAATTTATTTTACTAGCAAATCTGTCCATAATTTTTTGTAGATAGATGTCACTTTAAGAGCCAAACACATTTCTGACCTCAGGAATCTCACAATGATGCCTGCAGCCTAGATCAGCTTCCTACATTTATATACATGTCTATACCTCTCCTTTATTTATTTATTATAATTAAACAATCGATCCATAATGTATGTCTTTTAGTGTAAGTCTCCCACCCTAGAAATCATCACAGGGCAACAGCCCTGGTTGTCTTGTTTACTTCTGCATCTATAGTGTTGACACATAACAGGTGCTCACTACATTCAGTCAAGAGCCGGTATGTTTTTAAAACCTAGATGTTTATTTCTGTTTTGTTCAGAGTCAAATTAACCACGGACATATTTCATATTGCTACTGGGATAGTGGGGCTGAGAAAAATGCTTTCTGATGTTTCCACTGCTGTCATGTTTCTTGCAGGCACACTTGCTTTGAAAGAAAGTGTTACGGCAAAAGCCTATTTGCAGGGACCTCTGAGTTTTCAAAGGCTTGATAATGTGCTCTTGAATAAAGTTTGGGAATTTTTCCCATATCCAGTCACTCCTCCTTCTTTTACTCAGAGGTCTCGCCACACCCAGTGAGTTTTGGCCAGGCTTATAGCTGCTTCAGTTAGACATGATGATTTCCATCTTCCCCTGAATCTTTAAGAGGCTTTGAGTCTTGGTTTTAGCTGCAACTTTCTGTTTTGTGTCCTTCAAAATGAAACTCTTGTCCCTCTATGTTATCTTTTTCTTTCCTTCCCATGGCCTGGAATGTGGATACAGAGCAATGTAGCTGAAGACAACTGGAGCAAACATCTTAGAGCCAGAGAGAAAAGCTGAATGGAGTCGCCCATTGATCACAGTCGCCCCACCAGCCTGGGTCCTCCAGTGTCCTCGTAGAGTACAACCCAATGACCCACCTTGAGGTTTCATAAGAAGAGACAGGAAGCTTCTAAACAACTTAAGCCACTGTACTTGGAGTCCCTTTCTTACAGTTGCTAAGCTTATTCCTTAAAATGGCAACAATTACTCATGGGGTTCTTAGTTTCAAGATGTTTTACAAATAACAAAATCTTCTCAACTAATTTAAGAAGAAAGGGGTTACTGCAGTCTATTAGTAAGTTTTTGGAATGCCAAGGAAACTATCTTGGATCATACACCATCCAGAGCAACGTAGCCAGAAGAAATATCCAGCTCACTGCAGACTTATTCCAGAGGAAATCCCACCACTGTCAGCTGCTGCTGCTAAGTCGCTTCAGTTGTGTCCGACTATGTGCGACCCCATAGACGGCAGCCCACCAGGCTCCCCTGTCCCTGGGATTCTCCAAGCAAGAACACTGGAGTGGATTGCCATTTCCTTCTCCAAGGCATGCATGCATGCTAAGTCGCTGCAGTCATGTCCAACTCTGTGCGATCCCAGAGACAGAAACCCACCAGGCTCCTTGGTCCACAGGATTCTCTAGGCAAGAATACCAGAGTGGGTTGCCATTTCCTTCTCCAGCACACTATATAGAGCACCCTAATGATATCATCCATTTCTTTGGATTCTAAGCTGACTTGTTGAACTGTGAGAGACGAGCATGGGAGCTGCCCATGGAGCTCAGCTGAGTTCGGTCTCTGGGTCATGCCATGGTGGGCTCTGACTGTAATGTACTGATCTTCTTCACTCTATTTTCTTTCTGGAGTTAACATCTCTGGTAAAGAACTTCTTTTTTTTTTTCTCCCTTTTATTGTTTTTGCCATACAATGCCATGATATCACCATGGGTTTACATATGGTGGTAAAGAACTTCTGTTTCAGTCTGTTGATGTGTGCTTTCAGTTGCTCTCAGTGATATCACTGGATGGCCCACGTCTTCTTGGTGTGCGTTTTGCTCAGTCACTCAGTTGTGGCCAGCTCTTTGTGGCCCGCTGTACTGTAACTCACCAGGCTCCTCTGTCCATGGGATTTTCCAGACAAGAATACTGGAGTGGGTTGCCGTTTTCTCCTCCAGGTGATCGTTCCAACCCGGTGATTAAACCCACGTCTCCTGCATCTCCTGCACTGGCAGGTGGATTCTTAACCGCTGAGCCACCTTTGGGGATCCATTTCTTGTTTAGGGGTTCCTAGAAACCCTTTCCATTTTTTTCATTGACGGTTTACCATAGTAAAATGCTTTAAACAGTAGAATATAATTTTTCACTAAGGAAGACTCATCCTATCACAGGTCTGAGCCTAATTACACAAATGTCCCTGAGAGGACAAGATTAATGGTCAAAGAAGACATTCATGTCATAAAGTTGGCAAAGAGTCAAAGAAGATCAACATTCAATTAGCATTCTGAGACATATGTCAATTAAATAGAAACCAGATCTTGAAGCCATAAACATTAAGGATTCTTCTTTCCTCCTTGTCAATTTAAACACCCAGAGCACTTTAGGAAACCAAAGAAACATGAACATTTATAAAAGAAAAAGGCTGGAGTGAACCTGTGTATTTTTATGTCATGATAAAAATACTTCTAATGGTAGGATATTCTTTTGCATTTTTTCTCATGTTTGACTTATTTTAAATCCAGTGTTTTCTGTAATTTTTATAACTTTCCTCAAAGGCACTGTGTTTTGAGTCAGCAAGGTATTTACTTTCAGAGATTTCACTGTAGGCAGATTCTTTACCACCTTAGCCACCAGGGAAGCCCTATCCGAAAATTACCTCCTCCATGTTTAAAACATTTTTCACCTCATTTTTATAGGATTTTTTTCTACAGTCTACTATATTCTAACCTGCCTTATTAAACAAAAGATACTGTCTTCTGTTGTTTCAGTGCATATTCATCACCAGTCAGTGTTGGCAGAGTGAAGCTCTAAATACTTTTTCAGGTTCTTTTCTCTTCCTATTGTACTGGCAATGACTTGTCACTGACACTCCATCATATGTGTGGAAGTCATCTAATCTTTTCAAACATTGTTTAGAGCTTATCAAGCTTAGTTGAAGTAGTGTCTTAAGTGAAAACAAGCAGTTTATGAATGAGGGTTTCTAAGTTTACCTAGGTAGGAAGGAATATAATTACTCTGGTAAATTAGAATGCTATGGCTTTGTCAAAGCCATTCCAACAGGCTTTACAAAAAAATTTTGCGTACATATCTATGCACCAGAGACTTGAGAACTGCAGAAATCTGACCTCCAAAAGAGTGGTTTTATCATGCTTTTAGTTACGATCTTTTTTTAAAAAGTTTTCTTGATGTATAATTGACACACAATAAACCACATAGGGGCTTCCCTGTTGGTTCAGTGGTAAAGAATTTGCCTGCTAATGCGGAAGACTTAGGTTTGACCCCTGGGTTAGGAAGATCCTATGGAGAGTGAAATGGCAACCTACTCCAGTATTCTTGCCTGGGGAATTCCATGGACAGAGGAGCCTGGTGGGCTACAGTCCATGGGGTCTCAAAGTCAGACACAACTTAGCAACTACACAACAACAACAAAAAAACTACATATGTTTAAAGTGTACACACACAGTTTTGATGTATGTATACATCCATGAGTCTAGCATCACAATCAAGACAATCAACATGTCTGTCATCCCCAAAAGTCCCCTCTATTTCTTGTGTAAGCCTAAAACCCAGATTTTCAGGAAACCACTGATCTCCAAATGCCACTATAGATTGATTTGCCTTTTCTAGAATTTTAAATAAATCTAATTATATAATATGTATTATTTTTTGGTCATTTTTTCCATTCAGCATAATTACTCTAAGACTCATTCATGCTGTATCATGCATCAACACTACACTCCTTTTCATTGCTGAAGAGTAGTGCATCATATAACCATACCACAGTATATATATTCATATCTTTATAGATATTTGGGTTGTTTTCAGTTTTTAAGCTGTTACTAATTAAGCTGCTACACTAGTGTCTGTACAGTGTTATGGACTGAATCATATTCCCCTAAAATTCACATGTTGAAGTCCTAAGCCCTGTTACCTCAGAATATAACATGATATTCAGAAACAGAGACTTTCAAGAGGTGATTAAATCAAAATGAAGCCAACAGGGCAGGTCCTAATCCAATCTGGCTGCTGTCCATAGAGACACCAGGGAAGGGCATGCACAGATAGAAGACTGTATGAGGGCACAGTGAGAAGGAATCCAATATATCTAATACATACATTTTTTTTATAGGTCTTGCTTTCAGTGATATATCTAAGAGATCTCTGCTTAACCCAAGGCAGCAAAACTTTTCTCCCCACAGTTTCTTTGAGAAGTTCTGTAGTTTTAAGTTTTTCATCTAGGTCTATAATCCTAGTGAAGTATTACAAATGGTGTAAAATGTGGACAGAGGTTTCTTTTTTCCCCCCTCACCAATTGTTTAAAAAACTGCAAATCAGTTGTCAGAAAAATTGTGGGTCTGCTTCTAGACTCTGTTTCATGCTCTTGGTCTAATTCTCTATCATTACACTAGTGCCATACTCTTGATTGCTACATTGTATTAATCTTTAAATCAAACAGTGTTGGTCCCCAACTTTGTTCCTTTACAAAGTTGTTTTGGCTATTCTATTAATTCTATTAATAGGTCTTTTACAATCAATATGAACTTTAGAATTAGTTTATCAATTTCTACAAAAGATTATGACAGATTACACCAAATTTTTAGACTCAGTTTCAATTCACTGATTTGTTTTCCCACTGTGGTTCATATTTTCCTGTTTCTCTGCACAGTAAGTTTTTAACTAGCAGATATTCTAAACTTTATCTTTCGTTGGGTGACATATATTTTTGTCTAGAATATTTCCTTTAAATATTCTAGAGCTTTGTTCTGGGATGCCAGTCAAAGTGCTTGGAAACAGCTACTGTTCTCACATCTTTCTAGACTAGCTCAGAGCAATGATCAGTCTAGAGCTTATTCCTTACCACCGACACAAGACTTTTCTGTCCTGTAGCCAGTGTCCCGTGAATTCTGAGGTTCTCCAATCTGGCTAACAGGAGTGATCACTCTTTTCTGCCCTGTGTGAGCACCAGGCACTGTTACCTCTAATACGTTTGGATGTTTCTCTCCCCAGCCCCAGCTACTCTCCTCACAAGCAAAGGCTAGTCATTACTCAGATGAAAACCTGAAGGGAACTCTCTGCAGATCTCTTCCGTTCTCTCTGTGTAGCTCTCTCCTGTCCAGAACCCTGGCCTGTGAACTCTAGACATCTTAGTCCCCCGACTCTCAGATTTATCTCCCCAATTCAGAGTGTACTGTACTCTCCTGAGCTCCCCTTCCCAGGACTGTGGCCTGAAAACTCTCTTAAGTGGTGAGCAGGGTAATTATAGGGCTCAGCTTATTCTTGCTTCCTGTCTCTCAGGGATCACAGTCCTTTGCTGCCTGATGCCCAGTGTCTTGAAAACCACTGTATCCTATATTTGGTCCTTTTGCTTTGGTTGGTTGCTTCTGATAAGTAGGAAAGTATAGTCCATATTACTTCATCTAATTCAGAAGTAGATGTTCCTACTAGCCTTTTTGACCATTGTATCCAGCCAGCAAAAACAAGACCAGGAGCAGATTGTGGCCCACATCATGAACTCCTTATAGCAAAATTCAGACTTAAATTGAAGAAAGCTGCCTAGACCATTCAGGTATGGCCTAAATCAAATCCCTTATGATTATACAGTGGAAGTGACAAACAGATTCCAGGGATTAGATAGAATAGACAGAGCGCCTGAAGAAGTATGGACAGAGGTTCAAGACATTCTACAGGAGGAAGTGATCAAGACCATCCCTGAGAAAAAGAAATGCAAAAAGGCAAAACGGTTGTCTCAGAAGGACTTACAAATAGCTGAGAAAAGAAGCTAAAGGCAAAGGAAAACAGGAAAGTTGTACCCGTTTGAATGCATATTTCCAAAGAATAGCAAAGAGAGATAAGAAAGCCTTCCTGAGTGATCAATGCAAAGAAATAGAAGAAAACAACAGAATGGGAAAGACTAGAGATCTCTTCAAGAATCAGAGATAGCAAGAGAATATTTCATACAAAAATGGACACAATAAAGGACAGAAATGGTATGGACCTAACAGAAACAGAAGATATTAACAAGAGGTGGCAAGAATATACAGAAGAACTGTACAAAAAAGATCTTCA
The DNA here is from genome assembly GCA_007570785.1 of Antilocapra americana. Lineage (NCBI taxonomy): Eukaryota > Metazoa > Chordata > Mammalia > Artiodactyla > Antilocapridae > Antilocapra > Antilocapra americana. The sequence continues at coordinate 1,160,264 of ML662496.1, forward strand.
CGACCCAGATGACCATGATGATGTGAGCACTCATCTTGAGCCAGACATCCTGGAATGTGAAGTCAAGTGGGCCTTAGGAAGCATCACTGTGAACAAAGCTAGTGGAGGTGATGGAATTCCAGTTGAGCTGTTTCAAATCCTAAAACATGATGCTGTGAAAGTGCTGCACTCAATAAGCCAGCAAATTTGGAAAACTCAGCAGTGGCCACATGACTGGAAAAGGTCAGTTTGCATTCCAATCCCAAAGAAAAGTAATACCGAAGAATGCTCAAACTACCGCACAATTGCACTCATCTCACACACTATTAAAATAATGCTCATAATTCTTCAAGCTAGGCTTCAACAGTACGTGAACAGTGAACTTCCAGATGTTCAAGTTGGATTTAGAAAAGGCAGAAGAACCAGAGATCAAATTGTCAACATCCATTGGATCACTGAAAAAGCAAGAGTTCCAGAAAAGCATCTACTTCTGCGTTATTGACTATGCCAAAGCCTTTGACTGTGTGGATCGCAACAAACTATGGAAAAATTCTTAAAGAAATGGGAATACCAGACCACCTGACCTGCCTCTTGAGAAATCTGTATGCAGGTCAGGAAGCAACAGTTAGAACTGGACATGGAACAGCAGACTGCTTCCAAATTGGGAAAGGAGTATGTCAAGGCTGTATATCGTCACCCTGCTTATTTAACTTATATGCAGAGTACATCATGCGAAATGCCAGGCTAGATGGAGCACAAGCTGCAATAAAGACTGCTGGGAGAAATATCAATAATCTTAGATGTGCAGATGACACCACCCTTATGGTAGAAAGCACAGAAGAATTAAAGAGCCTCTTGATGAAGGTGAAAGAGGAGAGTGAAAAAGTTGGCTGAAAGCTCAACATTCAGAAAACTAAGACCATGGCATCTGGTCCCATCACTTCATGGCAGATAGATGGGGGAAAAACTACTGGCTTTATTTGGGGGGGGTGGTGTCCAAAGTCACTCACTGCAGATGGTGACTGCAGCCATGAAATTAAAAGACATTTGCTCCTTGGAAGAAAAGCTGTGATCAAATTAGACAGCATGTTAAAAAGCAGAGCCATTACTTTACCGACAAAGGTCTGTACAGTCAAAGCTCCGTTTTTTCCAGTAATAATGTATGGATGTGAGAGTTGGACTATAAAAAAAGCTGCTGCTGCTGCTGCTAAGTTGCTTCAGTCGTGTTCGACTCTGTACGACCCCATAGATGGCAGCCCACTAGGCTCCCCCTTCCCTGGGATTCTCCAGGCAAGAACACTGGAGTGGGTTGCCATTTCCTTCTCTGATGCGTGAAAGTGAAAAGTGAGAGTGAAGTCGCTCAGTTGTGTCCGACTCTTAGCGACCCCATGGACTACAGCCTACCAGGCTCCTCCATCCATGGGATTTTCCAGGCAAGAGTACTGGAGTGGGGTGCCATTGCTTTCTCTGAAAGAAAGCTGAGTGCCAAATAATTAATTCTTTTGAACTGTGGTGTTGGAGAAGACTCTTGAGAGTCCCTTGGACTGCAAGGAGATCCAACCAGTCCATCCTTATGGAAATAAGTCCTGAATATTCACTGGTAGGACTGATGTTGAAGCTGAAACACCAATACTTAGGCCACCTGATGCGAAGAATTGACTCATTGGAAAAGACCCTGATGCTGGGAAAAATTGAAGGCAGGAAGAAAAGAGGATGACAGAGGATGAGATGGTTGCATGGCATCACTGACTCGATGGACTTAAATTTGAGCAAGCTCTGGGAGTTGGTGATGGACAGGGAGGCCTGGCGTGCTGCAGTCCATGGTGTTGCATAAAGTTGAATACGACTGAGTGACTGAACTGAACTGAACTTACAGCTTTAAGGCTATACAGGTAATGTATGCTTTTTATTTTTTTTAAGTTTATTTATTTTTAATTGAATGATAATTACTTTACAGCATTGCATTGGTTCCTGGCAAACATCAACATGAATCCATAATACGATTCAGGTAATACATTTTTAAAAAAATTATATCATTAATCAAAACTTTTTAGTCAAAGGTTAGCTATTCTAATTCACTATTTGGAACTGTGTCTTTTGATTCTAAATAACACAGAATTCCTTTTTCACCTGTAGCAAACAATGTTAATAATAAGGGAAATGATTGAATTAGCACCAGACAGCACCTTCTTCCTCTCCCCAGGTGCCTATTCTGATGGATGGGTTATGGCCACCAGATTGTGTTGACTCACAAGTAGAAACTTATTTGTTACCACTTTTCCAACAACTGAAAATGAGTAAAGAGCAAAAAGTTTTAAACCTTTAAAACGCTTTAAGACACTTTAAATTTGTGTTAGAGTGCTAAAACATTGGTTAGCTTAAACAATCCATTCTATCTAGATTTATTTTTAATGGCAAAGTTGTATGCGGTCAATTTCACTACATTTTTAATCTCTATCTAGGGGCTTTCCTGGTGGCACTAGTGGTAAAGAACCTGCTTGCCAACACAGGAGACACAAGAGAGGTTCAATCCCTAGGTCAGGAAGATCCCTGGAGTAGAAAATAGCATCACACTCCAGTATTCTTACCTGGGAAATCCTATGGGCAGCGGAGCCTAGCCGGCTACAGTCCATGAGACCATAAAGAGTCAGTCACGTCTGATGTTTATATATCCTTCATCACTCATAATATTTGCATTTGTATTTGTTGTTTTTATTGCTGTCCCCCAATTTTTTAAATAAAAAATCTAAAAGTTAAAAAATTTTCAGTCCATCTCAGTCACCTAATTCCAATCCACAAGAATTTACTAAAATGATGCAGGAGAGAAAGTATAGGAAACTGAGTCTGGAGAGCAAGAGGGGCAGAAGCCTAAGCTAGGCTTGCCTGAGCCTCTCTCCTTTCCCAGGGCCTGCATTTCCTCAAGCCTTATTGAGGCTCCTCTCCCTATATTACCCACTAAGCTGAGCAATGGGCTCTCCCAGGACCATGGCCTTGAGCTTTCCTACAAGCTTATACACATACAACACTGGCTGGGCCACCTTCAATAGCAACATAGTCTCCGTTCCTCACAACAAGCCTGCCATGGAGGCATGATTATTCTCATTTTCCTAACAAGAAAACTCAAGCCCAGGTAGGTGGAGGAAAAAGTCCAAGGTCATGTGTCTAGATGAATCTGGGCAGGGCCCAGATTCAAACTCCAGTCTGCTTGGCAACAAGGCCTTTGCCCACTCCCAGGCATCACTGCTTTCCTGCCATCCACCTCTCCATTAGCTGCCCTGTACCCAACCCAGAACATTCAGATATCAGAAGCCAGCACCTAAACCACACACTAACATTTAACAGGAGTCAACCCACATATTCCCCAGATGCCTCACATTCTATCTGATTATCTTTTTCCCTCAGAGCCAGTCTTAGCATGCTACAAGTAGGAAATGATCCAGGATGAGTGGCTTCTTGGGTCCCAGCAAGGCCCCCTTTTTCAGAAGCACTTTCTTAATGCTCTTCTTTCTGGTGATTGAAATTTCTTTTTTTTTTTTTTTTTTTTTTTTTTGAGCTTCCTAAGATGAATCCTAATGATGAAGCTTGGCTAATCAACAGAATCATTCAGGAAGCTTTTTATTTTTTATACAATAAAAAAGCTCATTGGTCTCTCCCCCATTTATTTCAGAAAAATGTTTATTGTAAAATGTTAAACAAATATATAAAGATACAGGAAAATAAAACTCACCTGAAATTCTACCCTGAGATACCCATCAATGACACATCAATGATCTTATAAATATATGTCTCATGAGATCTTATCACATATGCTATTTTTATTGCTACCTCTTCAAAGAGAGGAGATTGCTTTCTTACTCCACTGTTACCCAGTCTTCCTTCAGCCCAGGTCATCAGTTTTAACAACCTTTCTCTATGCTCATCAATCAATCACATGCACATATACAGACAGGCATAGACTGATGTTGGGGATGATGATGATGATGATGATGACAGGTTTAAAAGGGAGATTTAGCCTTTTAAGTTTATCCTTTAAAAAAAGAAATCATACACATTTCTCTGACTTGATTTTCTTGTTTAACAATAACTCATGGGAATACCTTTTTAATTGGAGTAAAAGTGCTTTAAAATATTGTATTGGTTTCTTCTATTCAACACTGTGCATCAGTCATAACTGTACGTCTACTTCCTCCCTCTTGAGCCTCCCTCTGCATCTGTGTTTTTTCTCTTTCCTTTTCTTGGTCAGAACTTGCTGAACACTTCTCTATTTTAGTGGACTTTTATAAAAACTGCCTCTTAACATTACTTATTATTTTTTGCTTGCTTCATTGCTTTCATATTCCATTTCTGCTTTTGATCCTTCTATTGCAATTTTGTTCAATTTCTGAGATCTTTTCTAGCTTCTTCAGACAAAAGCACAGCTTGTCTCACTTCAATTACAATCATTCTACCTTCTATCTCTACTGTTTTCCTGCTACAATTAATATCCAATATCTAAAAAGTTTCTCTCTGGAGAGACCAAGAGAGTTAAAATAATTTGGCAGACATTCATACAAAACGGACAACATAAGCTTCATGAGGGTACAACTGTTCACAAGGCCAGATTTTGTGCTCTAAAATATTTGGTGAATAAACAAACATACCTGTCTCTGCCAAACATCTCTTCTGCTCTTGTCTCTGTACCTAGGATGCCATTTCCCATTTTTGCTAGGTAAATGTGTGTTAATTCTTTAACACTCGTTCTAGGTCAATTTGCCAAAAGTCAGCTGCAGACAGTCAAGACTTTCCACAAGGCCAATTGCCAAATTTTCTTGTTCCTTTGAACTATTTATAAAGTTTACAACAATTCATATTGGATGGGATAGCTTTAAGAGCTTTTTAAAAATTATGTAAACTTTTAGTTCACCGGTTTCATTTTGTTTTCGTAACAGCATTTTAAGGAATGTTTAATTTGTCTCTAACAAGATTCCTGCTGCTGCAGTTGGAAAAACCAAGGACTGAGAAAGGAGACTTTTACTAGGAGGAAGATGAAGATGAGGATCAGTACATAATGCTTCCCAGAGAGAGACAAAGTAAAAGGGTTAGTTGCTCAGTCATGTCTAACTCTTTGCGACCCTGTGGCCTGTAGTCCTCCAGGCTCCAGAATCCATGGGATTCTCCTGGCAAGAATACTGAAGTGGGTTGCCATTTCCTTCTCTAACGGATCTTCCCAACCCGGGGACTGAACCCAGTCTCCCACACTGCGGGCAGATTCTTTACAGTCTGAGCCACCACAAGATGTGGTGAAAAGAAAAAGGATATATTTGTGGACCATACATTCACAAAGAATACATTCTCAAATACAGTGACATTTTATAAACACATTCTTAACTAAGAAGTTGCTTCCAGGTTCCTCCTTTGTTTCTTCATACATTTGGCCCCGTTTCTTCTCATCTCTGTGGTCTCCTTCCTCCCTGGGAGGGCCATGCTGCATCTGGCTCTGCTCCCTGTAACTGCCCAAGAAGTTACTCCATTCCTGCTCCTTCCAGTGGAGCTGGGACAGAGACAAACCCAACATGCCTCCAAACGCTATTATGGAGACAAAATGAAGACTACCCCATCAACACTAAGCAGTGAAAAGAAACAAGTAAATTAACACAAGTGGCTATTCTGCAAACTTATTTTCTCCCAAACCTCACTCATATGACTGCTTTTCTACAAAGCCTTCTCTGACTCTTGTTGATGAACTGATGGGTCTCTTTACACCCTGTTCACACCTCCATTACATCCCTTAGAAGTGACCTTAAGATAGAAGCATTCTATCTCATTTATAAGATAGCTCAGTAGCTCATTCAACAACTACTTAAGGAAAAATTTTTCAGTAAACAGATATTTACAGAGGAGTGGCAAAATGGGTGAAGGAAATCAAAAGTGTAAACTCCTACTTATAAAATAGTCAAGTCATGGAGATGTAACATACAGTGTGGTGGCTATTTTTAATAATACTATATTGCATATTTGAAAGTTGCTAAAGGAATAGATCTTAAAAGATCTCATCACAAGAAAAAAATCTTTTGTAACTATGTATGGTGACTGATGCTAACTAGACTTATTATGGTGACTGAAGGAAAGTTACTCGGCTCAAAATAGCCTGGAGTTAAAACTCCCCTCCAGGTCCTCCCCACCATTCTATGCAAAACAAAGAACTCTCTCACCGGAAAAAAAAAAAAATGGACATTAAGGTTGATTATGCCCAGCTCCTAGCCAATCCAGCCTATGACGGATCTCCAGAATTCCTTGCCCCAGCAACCACTCCGAACAACCTTGGAGAAGAACAGGCCCCCTTAAGACAGTAGATTTCCACATATATGCCTCTATATACTTACTCTTTTCTGGGGTTAGTGCAGCAGCTCACTTATCTGACTGCTGCCCCCTCTCGCCTCATTAAAGGTGATCTGTTCCTGTAAAGCGCCGGTCTCCTTTTCCTGAACCTCACCTTCTCTAACTCCCTTACCCTACAGTGGTCATTTAACAATATGTACATATCCAATCACTATGTTTACAGGCATACAAGCTAATATAATGTCAAATATGTCTCAATAATTTCTTTAAACAAAACAGAGCACAGACGTAATTCTGAACTCTTTGCTAGAGAGTTGAACAAATGCTGGAGATTAAGATAAAATAAGTCCAGGTCTCAGTACAGAGGAAGGGCAGAACAAGTCTTAGAGTTCTTTGTATTCACTTGACCCTTGGCATTGTGTTTGGTATCGAGTCTGTGCTCAATAGAAGTGCTAAGCATATCACAGGCACTTCAGGACTAAAAGAACAATGAGTCCCAAGTACAGCCATGAGCATCATAACTAACACTAAAATGACAGTAGAAAACAGTTCCAATTGAGAGGTTATTAAAGGCTACATTTTCTAATTCACCAAAATGTTTAACAAAAAAAGACAAACAAAACTGTTTAGTGAAATACACAGTAAAGATGGGATAGCCCTGTATTTAGAGTCCTGAAATAGGGTACTTGTCATTTCATTCAAACTTAAGCAATAAAAATTCAATAACTATGCTCAAAGTCATGATATACTAAATGATATGCCAAGTGTAAATTCATTTTAAAAATGTATTAATTCACCCCAAATCTAGTTCAAAGTGTAACCTATCAGTCTAGGGTGATAAAGAATGAATAATGTTGAATCATTCCAGATCCAAGGTCTGACAGCTTGCACATGGCTGACCAAAAACATGCAGAAGGGGCTTCCTTGGTGGTCCGGTGGTTAAGAATCCACCTTGCAATGCAGAGGACAAGTGTTTAATCCCCGGTCTGAGAACTAGGATCCTCCATGTTGCCATGTGGCAGTGAAGCCTGTGCACCTCAACTGCTGAGCCCAAGCATGCAGCTACTGAATCTGTGCACCCTAGAGCCTGTGCTCCACAAGAGAAGCCACAGCAGTGAGCAGCCCAAGCGCTGGAACTAGAGAGTGGTCCCCACTCACTGCACCTAGAGGAAGCTGGCTCACAGCAATGAAGACCTAGTGCAACCAAAAACGAATTAATCCAAAAGAATGCAGAAGCACATGATAATTTAGAAATTCAATAACATACAAAATGAACATGATAAAATTTAATTCAAATCTGAACTTCAGTACTTTTAAAGGCTGTATCTATTAGTCTAAAAACAGAAATTATGTTGTCAGATGTTCCCCTAAACAGCTCTCTTTCAAAATAAACCTCTTTAGAAACCTAGGTTTATAATTGCTAGTCATAACGAAAGTAGGTCTTGGGAATCTCCATCCTTTGATGGTCTGTTTAGAGATAGTAGTAAATAGATTTCAGTTTTAGTAAATTTTCAGACAAGGGGCATGTTAGACTGAATAACATCCCTTCCCCCAAAAGTCAGCATGCCTTTATCCCCGGAACCTATGAATATTGCCTTACATGGCCAAGACAGACTTCTGACTTCGCAAATACAATTAAGGATTTTGAGATGGGACGATTACCTTGGATTATCTGGGTGCATAACCCTTATTGTTGCTATAATTTATAGTTGTACCATAGTACCACTTTGTCAGGGTAACTGTTTAATTTAGAGGCACAATGGATTAGGATAAATCCTGACTTCAAACTGATATGAAAGACAAGATTACCTGGATAATAAAAGTCAACACTCTCTAGTCCACCTCTCTTGAATGAACCAGAATTCCATTTATTCCCTGATTTGGCTCAAAGGCCAGACTGTGCTTCAGGCAATCACAATCAGTTACTCACACTGATTATGGCTCACTGACTCTCCTTAAGTAACTCATGTGCTCTGAGTTACAACTTAATCTATTAATAATTCATGACCTGTCAGACTGTCAGGCCAGATTTTCATGATGCAGCTCCTGAAAAGAACATTTAAGGATGGAGATCCCAAAGAACTGTTCTAATCTATGATATCCAACTAAATTTTGGAATAAGCCCTCTGCCCCACACTTCCTGGATAGACAGATAAGTTCTGGGAGGTGTAACTTCGCTAATTGCTTTGGATGGTCTGATTACCCTGCAAATTTTCAACTTTCCTCACTGTCATTGATCCATACACCTTAAAACTGAAAATTAAATCTCAGGTATAGGCTTTAACTTTAGTCTTTGTAATTAAGAAACATTTTTATACACACACATGCCAAAAGCCTTTTTAATTAACCTTTTGGTGGTAATACTTTCCATTTTGGAGATGGTGAGAAGTAAATGAAAAATTTTGATTCTTTGCAGGGTATTCCTGTTTTAAATCAAACTAATTTTTCCATAGAATATTCTGTGATTTGCCCACTCTTTTAATACTCTTCAGCCAGACATTTTCTTTTTGAAATTAATTCCAGTTTGTGAATTTCAAAAAGTGAAGACCAGAGGGAATGTAACTTCATATTGGTGGTTTCTATGTCTGGGTAAACTTATTAATGTTTTCATAATGGTATGGTAAGTAATTTAACTCACTAAGTAGAGTAGACATACAGTATTATGTTTGCAATTAGCTATGCTCAGTACATGAAAATAAATCACTAAGTATAATCCATATGCCTATTTTTATTTTTACTAACCTACTGCATTTGAATATGAATTTGTCACCAGTAATGAAGATCTCAAGTTAATATGAACTAAGCAAGAAAGAATATACCATTAGATGTATAGGTTAATAACTAGAACATACAGAAATCGATGATGAAATTCAATTCTACAGATCCTGGGATCATACTATGTGACAGGCCCTATATTCTGAACTGGGCTTAAAGGAGTGAGTGAACCAGATTCCGTCCCTGTGCCATGGAGTCTAGCGCACCAAGGAGGTAGCACTCCCGCCAGACTGTTGATGCAGCGACTGCGGCCGATAGCACAGGCTGTCTTTCTTACTCAACAGGAATTCCAATCTCATTCCTGTACTGCAGAGCCTTCACTTGCTGCTCAGGTTAGAAAGCTAAAAACTGAGTTTTCCAGACTTCCTTATAAATAGAATTGAGTAGCAATTAGGATTCCACTAATCAGGTGCACTTATCACACACCTGGATTAAGGCTAAATTAAATGGAGACCGGGCTAGCTGCAGAATTTGTGGGGCCCAATATAAAATGAAAACACGAGGGGAAAAAAAGGTGTGTGAGGGGTGGAGAGGACTTTTATCTTCCTTTTGTGGTCTTTTCCACAACTTATCAAGGTGGTTTCATTCTTTTTTTTCTTTTTTTAAACCCCTCTGTTTGCTATTTAATGTGCAATCCCAGAAATAGAGGACCCTAAGATACTCACCGTTCCAGGGCCCCTGTCCATGACTACTACGCGCTCACTGGCTGCTCGGTTTCTTTTCCCACAGGCTGCTGGACCAACAGAAGCTTCCAGAAGTCAATTCAGATATCCCTCCTTTCCACGGGCTGGCACCTCAACCCACGGAGGATGAGTGACCCTTGAAAGTACTGCCACCTCCACGCGCAGAGGCCCCAGGTGCCTAGATGAAGGCAGTTAAGAGGCTCACCCCTGCCACTAACCGTGGGCGCAGCTACCTGCCAGGGAGGCGGATGGTGCAGAGCTGCCGAGCACCTGGTGAGGCGGCGCATGCGCCTGGCGGCAGTCAAGCCCGATCCTCCTGACACCTGGGGCCAGGTCGCTATCTGGGGCTGGAAGGCAGTGATCGCTGGGCAGCAGCCGGGAAGGGGAGGCCTGGGCGCTCGAGTGTAGGGGATGGGCTGGCGGAGAACTTGTCACAAGCAGGCGGCAGAAGGAAAATCCAAGCTCCCGGCGCATAATTCACTGTCCTAAAGGACTTCTCAATATAAATTTTAAATCAAGAATTTCAAGATGGCAACCTCAGAGCATTAAACTTCCAAAGTGGCGCTCTTCTAGGTGTGGAACCTTAACTGGCTGCACGGGTTGCTTGCTCGTGAAGCTGGTCCTGAGTGGGGAGAAAGGGTGGGAGGCTTTAATTCTGTGCCTGTGGATGGGCAAAGACTTTAAGGTTCTCCTGTCAGTAGTCTTTCGTAAATGTCCAGAAGAGACTGTGAAGTTTCTGGCCATGCAGAAGCTGTGTGATTTTGGATATTGGGAGTTGATTCTAGAAACCTAGATCCTCTTCTTATAGCCCTTCCAATAATTTTATAAACCATCTAATGGCTGGCAATAATTCCATTCCTTTAGCCCAACTAGGACTGTTCAGTTGCGAACAACAGAAACCACAATAGATACAGTAGTAAATTCTCTCTGGAGAGGCATGAAATAGGAAACTCAAGGAACAAATTGACTGTAGTGAGTGGACAGTGTTCAGGTGTAAAGAAAGCACTTTATATTTGCAGAAGTTCATTCTATGCTAGAAGAAAAACCAGTTATACTAGGGCAGAAGCATTATTAAAGTAGAATAGCTGTGCAATTCTTTAGTGTCCTTTGTTTCACAAGAGTTGGAGAGGATTGTTGAAGCAGAGCCATGATTAGATTTGAAAGTGGGACTCGAAGTAAACTGAGTCTGCTTAGACAGAAGTAGGAGTTGTCCCCCTTACATGGTAGGAAAACATGAAAAAATCTACTTGCTGTAGATCTTGACAACATAGATTTACTTGCTGTATTATCTTGAGTAAGTAAATTAACTTCTCCAAATCTCAGGATTCTCATACTTTCCTTCCAGGGTAAATTCAGTTCAGCCACTCAGTTGTGTCTGAATCTTTGCAGCCCCATGAGCTGCAGCATGCCAGGCTTCTCTGCCCATCACCAACTCCCAGAGCTTGCTCAAACTCATGTCCATCAAGTTGGTGATGCCATGCAACCATCTCATCCTCTTATCCCCTTCTCCCCCTGCCTTCAATCTTTCCCAGCATCAGGGTCTTTTCAATGAGTCAGTTCTTCATATCAGGTAGCCAAAGTATTAGAGCTTCAGCATCAGTCCTTCCAGTGAATATTCAGGACTGATTTCCTTTAGGATTGACTGATTTGATCTCTTTGCAGTCCAAGGGACTCTCAAGAGTCTTCTCCAACACCACAGTTCAAAAGTATCAATTCCAGGGTAAAGATAATATATAAAAAGAAAAGAACAGGGAATAATATCTAATTCACAGTACATTTTCAGTAATTACTGTTATTATTGTAATAAAATCAAAATTTCGTATAGAGACATGAGGATGGCTTTCCCAGGTCACCCCTATAGCTGAATACATCATCCAACCAAAACTTTGAATAAAGAAACACCACTCCAGTTCTCTACTGGATTCCTTGGCAGCTACCTCCTATCTCCCACCTGTCCATTTTCCAGTCTAGTCAACTTACCCTTCTACCTCTAATCTTTCTCTCTTCCAAAACTGGAACTGTTATATAAGTTGAAACTTAATATTCAGAAGTGTTAAATTATCCTAGTAGCCATCTACCACAGCAAGCCATAAATTATTTACTCCAGAATAAAGTTAGTTCAAAATCCATATAAAATTTTCTCCTCATAAGTTTGCACCAGGAGAAGCTGGGAAATGATGGCTGTTGAAGAGGAAGAAGTCAAGGAGGTTTTGCAGAAATTGCAGGAGCTGGTGGATCAGCTGTATTCATTTCGAGAGTGCTATTTTGAGACACATAGTGTTGAGAATGCTGGGAGGAAGCAACAAGATGTTCGGGAAGAGATGCAGAAGACCCTGCAGCAGATGGAGGAAGTAGTGGGTTCTGTCCAGGGCAATGCACAGGTTCTGATGCTGACTGGGAAGGCACTGAATGTGACTCCTGACTATAGCCCCAAGGCTGAGGAGCTTCTGTCAAAGGCTGTGAAGCTGGAGCCCAAGCTGGTAGAAGCCTGGAACCAGCTGGGTGAGGTGTAATGGAAGAAAGGGGATGTTGCAGCTGCTCATACCTGCTTCTCAGGAGCCCTCACCCATTGCAAGAACAAAGTCTCCCTTCAGAACCTGTCAATAATGGTGCTTCGCCAGTTGCGGACTGACTCTGGAGACGATCATTCTCGCCATGTCATGGACAGTGTCCAACAGGCTAAGTTGGCTGTGCAGATGGACATCCTTGATGGCCGCTCCTGGTATATTCTGGGGAATGCCTCCCTTTCTCTTTACTTCAATACTGGCCAGAACCCTAAGATCTCCCAGCAAGCTCTCAGTGCTTATGCCCAAGCAGAGAAGGTTGACAGCACAGCTTCCAGCAATCCTGATCTTCATCTGAACAGGGCAACATTACATAAATATGAGGAGAATTATGGTGAGGCCCTGGAGGGCTTCTCTCGGGCTGCAGCACTGGACCCTGCCTGGCCAGAGCCCCGGCAACGAGAGCAACAGCTCCTGGATTTCCTGACTAGACTAACCAGCCTCCTTGAAAGCAAGGGAAGGGTGAAGACCAAAAAGTTACAGAGCATGCTGGGGAGCTTGCGTCCAGCCCACGTAGGCCCTTGTGGTGATGGGCGCTATCAGTCAGCCTCGGGGCAGAAGGTGACTCTGGAGCGCAAGCCCCTGCGTGCTCTGCAGCCCGGTGTAAACAGTGGAGCTGTGGTCCTGGGAAAGGTGGTGTTCAGCCTTACCACAGAGGAGAAAGTCCCCTTTACATTTGGCCTGGTAGATTCAGATGGACCTTGCTATGCAGTTATGGTGTATAATATGGTGCAGAGCTGGGGAGTACTCACTGGGGACTCTGTAGCCATCCCTGAGCCTAACCTTCGTCTTCACCGAATTCAACCCAAGGGAAAGGACTATTCCCTTTCCAGTGTTCCTGTGGAGACGCCCCTTCTGCCGGTGGTGAATGGGAAGCCTCAGGGCTCCAGCAGCCGGGCTGCCGCCACGGTGGCATCGAGGCCCCAGTGTGAGTGACCCTCCTTGGATTGCATGCTGAAGAGACAGTGGAGGCAAGGAGATAAGCTCAAGGGCACTCGGCAGCTCCATCAGCCTCTTCTAGTAACGCAACTGGAACTTGGGCGATGTTTTAGACGACAGCTTTCCGTCCTCTGCCCTGTAAGATACTTGTGTCTTCTATTACGTTTCAGCTCTCTCTGGGGCCATGCATGTTCCTGGTATATCTCTCCTGCCTCTTTCATTGCTCTTCTATGTTTTGGCAAAGGGCATGGAATTGGTAGAAGGGCTGGGACCGTGCCATGGGATAGAGTCCCCAAAGTTCCCCTTCTTGCCTCCTTCCTAAGCCTCATGTGTATATATCATTTCAGTATTTATTGATAAGGGTGGGGTCTTAATTTTTTAATGACTCAGTTTTTGAGCAATTTTTATTTTTATTTTAAAATTTAGGTCATTCCCCTTCTTTGGGGCTGGAACAGAATTAAATTTGTTTGGAAAAAAAAAAAAGTTTGCACCAACTTCCTAACAGTCACAGGGATGTTAAGTATTTCTGTTTTGTCAGGGAGAGGAACAGTAGAGGTGGGTCTTCACATCACCTCTATCCACCATATTGAATATTCATGAGAAATCTCCCTGTACTTTTGCATGTGCTATTTCCTCAACTTAGGATTGCTTTCCCTGTTTTATGTGATAAGTCTTAGGCCTTTTTCACATTTTTACTCTTCTTTGAATCTCCCAGCACCCCCAGACAACTGTCTCCCACTGCCCACTTGTGTATACCCCTGCTTAGTAAATTACTATGTTTATTTAATCATACATATATTTGATATATACATTGTTTATATTTTTAACCTAACACCTAACTCAGTTGGGCAATTTGGGTATCTGATATGATGAATTGATCTAGAGTTTAAGAGCAAACCTAAATAAACCCTTTATTCCCCACTTGTATGCTCAGCCCAAGGCTTCCCTCTTCAGTTGATGAGGGAGTATATGTTAGCAGTATGATGAGCAGCTCCACCCATCATTGCCTCCACTTAGCAGAGATCCTGTGAACCCAGCTCATGGAGTGATGATACCAAGATTACATACCATGTATGGTTCAGGAAAGGCCTCTCTGAGAGTGAATATCTGAGCCAAGACCCAAGAGATGAGAATGAATCAGCTGGGTGAGAGCATGGAGAGAGAATCTGGGGCTGTGGGAAGAACAAGTACCCCAGCCTGGAAATGGACAAGGATTTGTGCAGGCTGAATTATAAAAAGGAGGCTGGTGGGGCTGGATGAGCAGGAGTGAAGGGGCAGAGAACAGGAGATGAGGCTGAGGGGCAACAGGAGCTGGATCACATCAGCTGGCAAGTGCATGACAAGACGGCTGGTGAAGCCAGAGCGGCTGGAACAGTTGCAGTGGAGCCGCGGTGGCGGAAGGCAGGCTTAGCAAGGAGAGAGTGGGAGGTACAGAAGTGGAGACAGACATTCAAAACTGCATAAAGAACACTAGCTCTAGAAAAGGGAGAGCGGATGGTGATGAGAGGCAAGGTGTGGGATTGACAAACCTTAGATACATATAAATGCTATAGGGAATGAGTGAGGACAGAGGCAAGAGGAGGGAGGATGTACTGAGCAAGGTCAGAGCGCGCACCAAAGGGCTAGGGTTCAGGGCATGGTGCGGGGACTGGGTTCAGACAGGGGAAGGCAGAGTGATTCCAGTATGATGGGAGTGATGCAAGGAAGGAGGAGCAGGACACAGGTGAGCTCATGGGTGGAGGGGCAGAAAGCCAGGGAGTTCTTATCTCTTCTGTTCTGTGAAGCAGGTTCCTCAAACACTGTGTCCCACTCACCTAGTGAATGCTCATATCCAAGTAGGGCTGAGACTCTTACTCCTCCTGGCCCTCATCCTAGGCTTGCTTGCCACTCCCAAGTCAGGTTCTTTATGTGGGTCACTGCTCCTACTTCCTTCTCCGCTGACCAAGAGCAGTTCAGTACAATGTAATGCTTTGTGCTTGTTTTCCTGAGACCTTATAATACCTAAGGGCCTCCCAGGTGGCTCAGTGGTAAAGAATCTGCCTGCCAAGCAGCAGACATGGGTTCGATCCCTAGGCTGGGAATATCTCCTGGAGAAAGAAATGGCAACCCACCCTAGTATTCTTCCCTGGAAAACCCTGTGGACAGAGGAGCCTGGTGGGCTACAGATGACGGGGTCACAAAAAGTCAGACACGATTGAGCAACTAAACAACAACAAGTGTAACTAAACTCTTAAAATGGCAGTAACATATACTCAAAAATTAAAAATAATACATGATAGTTGATCTTTTTATCAAGGAACTTTATAACAAATGGCTCACTATAGGCAAACCTTATACCATGAGATGATGCCAAAGGAATGTCATAGCTCCAGTATCAAGGAAAACATTTCTGGAGAGGGTGAAATGCAGTCCTCTGAAGACTCTCCTCTGGCAGCACTGATACTGTCAACCTATATTTCATGTAGACTGAATGGGATCATGGATTCTGACAGATATAAAATTCCACTGGTGCAAGACCTTAATGAGCATATTCAATAAAGCTTGAATGATGAAATGGCATGTTCATTCAAAACCAGCTCCCAGAATATCGGAAATAAAAGCACGAATAAACAAATGGGACCTAATTAAAATTAAAAGCTTCTGCACAACAAAGGAAACTATAAGTAACGTGAAAAGACAGCCTTCAGAATGGGAGAAAATAATAGCCAATGAAGCAACGGACAAACAATTAATCTCAAAAATATGCAAGCAACTCCTGCAGCTCCATTCTAGAAAAATAAACGACCCAATCAAAAAGTGGGCCAAAGCACTTAACAGACATTTCTCCAAAGAAGACATAAAAATGGCTAACAAACACATGAAAAGATGCTCAACATCACTCGTTATCAGAGAAATGCAAATCAAAACCACAATGAGGTACCACTTTACACCAGTCAGAATGGCTGCCATCCAAAAATCTACAAGCAATAAATGCTGGAGAGGATGTGGAGAAAAGGGAACCCTCTTGCACTGTTGGTGGGAATGCAAACTAGTACAGCCACTATGGAAAACAGTGTGGAGGTTCCTTAAAAAACTGCAAATAGACCTGCCATATGACCCAGCAATCCCACTGCTGGGCATATACACCAAGGAAACCAGAATTGAAAGAGACATGTGTACCCCAATGTTCATTGCCGCATTGTTTACAATAGCCAGGACATGGAAGCAACCTAGATGCCCATCAACTGACGAATGGATAAGAAGGCTGTGGTACATATACACAATGGAATATTACTCAGCATTAAAAAAAAATTCATTTGAATCAGTTCTACTCAGGTGGACGGAACTGGAGCCTATTATCCAGAGTGAAGTAAGCCAGAAGGAAAAACAACAATACAGTATACTAACGCATATATATGGAATTTAGAAAGATGGTAACGAGAACCCTGCATGCGAGACAGCAAAAGAAACACAGATGTATAGAACAGTCTCGCGGACTCTGTGGAAGAGGGCAAGGGTGGGATGATATGGGAGAATGGCATTGAAACATGTTGTGATTCATCATATGTGAAATCAATCGCCAGCCCAGGGTTGATGCTCGGGGCTGGTGCACTGAGATGTCCCAGGGGGAGGGAATCGGGAGGGAGGAGGGAGGGGGGTTCTGGAGGGGGAGCATATGTATACCCATGGTGGATTCATGTCATTGTATGGCAAAACCAACACAATAAAGTAAAGAAAATTTTAAAAAATTAAAAAAAAATAAATGCCACAAAAACAAAACAAAAAAAACCACCTCTTTCTTAAATTCAAGAGGAATGGGGTCTGGCTACTTTCTTAGGAAAACAAAATTATCATCAGAAAGTAGTACTTTGTAAATTAAAATAAATTTGTTAATTTCTATAAAAAAAAATAAAAAACCAGCTGCCCACAACTTACCCATCTCCTTTTGAGAAAATTACAATGGTTGTGTTTCTCTCCATTAATAATCAAGATGATACGGACAATCCATATAGAAAAGGATGAGTTACTTGCATCGATCAAAATGAGTTTTATATACAATTTACTCACTTTTGAGAAGTAAATGCTCTCCTCCTATGAAAAGGCTAAAATTGTAGACTTAAAACAATTATATAAGAAAATTTTCAGCTAGATGATGATAAGGGCTGAGGATCTAATGTGTAGCACGGTGATTATAGTTGTTAACACTCTATGGTATAATTGAAATTTGCTAAGAGAGTAGAAGCTAAATGTTCTTACCAGAAAAAAGGAGATATATATGTGAGGTGATGGACGGGAAGAATTAACTAGGGAGCAATCCTTTCACAGTGTATAAACATATTAAATCATTGTGATGAACATTTTAAATATCTTATAGTTTTGTCAGGTATACCTCAATAAAACTGAAAAAAAGTCAAATGATTTGTATATATATTTCCTCCCATTGCTAATTTTTTTTCCTCTTTTTGCCTCAAGCAATGATAATAACAACAGCAATGAAAGCCAACTGAAAGTGACTGAATTGTTAAGGGGCTAATTTTTTCTGTAACAAGATTTCTCCTGTAAGGCTGCAGAGGGCTGGTACATGATCTCCCTGATTCTATCAAGAACCCAGGGTCAGACCTCTTTTCTTTCTGCTCCATCTTTCTTGGCAGGTGGCTTTTCTCCAAACGCTTAAGAGATGGTTTCTGACAGAGATGGTTGCTATCCCACCTCATGGTTCATCTCCCTTCTGAACCAGGGAAGCTTAGTTTATTCCTTTTAAAATGCAGTTTCCAAGTTTAATTCAATGACTTATATATTATTGGCTAGGATTGGGTCATTGTTAGTGGAAAGATTGTTAGAAAGGTGTTTTAGCTTTCAAGCCACTTTGTAGAAGAAGGCAAGACTGAAAGATTGTGAATGGGTTTTAAGCCACCTTGTCTGCCTCTATGGGCAAAGGGACGAGGAAGTTTACTAATATATATATATATATATATATAGGTCATCCAAATATTCTAAATCATAGAAAGAGAACATTTCCTTGGCAAATACTGACTTTTATAAGCATTGCTGTTTGGCAGTACCAGGCAGATCTTACTGATTTAGTGAGTCCATGCAAAAGTGATTTACTTACTGCTGGGATGCTTTCTCAATACGCCAAGCTCCTATTATGATTTGACCTTCAGCTGAGCTCTATTTTTCAAATACCTCTATTTAAACCCTGGACAGTTTTAGACACTCAAACTAATACTGAGTACTACTGCATTAGGAAAAAGAGATAAATACAGAAATAGCGTGGAAAGTCTTGAGCAAATTATTGAACCTCAGTAGGTTCAGTTTTCCCATCTTGATTAAATTAGTTCAGCCACATAAACATATAATTCAATGCATGGCACATGGCAAACACTTAGATATTGTTATTGATGTTAATATTTTTTAAAAAATCATTTGTCATCAAATGGAGTTTTTCCAAGGCAGGCAATAATATATAAGAGCATAGATCTTGAAGACAGCAAATGTGGTACTTAAATTCCAGTTTGGCCACTTACTACTTAAATTGACACTAAGTGGGTAAGCCATTTGATCTGAGTCTCTATTTTCTCATCTATTAAATGTGAATAATAATCTCAGGTTGTGCCTATTAGAAGATACATATTCTAAAGCATAATTTTCAAAACAGTAAAATCATGACTCTTATATAAATATAAAATGGACATATATCAAAGATTTTATTCAACTCTTCAATTTTTCAGGGAACCAATAAGACGGTAAGATCTGTTTGCAAATGAGCATTTGACTTAAGCTTAATAATTTACCAGTCAAAATACATTTACCTTGTTATGAACACACATTGCATTGCTTTTTTCCCCACCATTTAACAGCTATCTGTTTGGAGTTGTAAAATAATCTAGTCAAAGGGAAGTCAATTGAAAGTGCACATTCCTGGAATCAGATAATGTCCTGAGGGTCACCTGGACAATGGCCAGCCCTCCACTAAGACACCAGTAATCCCCTTTGCCCACTTCCAAGTCCTGACATGTAGATAAAGTTCATGGCAGAGTGTACCTGACATGAGGTAAGTACTGATTAAATGGTGACTCCAGTTCTTGTTATTCTTGTGTAATATGATTACCTAGAAAATCAAAGCAAATCAGCAAAACATACTGACAGATTTACCATTGTTATGACACTAGGCATTTGTGCTATACATTCCTCCCTCTACTGGAAACAGAGCAATGATAGTTTTTAATATAAAGAAAAGCCAAATTATATTCAAAAGCAGGATGAGAGAATCTGTGACAATATGCAGGAGCCAAAGCCTCAGGCAGCCCAGAGTTGGACTTGTGTGGGGTGACAGAGCAAGACATCCTTTCTAGAGCGGGAAGCAAGAGCTGTGTTATCCTTTGCCAGCTCAACGACTAGGTCTCTGATATGTCCAGTCACCATGGGACAAGAGCTCAAGCCACAACTGAGACCAAGCCTGGGGCTAGAGGTGTGGGGAAAAGGTGGGTGCAGATGACTGAGAAACTGATCAAATGGAAGCCTGGAGGGGAGAAGGGTGAACCATTCACATAAGATAAACTCTCAAACTAAAATCTCAGAGAAAAGTAGGAAAATTAACACTAAAAATGACAGCAATAAACTTAACAACTAGAGCATTAGTAATTAACAAAGAACATGATGCAGCCATTAACTGTGGGAAGAATATTTAACAACACAAAAAATGTGTTAAGGGAAGAAAAATGTTTTAAAGACTGGTCTGCTTGTTGGCCATTCCCCATGCTTGCATTTCCACACTTCTATGCTTCCTGGTATTGTAGAGAAGCAGAAGTCTGCGTACTCATCTTTCTATCCTCCCTAGCAGAGTGGAAAGAAGGATTTTCCTTCTCCTGGAGGTAGCACCTACAAACAGGAGCAGCAGCAGGCAAGCCTTAGTCCTTGACAAACAACATGGCTTGAAAAGAGGGGTTCCAGACTCCCATAACATCTTAAGGAAGTTTTATTTTTCATTTTTGATTTTAACTATATTTTATTTTCATCCAGGTCAAGGGACAATTTAGAAAAGCTCCTATACTAAACACATAGCCAAAGAAGACTAGAAAGGTTCTTGATGCCATTGCTTTCCAGTTAACCTATCAGTCATTGTGACTGAAACATAACGCTGATGGCTTGCACAAGCGTAATAAAATGCTTCCCGCGGTAGGATGTAATAAGAGTCTCAGTTCAGTTCAGTTCAGTCACTCAGATGTGTACGACTCTTTGCAACCCCATGGACTGCAGCACGCCAGGCCTCCCTGTCCATCACCAACTCCCAGAGTTTACTCAAACTCATGTCCATCAAGTTGGTGATGCCATCCAATAATCTCATCCTCTTTTGTCCCCTTCTGCTCCCACCTTCAATCTTTCCCAGAATCAGGGTCTTTTCCAATGAGTCAGTTCTTCACATCAGGTGGCCAAAATATTGGAGTTTCAGAGTCAGCATCAGTCCTTTCCATGAATACTCAGGACTGATCTCCTTTAGGGTGGACTGGATGGATCTCCTTGCAGTCCAGGGGACTCTCAAGAGTCTTCTCCAACACCACAGTTCAAAAGCATCAATTCTTTGGTGCTCAGCTTTCTCTGTAGTCCAACTCTCACATCCATACATGACCACTGGAAAAACCATAGCCTTGACTAGACGGACCTTTGACTAGATGGCAAAATAATCTCTGCTTTTTAATATGCTGTCTAGGTTGGTCATAACTTTCCTTCCAAGGAGTAAACGTCTTTTAATTTCATGGCTGCAGTCACCATCTGCAGTGATTTTGGAGCCCACAAAAATAAAGTCTGACACTGTTTCCACTGTTTCCCCATCAACTTGCCATTAAGTGATGGGACCAGATGCCATGATCTTAAGTTTTCTTAATGTTGAGTTTTAAGCCAACTTTTTCACTCTCCTCTTTCACTTTCATCAAGAGGCTCTTTAGTTCTTCACTTTCTGCCATAAGGGTGGTGTCATCTGCATATCTGGGGTTATTGATATTTCTTCTGGCAATCTTGATTCCAGTGTGAGCTTCATCCAGCTCAGCGTTTCTCATGATGTACTCTGCATATAAGTTAAATGAGCAGGGTGACAATATATAGCCTTGACATACTCCTTTCCCAATTTGGAAGCAGTCTGTTGTTCCATGTCTAGTTCTAACTGTTGCTTCCTTACCTGCATACAGATTTCTCAAGAGACAGGTCAGGTGGTCTGGTATTCCCATCTCTTTAAGAATTTTCCACAGTTTGTTGTGATCCACACAGTCAAAGGCTTTGGCATAGTCAATAAAGCAGATGTTTTTTCTGGAATTCTTTTGCTTTTTTGATGATCCAAAGGATGTTGCCAATTTGATCTCTGGTTCCTCTGCCTTTTCTAAAGCCAGCTTGAGCATCTGGAAGTTCACAGTTCACGTACTGTTGAAGCCTGGCTTGGAGAATTTTGAGCATTACTTTGCTAGCGTGTGAGATGACTGCAATTGTGCAGCAGTTAGAGCAGTGTTTGGCATTGCTTTTCTTTGGGATTGGAATGAAAACTGACCGTTTCCAGTCTTGCGTTTTCCAAATTTGCTGGCATATTGTAATCGAGTCTGCTTAGCTTCATTTTTAATGCTGCACGACTCCCTGCTCCCTGCAGCCTCATGGGCACATGATTGTGGCTGGGGTCTGGACAGCAGCATCTTCCGTCCTGCTTCTTTTGTCTCAGCGTGCTAGTGGCTGCCAAGGTTACTCTTCTTTAGGTAAACACCTCTCTTTTTTGCTCCTCCAATCTTTCCAATCATTTTGCACTGTATCCCCTCTATCGGCCCTGATTGCCTGGCTGAACAGTGACTGACAGAGTTGGCATCACCAGCAGAATACAGATGACATTCAGCATTGACATAAATGTGAAAAACTGGAGGAGCAATGGTGCTTAAGGAACTGAGAATGCCAGCAGGAACTGACCTGTTACACTAAAGAAGTAACACATTGCACCTGTTTAAGCAGATCTAGAGAGAAGAGGCCAGTTTCGTCTGGTTAGCAGGACTGCAGGTGACTTTTACGCAGCAAGAGGATCACAAAAGCTAGAACCAGCCTATCTATAGGTTCAAATCTCAGCCCTACCACTTCCAGGGTGTGTAGCCTTGGACAGGATTTTTACTCTCTCTACCTCAGTTTCTCCAAATGCAAAGTGGGTTATATAATATCTCAACAAATTATTTGAAGAAAAAAGGTGAGTTACTCAATATGCCAGCAAATTTGGAAAACTCAGCAATGGCCACAGGAATGGAAAAGGTCAGTTTTCATTCCAATCCCAAAGAAGGGCAATGCCAAACAATGCTCAAACTACCACACAATTGCACTCATCTCACACTATAGTAAAGGAATGCTTAAAATTCTCCAAGCCAGGCTTCAACAATATGTGAACCATGAGCTTCCAGATGTTCAAGCTGGTTTTAGAAAAGGCAGAGGAACCAGACATCAAATTACCAACATCATCTGGATCATCAAAAAAGCAAGAGAGTTCCAGGAAAACATCTATTTCTGTTTTATTGACTATGCCAAAGCCTTTGACTGTGGACCACAATAAACTGTGGAAAATTCTGAGAGATGGGAATACTAGACTATCTGACCTTTCTCTTGAGAAACCTGTATGCAGGTCAGGAAGCAACAGAACTGGACATGGAACAGGCTGGTTCCAAATAGGAAAATGAATATGTCAAGGCTGTATATTGTCACCCTGCTTATTTAACTTATATGCAGAGTACATCATGAGAAATTCTGGGCTGTAGGAAGCACAGCTGGAGTCAAGATTGCCAGGAGAAATATCAATAACCTCAGATATGCAGATGACACCACCCTTATGGCAGAAAGTGAAGAACTAAAGAGCCTCTTGATGAAAGTGAAAGAGGAGAGTGAAAAAGTTGGCTTAAAACTCAACATTCAGAAAACTAAGATCATGGCATCCAGTCCCATCACTTCATGGCAAACAGATGGGGAAACAGTGGAAACAGTGGCTGACTTTATTTTTCTGGGCTCCAAAATCACTGCAGGTGGTGACTGCAGCCATGAAATTAAAAGATACTTACTCCTTGGAAGGAAAGTTATGACCAACCTAGACAGCATATTAAAAAGCAGAGACATCACTTTGCCAACAAAGGTCGATCTAGTTAAGGGTATGGTTTTTCCAGTGGTCATGTATGGATGAGAGAGTTAGATTATAAAGAAAGCTGAGCGCCGAAGAATTGATGCTTTTGAACTGTGGTGTTGGAGAAGACTCTTGAGAGTCCTTTGGACTGCAAGGAGATCCAACCAGTCTATCCTAAAGGAGATCAGTCCTGGGTGTTCATTGGAAGGACTGATGTTGAAGCTGAACTCCAATACTTTGGCCCACCTGATGCAAAGAGCTGACTCATTAGAAAAGACCCCGATGCTGGTAAAGATTGAGGGCAGGAGGAGAAGGTGACGACAGAGGATGAGATGGTTGGATAGCATCACCGACTCAATGCACATGGGTTTGGGTGGACTCCTGGAGTTGGTGATGGACAGGGAGGCCTGGAGTGCTGCGGGTCATGGGGTCGCAAAGAGTCGGACACAACTGAGTGACTGAACTGAACTGAATGAAGTTGAAGAATATAGAAGAGAACCTTGCATGTAGTATTATGTAAGTAGTTTTAGAACTTATTTATTTTCCAATTTTAATAAAGGATATGTATTTTAATTCACCAGAACACGTCATATGTAAGAATAAAAATGTCACATTCTATAAAAAGTAAATATAAATGATCTTAAAGTTACTGCTAAATTTATAATTTTTAGTGTAGCAGTGACCCTTGACAGAGTGTGGCAGGACACTGCACAAGGGTGTGAAGGAAGGCTGGGCTCTCTTGGGCCATCTTGGAGACTGGCCACCACAATTAGGAATATGAACACCACTGTCATGCATACATCCTAAGTCACTTCAGTCATGTCTGACTGTGTGCTACTCTATGGACTGTAGTCTGCCAGAGTTCTCTGTCCATGGGTTTTCCAGGCAAGAATACTGGAGTAGGTTGTCATGCCTTCCTCCAGGGAATCTTCCTGACTCAGGGATCGACCACACATCTCATCTCTCCTGCATTGGCAGGTGGATTCTTTACCACTAGCACCACCAGGGAAGCCCATTGTCATGCTCACTGCCAAATTATTCTTGAGTCATTTAATAAAGTATACAGCTAAGATACGCATACAGCTAAGAGTAATAGGAACCCCAACCAATGCTGATTTCAACAGGATGGTCTTCCTTCGTGTCACATCACAAGAAGTCCCAGAGCAGGCAGTCCACAGCCAGTATGGTGGCCCAGGATACGTTTAAGGACCCAGCCTCCTGGCTTTCAGTTGTCGCCCTTAGTGACAACAGTAGCATTTCCAGAGCTCTTTAGCAGAAAGCAAGCATGTGGCACCAACAGCCTTCCCTTTACACCTCAGTGGCCAGAATCCCAGCATGCAGCTTCTAGCTGAAAGGCAGGCTGGGTAATTGAGTTTTCAGATATTCCCACCTTTATGGTGGATGAAGGCAAGAAAAAACAAGGAAGACTATGTTTATAAAACCCACAAGTTTCTGGTATGTTTCTCATGTTCCGATTTTGAACACTGCATTTTCTTTAGATCATGAAGCAGTAAATTATTGAAGCTACATTATGACAAAAGCAGCACAGGCTCTTACATGGAACAGGTCCTCATTAACTATTTTTTAAATGAATATGTTATACAAACATTATACAAGCTTATCCTGAAATGACTTTGTGATCTATTTACATTCACTGGGAAAAATAGATTTTCCATTACTAAGAAGTGAAAACAGCACAATAATTCTATGTAGTTTACTTTTCCCTTAATTTCAGACTTATTTCAGGCTTTTATCTGTGCATGAAATGCTAAGCTCCCCCCCCCCAAAAAAAAAAAAAAAAAGAAATGCTAAGCCCAGCTACACATCAGCTCTGGGCTTCCCCTGCAGCCCCCTGGGCCTCCAAATCTTTCCTGCTACCCTACAGCCCTGTCCTCACATGGAAGTCCCTTTTCTATAATTGCTCTTTTGTGTTCAGAATCTTCTTTCTTAAATAATACAAAAATAAAAGTGATGGTACAAGATGACTATATATATTCCCTTTAGAAAAAAAAATGTTAGACGAAACTAACTTTGTAAAGAGACAACCTGAAAAACAAACTGCATTCTGAAAATACCATGAAATGCCAACATAGCATTTTTGTACTTCAAAAAAATATCTTCTACTATCATGCCAAAATTGACTTTAAAATTGAGGCTGTTAAAAATACACACTTAATTTAGTAGCTTTCAATTCACAGAGCTTTTTCATGGGTGGGGTTGCAAAGTGGTGAGTTGAATCTTGCCGCAGAGGAATATACTGCCTGTGTACAAGTCAGGCTTTTGACTAAGAATAGACTGTGGGCTGCAGGATAATTAAAAAGTGCTTGGCATAATTGAAGTTCTGGTGAGGAAATGATTAAAGTCATGGCCTTGACTCTTGGGTGTATACAGACTACTTTAAAACTTGGATGCTGGAATGTATAGCCTTAAAAGGACTGCATTAAGTGAAAAATATCTAAAAGGCCACTGCTAAATTATACTTTCATTTTTTAAAATAGAACTTGTTACTACAATTATACAGTGATTTTATGTAGATAGTAATAGCAAGTAAAACTTTCTATACATATTAGAAATATAGGAAAACATCTTTTATAAAAGGGTAGTTTATGCTCTTACTCAGAAGAGACAACGGCAAATAAATTGCAGAAAAATTTTCACTTAGCCACTTCAGCATTAACAAACATTTTAAATATTATTCAGTAATCTCTAGCTTTGTGGGTTACTAAAATTTTAAAATATTGAAAATTAATTCTTCCTATTTGTCAAAGAACCAGATTCTGTTTCTTTTTTTTTTTTTTAAGTTTTTCCATACAATGACATGATATCACCATGGGTTTACATATACTCCCCCTCCAGGGCCCCCCTCCCTCCTCCCTCCCCCCGGGAACCCAGCATGTGAGACAGCAAAAGGAACGCAGATGTATAGAATAGACTTGTGGACTCTGTGGATGAGGGAAAGGGTGGGATGATATGGGAGAATGGCATTGAAACATGTTAATTACCATATGTCTAATCAATCGCCAGACCAGGATTGATGTTCGGGGCTGGTGCAACCAGATTCTGTTTCTTTCTTAGACTAAACTGCTTGAGAATTAGGCTATCTTTTGAAAGTTAAATGGTATGATTAGGCAACTATTATCAGTGGCTACTTTGGGGAGTGGAATTTGGGATGAGAATCAGCTGAAGTAATACTTTTCACATTTTCTGTACCCTCTATTTTTAAATAAACATTTGTTATCTTCATAATTAAATTATCAATGATAAAATTAAGTTAAAAAATGTGTGAAATCAACAATCATTGAAGAAACCAAAACTGAATTACCCTGACTGAAACTTGAAAAGTAGCCTCATATATGATAAGAACAAGCTTCAAAAGAGTAAGGCTCAATGTTGATCTAGAATTAATGTCTTAAAAACAAACAAAAACTGAAATGATTGCATGTTATTCTGAATTAGCTTTTTTTAAAAAACTATCTTAAAAATCAAGAAGCCTCAAATTCCTTATTGAATGTGAGTTTACTTGCTAGCAAAAAGAAAGAGCATTTTCCTCATCTTTTTCATAGCAATTTAGAAGTCTCTTTAACATGGTTTTATTGCCAGCCTCAGGGTTTCTAGGCTAGGTGTGGATTCCTATGAAATCAGTTAAAGGTAAAAATATAAATTCAAATGATTATAACATTAATTTTTATTTTTAAAGTAATTTTATATTGCTCTATTAAAAAACAGTAAATAATGGAATTTACAACCCCAGACTAAATTATCAAAGACTGAGAAAGGGAGAGGATGGGAAAAGTAGCAAGTTCCTTGTTTCCATGAAGAGTCACTGAAACAAAATAAAACCAATGAAATAGGCACAATTTGATACCTATTCCTATTCAATCTCCTATATGAAGGAAAAAGGATAACATTAAATAATAACATTAAATTATGTAGAAAAAAGTATTTCATGTAGAAGGAAAAATGGACAGCAACACACTTGGAGTGGGAGACTTAAACGACAGATAAAATGGACAAAATAAGGAAGATTTGGAAAAATTAATAATGAAGTAAAAAAATATAATAAATTCTCAATATCAGAAATCACAAAGACATTTTACCATATATAAAGATGAAAGCAAGAAAATCTTGAGAATATATGAAATAAGAAAAACACAAACTAAAAAATGTAAACCAAGCACACACACACACCTACCCAGACATCACTATTATAGGAAAAAGAGTTTTTATTTTTAACAAAATAAAAATAAGTTACTGTGATGGGTTAAAATAGACATTGTTGTTTAGTTGCTAAATTGTATCTGACCCTTTTGTGACCCCATGGACTATAGCCTACCAGGCTCCTCTGTCCATGGGATTTCTGAGGCAAAAATACTGGAATGGGTTGCCATTTGCTTCTCCAGAGGATCTTCCTAATCCAAGGGTCAAACCCACATCTCCTGCATTAGCAGGTGGATTCACCAGGGACTCTTGGTGGCTCAGTGTGTGTATATATATATATATATATACACACACACATATATATATATATATATACACACATATGTATATATATATAGAGAGAGAGAGAGATACATAGACATACATAGACATATATTTACATATATACACACATATACAGACATATAAACATACATATGAACATATATATATATATAGACACACACTCATATATATATATATATATATATATATCGATGGGCTTCCCAAGTGGCACTAGTGGTAAAAATTCCACCTGCCAATGCAGGATACATAAAAGATATGGGTTCGACCCCTGAGTCAGAAAGATCCCCTGGAGGAGGGCACGGCATCCAGTCCAGTATTCTTGCCTGGAGTGTCCCCTAGAGAGAGGAGCCTGGGGGATTATGGTCCATAGAGTTGCAAAGAGTCAGACGTAACTGAAACAGAAACAACTTAGCATGCATGCATATATGTATATATATATATAATTTTTATATATGTATTTATATATCTGTGTATTTATATATGTGTATATATATAATATTTTTAATATATATTTATGTATTTATATATAAAATCTGTAAGAATATACTTAAAAACCCAAAACCTTATTCGTCACTTTTTGAGGCTACTAGGCACTCATTCATTACTCTAAAAATTGAATCAAGCATTTCAGCTTTCCTTCAGGATAATTAAACAGTTGAGGAGGTAAAGATTTTTTTAATAGAAAACGAATAATGAATAGATACAGAAGAATAATAGAATCTGAAAATCACCCTATTAAAATTTCTTAATAAAATAACAGACTTGGCAATGATCATCAATGGCTGCTTAAAAGCATCTGGTAAAAAGTTGATGTAATTGTTTTTTAGTGAATGAATTAGTATGACATCATCTGAATCCACTGGTCCATTTTAATGTTAATAATAGCAGGACACCCAGACATTGCATTGCTCCTAATGTGATGCAGCTGAAAGCATACAGTACCACCAACAAAGTATTTTTGCCAGAAAGATTTAAAACTGAATGAAATCAAGATTTTGGACCTAATTACTGGTTTACGGGAAAGACAGGAGACCAAGAAACATTAAATAATGTCATGAGAATATAATCAGCCAAGTACAGACTATAAGAAATTCTCTAGGGTAAATGATCCATGTATTCCATAAATAAATGTAAATGTTCCATAAATAAATGAAAAATTAAGGAATGGAAACTGTTAAAGACTCAGGAGACATGTCCACCAAATGCAATGTGTGGATTTTGTTTGGATCCTGCTATAAATAAATCATTTGTAAAAAGACATTTTAAACACAAGTGACACTTAACTACAATGTTAATACTAATACTGCTAATTATAATCTTTTACTGCCTATTTAGAAAAGGCCAGAGTATCCATTGGAAAATAATTAGTAATATAACTGAAAACAAGATAAAAATGATAGTATTCATATATATTATTAGTCAGTA
Organism: Antilocapra americana; assembly: GCA_007570785.1. NCBI lineage: Eukaryota > Metazoa > Chordata > Mammalia > Artiodactyla > Antilocapridae > Antilocapra > Antilocapra americana. The sequence continues at coordinate 1,189,555 of ML662496.1, forward strand.
GTTAGAAGCTAACAATTCTGATTCTACACAAAAACTCCAAAATACTTAGAAATAATTTTACAAAGAAATATGTGTAAGCAGTCTGAAGAATAACAAAACTTATACTGACAGATACAAATACTTAAATTAATTGGGAACTTGGGTTAAGAATGAGAGTTGGACCATAAAGAAAGCTGAGTGCTAAAAAATTGATGCTTTTGAACTGTGGTGTTGGAGAAGACTCTTGAGAGTCCCTTGGACTGCAAGGAGATCAAATCAGTCAATCTTTAAAGGAAATCAGTCCTGAATATTCATTGGAAGGACTGATGTTGAAGCTGGAGCTCCAATACTTTGACCACCTGATGCGAAGAACTAACTCATTGGAAAAGACCCTAATGCTAGGAAAGACTGAAGGCAGGAGGAGAAAGGGATGACAGAGGATGAGATGGTTGGATAGCATCACTGAGTCGATGGACATGAGTTTGATCGAGCTCTGGGAGTTGGTGATGGACAGGAGAGCCTGGCATGCTGCAGTCCCCAGGGTTGCAAAACGTTGGATACGACTGATGAACTGAACTGAATTGAGAGTTAAGAAACTCTATTTTATACTGTCTCCCATTGCCTTAATAATAACTAAACATTAAATGCACTCCATCTTACAATACACCTCACACTTTACTCTTATCAATCCAATAATATATGATAGGTAACTTTATTTTTTTTCTTTTAGTAAAAATGTCTCCCTTTACTTGGGAATACAAAATCATAAACTGAAGTATATGGTTACAGAATTGCCTCATTATTGGCAGTTGAACAGAGGATCATAACTGGATCCTTTTGCCTTTAATGATTTTGTTAATTCACTTCTGAACCATTTAGGATTAGAAAGTTATTGCAGTCTCATAAAGCTTTATCATGGCAGCACAGCCTTTACCATTTCCTATAGTAAACATAGTCCTTCTTGGCTGATGCTCACTAACACACACACAGCAGCCCATCATTTATAACCCTCCCACCATCAGTACCAACCTGATGATTATAAATTAGCTCAGAGAATCTTATTTTCCCAGCCATTCCAGTTACCCCCAACTGAGTATTATAGTGATTACACTATTTAGTTATAATCTACTTCTTGCAGGAATTAACGCCATAATCATAGGCTATTGCTTTCTTTACATATTTATCATTCCATAAAAGGACATCACATTGAATCAATTAAGCTCTAATGTGTAAATACATTCTAATAGTCTTCCACATTGCCAGCTATCACAGTAAACTCTCTATTTATTATTAGATTAATTATTTATAAATTAAATAAAACATTTGTGAACTAGATACAAGCTTACATTTTTAATAAAGCAAGAGGTTTTCTGAGAACTGTGTAAAGAATCTGCATTTATCATCTGTAAACTACTAAAAAAGTTATCCATAGATTTAGAATTATAAAGTTAATAAAATTATAAATAAGTACAAACTCACAAAGAGGTCACAAAGAGTTGGACACAACTGAGCAACTAACACACACACACACACACAAATGTTGACATTATTAGAAAGCAACTTAAAATTAACTATGGTTACTTGTTAAAAGAACTAATGAAAATCATAGACAATATGTATAAATAAATGGGAAATTTCAGCAGAAAAATAGAAACTATAAAAGTTAAATAGATATGTTGTAAATAAAAAGCATGATATCAGAAATAAAGAAATTTTTCAAAAGGTTTATTAACAGACTAGACCTAATCACGGAGAAGGCAATGGCACCCCACTCTAGTACTCCTGCCTGGAAAGCCCCATGGACAGAGGAGCCTGGTGGGCTGCAGTCCATGGGGTCACTAAGAGTTGGACATGACTGAGAGACTTCACTTTCACTTTTCACTTTCATGCATTGGAGAAGGAAATGGCAACCCACTCCAGTGTTCTTGCCTGGGGAATACCAGGGACGGGGGAGCCTGCTGGGCTGCCGTCTCTGGGGTCACATAGAGTCGGACACGACTGAAACAACTGAGCAGCAAGCTGCAGCAGCAGCAGCAGACCTAACCAAGAAAAACAATCAGTGAACTGAAAGGTAGATCAACAGAAATTATCTAGGCTGAAACAAAGAAAAAGGGAGATAGGACAAAGAGAGAGGGAAAGAGAGAGAGAAAGAAAGAAAAGGGGGAAGAAAGGGAAAGAAAGAGAGGACAGAGCATGCAAGAGCTGTGAGACAGTATCCAAAGTCCAACAAATAAGAAATTAGAGTCCTAGAATGAGGAGAAAGAGAGAACAAAGCAGGAGAAACATTTGAAAATGCAATGGCTAAAACTAATGAAAGACAGAACTCTCCAAGATCTAAGATGCTCAGAAAACTCTAAGGATGATAAGAAAAATAAAATATAAAAGAAAAACCTAGACACATCATAGTTAAACTATAGAAAATAAAAGACAAAATGTTGAAAGTAGTAGAGTGGGGGGAAAAAAACAAGGAAAGAATCAAAACAGAGATAAAGATAGGACTGACAATGTACTTCTTGTCAGAAGTTATGGAAGTCAGCAGACAATGAATTTTGTTAGCTAAATGAACTTTTTAAACTTTTGTTTAAAAGTCAATCTAAAATTCTATGGAAAGTGAAACTATCTTTCAAAATGAAGACTATTTTTTCCCTGAAAAAGACAAAGTAGGAGAATTTATTTCCAACAGACTTCCACTGCAAAACACATTAAAGGGTGTTTTGCACCCTTTAATGGATCAAAAAGCAAAAAAATGCAATAAATGGTAAGAATGAGGGTAAACATAAAACACAGTTTTTCTTATTTTTAATTACTTTGAAAGGTAACTGTCAAAGAAAATATAGTAACAATCTGCTGCGAGGTTTATAGCAAACATAGGAGTAAAATGTGATAATGATAATAATAGCAACACAGATGGGAGAGAGCCAATGAAATTATACAGTGTTAAAGTTCTTACATTATATGTGAAATGTTGTGTTATTACATGAAGGTAGACTGTGAGGACTTAAAGATTATGTCTTAATCATGCTAAAAATAAAAAGAAAAATATAATTAATAACCCAATAGTAGAGATACAATAAAATAGTGATATTTAATTAATCCAAATGAGGGAAAAGGAAACTAAAATAACAAACGGTACAATTAGAAAACAATTAGCAAGATGGTAGATTTAAATTCAACCATATTATTAATTATAGTAAATGAAAATTGTCTAAACACTTCAATTAAAAAGCAGAGATTGTCAGATTTCTGTTTGTAAGAAAATTTATTTAAATATAAAAGCATCTATAGATGGCCTAAAATACAAGTATTAAAAGTAAATATAGCATTCAATCACAAATTAGAAGAAAACTGAAGTGGCTATATTAATATGAAACAAGGTAGACTTTAGAATAAGGAATATTATCCAAGATAAAGATAGATATTATATAATACTAAGGGTCAATTCACCAAGATGTAACAATCCTAACTGTATATTCACTTAACAATAGAGCTTCAAAATGTATAAAGCAAAAACTGATAAAATTGAAAGGAAAAATAGGCAAATTCCAAATTATACTTGGGAACTTTAATACAACTCTTTTAGTAATTGAAAAAAGTAGACAAAATACAGTAAGAATATAAGAAGACCTGAAAAATGCTATCAACTAAGTTGACCTGAAACAAATCTAAATGAACATCAAAAGACTAAAACTGTTCATGGTATATTCTCTCATCATAAAAGAATTTAATTGGAAATCAGTTACAGAAAGATATCTGAAACAATTCCATGTGTTAGATAATTAGAAAATAACCAACTACCTAAACACAAGAACTATATTCATGAGATATCCATGGATTAAAATATTAAGTCAAAACAGAAATCTATAGTCATTTTAAACTGAATGATAATGATAAAATATTCCAAACCTTGTTGGATACATATAACCAGTAGAGGGAAATTTCACAAGCAAAGCATGTTTAAGCAGATTCCAGATGTAGGTGGGTTTCATCCAATTCACTGAGGGCCGGAATAGAAGAAAGGTGAAGGAAGGGAGGATTCACTGGCTCTTTGCCTGACTACAATGAGTGGGGACATCGATCTTTGCCCTCAGCACTCCTGGATTTCAGGCCTTTATGTTTAAGACTATAAACTATACATTGGCTCTCAGGCCTTTGAGGAGTGCCACCGGCATTCCCAGGACTCCAACTTACAGATATCAGATCAAGGAACGTCTCAGACTCCATAATCACATGAGCCAATGCCATATATATTTTATTTCTCTGGAGAATCCTAACACAATATTCAAATTAAAAACTGACTAAGAGGGATAAACTTCCAGTTACAAAATAAATGAGTCACAGGGATGAAATATACAACATGGGGAATATAGTTAATAATATAGTAGTTAATATGGTAATAATTCTGTATGGTGACAGATGGTAACTGGACTTATTCTGATAATCATGTAAAGAAATAGCAAACACTATGTTGTATGTTTGGAACTGACACAGTATTGTAGGTCAATAACTCTTCAATTTTTTAAAAATTTGTTACTTAGGAAGTTTCGAAATAAGTGGGAAGGGGGGAAGGCCTTGAAATATGACTGAACCCCTCACAATCACAAATATTATTGATGTGTATTTTAAAACATGTATTAATTCACATCTTAATAAACTTCATGAAGAATTCAAAAACCAAAAATCCTGATCAGCAAGTCATAATTTTAAAAAGCAGCAGGCAAAAACAATTCACAAAGTAGAAAATGTTTTATACAACTATCTTCAGTGAAAATTCATATCTGGAATTCATTTCATACTATCTACACCTGACCTTTAATGACATAAGAAAATTTTAACACAAATGGATAGTAAAATAAATAGATATCGGAGAATAATCACCAGCTTCAGGTATTACTAAATTTGCTAACAACTAAATATTAATGAGAAATAAAAAATACAGCACTTCTAAAATTAGGAACAAATACTAATATTAACAGTTTCAGAACTCTATAATTTTCAAAGCATGATCACATTCCTACTTGACAGATATGACTTAACTGAGAGATGACCAAATTCATATTGATTTGAATGCTGAATGACAGAACTGTTCTCACTAGGTACCAGGCAATGGCTAAGCAATGGAGTGGCATTTAACAGTAGTTCTGCCAGCACTTAACTATACTTCATGATGAATGGCTAAATTGCAAATTACTGTAGCAAATGGCATGAACAATTCTGTTTCAAGAACCTTGAAATTTTTCAGGGCATTTGATACAACAATTCATATATAGGCATTTGTCTTAAAGTAATAACTTGAGGCAGACAACAAATTATACATAATGATATTCACTGCAGAAATATGGAAACAACATAACTATCCAACAATAGAGCAATTAATAATATATAATGATATATCCAGAGATAGGGGAACAGTAAGCTATTGGTAGTGTATGATCATTCTCATTTTACCCAATCTGGTCAATACTAACATTATGTCTTTTAAATTATTGTAGGGGAAAAATAGATTAATTTTAATTTATATTTCTTTACTAATAAAATCTGAACATCCTATAAACATATTTATTGATTATTGGTGATTCTTCTGAGTTGTTTGTTTTTTTCCTGTGGCTATTTTATCTGACAGGCATTTATATTTTATTAATTTGTAACAGCTCTTTAAATGTTGGGCAGATAAAAGAGTATAAAAATCTTCTTGTCTATTTTACCCTCAAGTGTTATGCTTAGAGTTTTAGCATGAATCAGCTTATTTGAAATTAAAATTATTTCTTGAAATGCTTCAACTTCTGATAAGTGTTCAAGTTCATTGGTACTACTGATAAGGCTAAAAAGTAATTTTTTTCAAATAAGTTCAAAATAGTAAAAACAAAGTTAAACTTCTAGAACAGAAATGAAAATTTATGAAATTTTACAGTAATTAAGTGTTTTATCTGTAGAGGTGAAAACAAACCTTTTAAAAATAAGAATAGGTTTAGGCAATATTTCAGTCAGGTGACAGTCAAGAGGTTTCACTATTTTATTATTCAAGAAATTTAATTATTAAAATGAAATCATCATTTTCTTTAAGGACCATGTCTTACTGCCCTGGCTTTAGATGCCCTCTCTAGTTAATCCTTTTTTTAAATTGAGTTTGTTTTTTTGAATGATAGGGAAAGATATCTATTGTACAAACAAAAGTTGCAAAAAATAAACTTTAAGCTTGCCAAAAGCATTCATAGTATATAATTAAGATGTTTCCAGTCAGTAATGTATGACAGTTAACAACAGGTTTAGTTTTTTTAGTTTTGGCCATAAACAACTGTCAATGTTAACTTCATCTAATAACAAACTAGATATAGAGGATTCCTAACAGTTGTTCTTACCTCCAGTGCCCACTCCAAACTAAACCTATGTAAGAAGAAAAGAAGCAAGATACTAAAGTTGTTTTTAAAAATAAGACTAACTCTGTGATTTTTAAAGAAATCTTGAATTTTAAGGAAAATGTTATTTTTAAACATTTGTGCAAGTGTGTGCATGTGTATGTGTTATCTGAAAGTACTACAACTGGTTATAATGTTAAATACATCAAAACTACTAAGGTACACTTGGGATTTAACCAACTTCCCAGTTCAGTAGCATCAAAAGAAAAGAAGACAATGTATGGGATTTTTATTAATTCTTAGACAAGAAAAAAAGAAATTCCTGTTAAACTATCTGAAGCAAACAGTTGTAAGCAGAACCCATTCTATCTTCCTGACTTCCAGCACCTGCTCCCTCCCATTTTCCACTGTGGCCTCTGGGACACATGCGTATCAGATTATGAACAAGGTCTCTACATCCTAAGCCTCTTCTGTCTCTATCTCTGCCTGAAAGATAACTTGACCCCTCTCCCAGGAAACTGCTTCCCTGGCAGCTCTCAGAAGTGAAAGCTACTTATTCTCCCAGACTCCATACAACTTCCCTTTAGTAGCCAAATCCTCTGTCCCTACTTTGAAGCTTAGAACTAGGAGCAAAATCACTACCCCATCATTTATCTATCCATCCAACAAACATATAGTTAGCATCTGCCATGTGCCAGGCACCTTGTTAGCTGTAGGCTATAGAACAGTAAATCCTCATGAAGGTTAAAAATCTAGTAAGACAAATATGAAATATATAATTATGCAAGTAACTGTTAACTATGAAAGAAAAGAATAAGAAGGTATATGAGAGAATCAGTAGGATTTGGTCAGGCCGAGAGTGACAGAGAGCATTTAAGGATGAGAAGGAAAGAACTGTTTTCAAGGAAACCAAGTACAATTGGGCAAATGGGTGAAGACAGTGGTCGAGGGGTTGAGGAGAGGGGCAGGGTCTCGAAGCTCACATTGAGGACTTCAGATTTTATTCTAAATGCAAGCAGAAACTTCACCCCTTACCAGTCATTATTCATCTGCTCACATTTAACCAGGTTAGTTGCTTATCCTTCAGCTCTATCCCAAAGCTCTCCACATCCCAGATAGCTACACATCCACGACTTCTCAGCTCAACACCCTGGACTCCAGTGACCCCCAACCTCCTCCTCAGTCAGGCTTCTCTCCACTTTCTGCTTGTCCCAAATTAGCCCACCTCTGAAAATAAAATTCCAGGATTCAATGTCAGACCATAACCTCTTATCAAGTCTACTTTTCTTCCACTCTATACCTATCATGCCTGTCCTCTAATGTTTGAATTTTTAAAAATCTAATTAGAAAAAAACAACTGAAATATAATCGCTTCAGAATAAATGAAGAGTTATTACTATTTCCTCCAACCCTACTAAGGCATGTAGGCTTTTCTACACCTTCCTCCATGCTCACACCTACATATGTGAACTTACATACACAAGTGGAGAGACATTTGTGTATATAAATGCTTGTTTTGATTATGAAAAGTTAATTGTACCCAATACAAAACTCGAAGAGTTATTTTACCCTAAAAATAAAAATCATGAACAAATCTCAGGTACAGGCTGAATTCCTTCTTGAAAGCACTGCACATTGTTCCTGGTAGAGACGCTGCCCATGGTTCCCCTCCAAAGCGAACTTCATTCATTATTTCTGCAAAAAACTTGCTGACCCCAGAAAACCTCGAAGCAGAGTCTACAGTGGAGTGAAGTGCTTCCAATATTGGTAGCTGGGAAAGCACTGATGCTTGTGACTGGAAAAGTCTGGGAGGAGAATGGTTTCTCACAGCACCGCACTGCAGTATAAGAGGTTTCAGGCCATGAGAATTGAAGCCATGGTGCCTTTCACCACTTAGTTTCCTACTGCCCCAGAAATATGCAAGGCAGGCTGCTGGCAAGTACTGAGGGAACCACAACCATGAGTAGGCAAGGAAAATTAAAACTCACTCACAGTGCTCTGAAAGAAAGATGGCCAACCGAACAGAAACAGGAGATGCCTACTGAAAACTAATGGAAGAAACAAGAGAATTTTAATGAAAATAGAATGGAGTTACAGTGCAAAATACAAAAAACTCCAACATTTTTAGGAACTAAAATTCAAGACTTCTTATTTAGAAATTCAGTATCCAACAGAAAAAGAGAATGACTGCCCCTGAGAACCATATAAGCGGTTAAAAACATCGGATGGAAGAAATGCCTCACAAGAAGTCCTGTAACAGATACCCTGAGGGAAAAGGCAAGTGGTGTGGAGGTCAGATCCAGCAGACAAAATAAGGAAGAGGGAAGGAATATGTAGAGAGGTAATAATCACATAAATAATCGAAGGAAACATTTAGAACTTAAGAGTCATGAGACCCTGAATATGAAGGATAAAGAGAAAATCCTGCCAGCCTATTAGTACTGTGGGAACAAGAGCTTTCTTTCCCCATCTGGGATGATGGGAAGCTGGAAGCAGACACTATTTGGGGACTCCCGAGGACTGACTGTGAGCCTCCCTGACACTGAGTTTGGTTCCCATGCCAGAAAAACTCAGTGTTTGTGCTTAATGCTTCACATGGAAACGTTAAGCATGGAGACTGCTGAAGTTCTAGTTCTGGAAAATTTCCTTTGTTATTCTGTGTCACTACATCCAAGTACCAACCTTAGGGTGTTTTCCTTCCATAGTCTAGCCAAAATATGGTGGGGACCAACTTTTAAATAAAAGATGCACAAATGTCTTTGACAAAATTAAAAATGTTTAAAAGAGAAAGTATTCATAGATGAAGTAATGCATGGGTGTCACAAGAAACCATTACCTTTATTTATGAAATATACATGAAGATAGTATGGTCATAGCTAAGAGAAGATTCTGGATACCTGCTATTTACTAGCTGTGTGACCTTGAGTGAGTTACAGGAAAGTAAATGTAATTAATAGCACCTATCTCATTAGACAAAGGGTAAGTGAATTAATACATGTACGAGAGTCAGAACTTTGGCATAGCCTAGTGCCCAATAAATAACAGCAACGCTGCCGCTGGGCTAATGCCACTGTCACTGCTTACAACAGGAAAGGAGTATTGTACAGAGAGTTTGGAGTCAGAAGACTCAAGTTCAACGTTAAAACTCAAAGAGTTTTACACCACAGCCACAGCAGTAATCCCTCTTATACTCTTCATATTTAAAACAGGAACACGAATACCTCCATCTATCCATCTATCTACCTATCCACAAACATCAACTGTCTATATATCAGTCTTGTGTTGTAGCTGAAAGAGAAACGTCAATAAGATACCGTTCTGTTCTTAAAGAGTTCACAGTCTAGTGGAAAATACTCAAGAACCTTAGTTTTCTTTCTTGAGAGTATTTTTTTTTCTTTCATGAGAATATTTCTTAAGGCCGCCTTTGCTTAAGGAGATATAAAAAGAACGACAAGGGTCAAGCATGTAACACAAGTACTATGATTTAAAATTAAAAGGCAACACTAATATTGTTAGCAATTGTTAGGAAAAAAGTGTGGCCAGTTTCTGAAATTACTGTCTTTTTGAAAAATACTATGAAGCAATTGGGTCACTGAGAAGTAAGCCCCTGCAGATGATACAGCGGTCTTAGAAGTAAGGGGATCAGAGAAAAGCAGGCCCTCATTTCTGGTCAGAGCTCTGGACTGAGCTCAGTTCACAGGCTGGCCTGTGTAGCACCCAACTTGCTGCTCTGAATGATCTTTTGAGACCTGAGCGTCTTTTGAATAAACAGCTCTCAAGTCATTCTCTGGGAGGAGTCACTATTACTTCATTCTTTGCCAATTATATCTGTCCCCTTGTAGAGTGTCCTGACCTGACACACAGGGCAGGAGATTACAGAGAACATGCTCTTGGTGTCTCTTCTACTCCATCCCAATAACAAAGATCTCACTCTAAAGCTGCCTGGCATTAAGGGTGTTTATTTTGATCATCCCATGTGAGTTGGCCATGGGAATGGGTAGGAAAAATCACTCCTCTTTAATCTCTCAGCTAACTCAGGAGTTTCAGAATGTCTACGCTAATACTATCAATCACTAACATAAGATGAACAAAAAGAGACTATAAATTCACAGGAGATACTAAAGACCTATTCTTTATAAAGAAACAATGCATGCCAACATGTTTTCATCTGTCACTGTCAGTTGGCATTTAATAAAGCCATGACTTAAAATTCTATATTTAAAACCTCACAGAAATTATAATGGCATTTTAGCATATATTTGAAACAATATTAAGTACACTGAGACATTTGGCATCTTTAGAAAGTATGCAATTATATCATTATTAAAAATAATATTCAGACTAATTTCTTTTATTATATTAATATATACACATATAGCACTATAGTGTAAGACAATTACATACATTATTTAAAATCATATACTTGGCTCATAATTGGCCGAGGTTTATTACAAATTCATTTGAATGGTGGCTATAGTCACAAAGAACGATTCTAGCTTCTTTTCTGTGTATAAAATACTCTAGAAACCAAAATAAATAAATAGATATTAATCCAGAGTTAAGTGAAGACTATCCAGCAAAAAGGAATACTAGCATGTATCTTGCTTCAAAATTTCAATTGGATAATAAATTGTTTCAAAAAGCCTAATAGCACCATTCATAAATCATAAAGTATAGCAATAGATAACATATTTATTTAATTTTTACCTAATTACTTTTTACTCATAGTAAAAATCTATCGTTTATAGAAAGTAAACCCCAAAATTTATCCAAACATTGTTACATAAGAGGTTTTAAGAAACTGTAAATAATTCTTAATACTCTCATTTTGATTCTCTGACTTTTCAAGACTATGTTGTATTTCTTTCAAACATACTTCCTGATGATGTGCTTTCTAAATAAAAAAAAAGAAATAAAAAGTTAATAATGACATTAATATCAAAGGATAATCATAATATAAAAATTTATAAACACAATAACTGAATACATGGTTTTTAATTTTTTAAAAGAAAAAATCTTAGAGCTTACTTTTCTTTAAAATCTAGAATAAATAAAGCACATACATAGTTGATCTTTCTGTGACAGTTTGTTGTAATACACACTCAGCCCCAAATTATTATATATTTAATATGATTAACTTAAATAGATTTTACTTAAAACTGTCACAATTTCTATTACATTTAACATGGCATATTTTAATACTAGTTTTTGTCATTTTCTTTGCCTAAAAGGCTGACTACTTTTGCTATCTTAAAAATTGACAGAATTATAGTTTTGATAATATGAACATTTTATTTTTAGAATCCTTTAAAAACAAAATGAACTCAATATCATATGTGGTCTTTGAGGAAAACATTTAAAATGTAATGTATTTTTTAAATATTCAATTGTGTGTAAATTCCCAAATAGATCTGTTCCCTGAAAATATTTTAGATAGACAGGCTACAAATATCACCTAGCTTCCAACTAAAATGTAGGAACCATGAGAAGAAAAATCTTTTATATCCTTCCTACCAGGTGTTCAATGACACCAGACACCTTCTGAAACTGAGCAATGCCCCCAAGGAAAGTGTAGTGGGTGGTATAAAACAACTCGCGAGGCTGAAGTCTACAAAGTCATAGAATGACTAAAATGGATCTTTGAGAAACATTGATTTTACTCAACAACTTGGAGGGAAAAATATTAATACAAACACACATATTATAAGGTAGAGTGCAAAATGTACATAGATTCTAGTATAATATGCAAGTATATAATATATTCCAAAGACATTTCAGGTTTCTTGATCTAGGGTAAGCCGCTGGGGGTCACCCTTGGGTCTGTGCATCTATTCCGCCCTCCCTCTCCATCTGAAGCACTGGGCAGAAAATCTGTAGAGGCCTGCTACTGTAGGGTGGGCACTATGGAAGACAGCTGCATACAATGACCTATGAGACAGCCTCTCAGGGTGCTTACCATTCAGATGGAGCTAAGGTATGTATATAAAACAAATATCTAAAACTGCCAACTGAACTGCTTCCGGGAAGGAAATGAACCCATTTTTCAGCAATGTCTAAATCCAGGGTCAGAATTCTAAATTTTTACTACTGTAAAAATCATCAAGCTTAACAAAACATCAGATCTTAAATTTACCTATTTTAGCAGCTTTAACCAAATACTGGGAATATTATAACACACATACCTCATTTTAATATACTTGTTTTTTAGAAGTTTCAATTACACAAAGAATATCGCACATTTTACAATATAACAGAAACTCTGACAGTGACTAAAAAAAATTGTCAAATAAAGCGAAGGCCTGTGCTAAACTAAAGATGAGAAATGTTTTGTTCTGATTAAACTGTCATGAAACTTTTGATGGTGATAAAATTAAACTAGTAATGATGGCTAAAATATTTAACTTTTGAATCTTTCAGGTTTTCGATGGTTTACACGCTTGGGAATGAAAAAATAGTTATCATGGAGTCTGGCTCCTGGAAAAAATTAAAGTATTATTATTTTCTATGTCAGTTAAGTAGAGCGTTTTCAACGAAGTCAATCACAACTCGTGCTAGCTTTCATAGTATAGTATGCCAACTATTTCGTGAATAGTTAGGAGGAAACATTAGAAGACTAACTAAACACAGCCAATTTGGTATTCTCATTTTATAACTGAATATAACTGAATATATCACATGCAGATATAACTAAACATCTAAATCATCAACTTATAACTTCCTAAAATATAACATTCATTATTTAATACTATCAAAATGTAATCATAATGTTTATCTTAAAAATTCATAATAGAAAGGAAACAAGTAAATGATTTCTGTAACTTTCATTAAGCATCTGTCATGTAAAAACAATATGCAGAGAAAGGGCCTGATGAGACTTTGGGGGAAATGTAATAGAAGCTACCAAGGATGCAGGATAATAATTCTTTGGCCAAATGCTGACATTTTTATTTTTATGATTTATATTATTTGTTACATTTAGTACTATCAGTAAAGTAATAGCCTTGATTTCCTTCACTTTGTATTTTAACTGTTTAACTAAAACTCCATGGTAAAAATGTTAAATGCTAATTTATTTTTAATGAAAATACATTAAGCCATACTAATACTTACACTGTTTATTTTGTAAACAAGTTGATTTTGTTCTTCATTTTTCTTTCTAAGCTCATTTTCCAGATCTACTATTCTGACTTGTAAAGCCCTTTCTCTAGATGACATTTTCTCTATTTCTTCAGAAACCTGTAATTTTAATTGAAAGAACAAAAGAGCTAAATGTGCTTTCCTTAAGATATAATTTAAAGCCTTGACATAATTATACCATATCTCTTCTTTCCAAATAGATATTATTGGATATTAAACAACTTAACTAGAAAGTGTTTAAAGGTGTTCTATCTAGAAACACATATAGCATAAGCATGCATTCCCCTGTTTGGTACAGAAGTATTTGAAAAAGTAGCTTGAAGTGGAAAAGGTATATATATTTCCACAGATGTGACGTAGGCAGGTTTCCCCAATACTATATTTCCACAACCTATTGAGATTAACTGCCATGATTTTCAGCGCATTTATATTCATCATGGCATCCAAAGTGGTGGTGGGACATAGGAAGTTCATAATCAATGCTGATTATAAACCTGGATGGAGAGAATTGGGGGCACACCACACACACATACACACATTACTGGTTTTTCATTCATTCACTTTCAAAATGGTCTGAATTTGAGTTTTCGTATTTCTCTGATGGTTTATTTCAGCAGAAAGTCTAGCTTAGTGATGTTATCCAAGGATTCAGGTACTTGGGAACCTATTTGCAGGAAAGGTGGGTTGGAACCACAAGAATGAAAGTGGAGGCAGAGACTAGGTCAGGAGCAAGGAGCTAGTAGGAAGGATTGTCCTCTAACCTAACTCCCATGGACTAAGTTCTAAGTTACTATAAAGTTATTTACAAAGATTTCTTGTGCACAAATTCCAAGGGTGATTGTGAGAGAAGAATTCTAACAGGATTTGAAGCTTTGGGAGAAAGAGCCCCCAGGACAAGTATCTGTGTCCTTTACAATGTCCTGCAGTGTGGACAACAGTGGCAGGGCAGTGATGTCACTCTTCATGTGGCAGGTAGAGACAGCTCCACATTTCACTGTAGCAGGAAAGAAAGGAGAGGGCAGACACACGTCTGAGGACTCTGAATACTTCTGAGAAGGAATCTGAGAGCATCCAGCATTTCCAAGGTCCACTTAGTCTGAACCCAGGCTAAAGTCACTTCTCCTCTCACAGGTTGGGACTGAGAAACCTGGATTACATTTCTATCATTGGCAGTACATTTTACTACTCAGTATGTCTTTAAAAGTCAACTTAAATAGCTTTCCCAGAGGTTAAAAAAAATCAGAATATATCTATGTGACACTTAAGATTTCAAGGGTATCAGAAGTTCTCTCACTCTTTGGAATTGCCTTTAACAGGCCTGCGAAAGACCACAGGTAGAAGAGTTCAGAGAGACACTCAAAGTCTAGTGTTGGACACGATAAGTCTGAGTTGCCTAAAAATGTTAAGAGGAGATAAGTAAATAGCAAACCATATGAATTTAGATGTCGGGAAAGAGAGAAGTCTGTGGCAAAGATATATTTCTTGAGAGTCATCAGTGTATAGACAATCTCTTTCCAGTGTCATTCAAACCTATGAGGAAACTCATCATCCCCATTTTACCAATTAAGAAACTAAAGTTTGAAAAGTAGCTTGCCCTGGGTTGGGATATGTGTCAGGGCCAGAATTCAAATCCACCTCTTGTGAATTCCAAAGTCAACCTCGTGTCTTTCAAGATTACATTTTCAAATCATTTGACAAATTTACGTCTTTGAGATCTTCCTAAATCATTTCTCGTCATCTCCAGATTGAACTAGTCTGCCTGGCAGTGTCCCTTGTGTCTTCCCTACATTGTAGCATCTACTTGCTGGATGATACTGTCAGTTCAAGTGTTGTTTCCCAATTGAACTGTGAGTGTCCTGAGAGCTGAGGCTAGTTCTTATTCATCTTTGCATCAGAAGCACTAACAGAATGCTTCTCTACACACAGTGAGATATTTATTAAATGCTAATCACATGGATTTAACTGGAAATTAATTCTTATCTGTATTTATTTTTACAACATTTGCCAAAAGGGAGTTGAGCTTTATAGCTCACTGAATCTCAATTAAAACCAAAAGGTTCAGTAACTTGCATATCTGCTCTGGTTTCATTGAAAAAAAAAAAAGAAGGGCAATTGCTGTAAAATGTTTTCCATTCCTGCCCTTTACCCTGCCACATCACCATTTATTTAGTGAAGCAACTCTGGACCAGTAACGTATCTGTTTAGCTCCAAAAGGGAAAAGTAGATAAAAAACAAAAATGTAATTGCTCCCTTCACCCTGTCATCAGGATAAAAACAATAACTGTAGGTTTGGCAAGATGAGATATCGTCTGTTTAAAAAGATGACTCTTTGGTAATCTAATTAAAAAGTTTCTAAATAAAGGCCATCTGTACCTTTTGTCTTCCTTCTTCTAAAGCAGCTTCCAGCTGTCTGGCCAGTGCTGTATATTCTGCAGATTTCTCTTTAAACTTAAGATTGCTGTGCTTAAGACATTCTTCTTGGTTTGCCAGCTTCTTTTCAAGCTCTTTATTTTCTGCATCCATCTGTTCTAATTTTCTTTTTACAAAAGACATATATTTTAAAATTATAGCATGTAGAAAAAAATGTAATACCAACTTTAAGTCAATTTAATACTTACTGTTTAAGGTTTTCACACTTTAACTGAATAAGATAATTTTCCTCTTCCAGAGAAAGCTTTGTCAAAAGATTATGATTTTCGTCAAGCTAAAAGAGAAAAAAAGTTTTCTTGGTTATTTTCTTTATAAGTGACTTCCAGAGAAATCTACATAGTTTATTGCTAGAACAATTATAAAAAAGAAGACAGTATAAATATTATTACCCCTAAATAGAGAGACACCAAGAAATATTACATTGTTAAAAACCAAATTCTTAAATTTCTGGATTTTTTAAAAAAACTATTGCTGCCTCATGGAAAATTACTAAAACTTTTACTGAAAGATGGCAATTAAAACATTCTGAGTAATGTTTTATCAAAAAAGAACATGAATTTTGTTAAATAAATATGAAGATTTTAAATAGTAACCTCCTATTGTTGGATACTTAGGATTACTCTTACATAGTTTTCTGATTCACCTACAGGCAGTGATTGATAATTGAATATCTGTGAAGTTGTAACTATTGAATAAAAACCATATTTGTGAAAAGCAAAACAAAACAGATAAGCAAATCAACCAACGGTACACTTGCCTATGCCAAAACAAAGTATTCTTCCCACTGCTTTAAAAGCTACGTTTAAATAATGCAGTTTTGAAAAAAAAATTTTTCTCATGTTACAGTTAGTGTGATTGACATTTTCCTAGAAAGATCTTTTCTCAGGAGTTAAACTAAGCAAAGTTTTGTTTGGGTTCTTTCAAAAAGAGGATGATTTTCAATTTTAAATTCAGATTAATTTGGAAGATAGGGAATTCTTCCTAAAATTATTTCACAAATAAAAAGATGTGCCACCATCTTTGGACATGCTTCTTTGAAAAAAAAAGAGTAATTAAAAAATATTTATCAAGTGTTTACTATGTGTTAGGCATTTAATTAAGAGACGGCTATATGGAACCCATGATCTCTTTCTTCTGGTGTAGTGAAAAAGTATATGTTTAAAAAACTAATTGAGAATGATCCAAATAAACTTGCACATAATTCTAACAGAAATAAATTTTAATTTTTATAAGGTAAACTTACAATAATTTACCTTATCCTGACATCAAAAATATACATGTAAGCATAGCTTTGCTCCTTCTCTCATGCTATTTATTACTGTTCTCAAATGTCTAAATATACATTTGTATGAATAAACTAAATTAGCAATTTTAACTACCATTTTTCATTATAAAACACTAATAAGAATAGCTTACAAAATAATCACAGTATTCACAAGAAGCTGACATTTTATCAACTTATTTGGATAAGAGTAAAATAATCAACCCCTGACAGGAGTGCCCTCAACTGGTGACATTATTCCAAAGCATTTAATACGTCTAACAAAAATCAAAATGATGGCTGGACACCTGGCCCTGAAGCTCCCTAACGGTGTGTGCCTGGTCTGCACACTTCCCCTTGTGCTGCTGCAGACTCTCCTGACACTCCTGAAGCCTCTGTTCCACCGCCGTCAAGGAATCGCGGACACCTTCTAACTCCTTCAGATGAGACTCCATCTGGCCTCTCATCTGAGTTGTAGCATTAGGGAAATAAGTGCAAGATCACACATTCAGCATTCATGTTTTTACTATCTTAAATACTAGATATGCCTGTAATATAATAAATATTTTAGGTGTAAGAGTTTATAAAAAGAGATTTCACCAAATAAATAAGAATAAACTTTAAGTTCGACTGTACTCATAAGAATGAAAAGTGAAAGTCACTTAGTCATATCTGACTTTTTGCGACCCCATGGACTGCCGCCAGGGTTCTCTGTCCATGGAATTCTCCAGGCACATTCTGCCAATCCCTTCCCTAGGGGATCTTCCCGACGCAGGGATCGAACCTGGGTCTCCTGCATGATGTGAATTCTTTACCATCTGAGACACAAGGGAAGCCCAGCCGTTAAATAAGAATATAGAACACAAAAGTAGGTTGGACTTAAATTAGTGTATAAAAAGTTTGTTGAGTAAATGAATATGGTGAGATGAGCTTGCAGGGCAAGTGTTTAAATTACTTAGAAAAGTAAACTTTTGACTTCGTCCTGTCATTTATATGCAAGCACAGACATTACTAAGAAAGCTGGTACGGTAGTCTTCTGCTGTCCAGCCATCAGTCCAAAGTAACCTTAGACTTCTGTCCAAAATTTGATTCAATAACTCAGATATTTTGATTAGAGCTGCCCTGCTGCACTCAGCTTAGTCGGAATTAGTGAGGTTTGCTGTATGTAAATTCAAAATCTAATTGTACCTATATTAGTTCTGGGCTGCTACAATTCCTTGCAGTGGCACTTTTGTAGAGATCTGACTAGAAGCAACCATAAAAATTGCTTGAACTCATCATTTTCTCTTAAAAAATTAAGAGAAAATAACAAGACGTAGGGCACCTACGATGTTCACAGGGAAGAAAAACAAAAGCTAGACTTTTCCCAAGACAGGGAATACTGAGAGCTACTATGCAACATCAGGCCTTCTGGATTACAAATGATAAAATTAGAAAAATGCCTGCCTCCAGGTCCCCAAACATCTAAGTAAGAGCCCATGAAAAAGACATGAGACTTAAAACAGTGGACGAGAAAAAGGAAGTATTTCACTTTAAAAAACAGCTTACCTGGTTTAAAACCAGTAAGAAAACACTGTGACCTCACAGTATCTGAAAACCCTGCACAGGCCTCTTCAGCCTTTTGAACAGGTTTTCTAAAATAGACTTTTATTTATAGTGTTGCCTTTAAAAGAGGAGGCATTTGCATTGGTATGTCTCATGAGAAAAAGTAATCAAGAAGTATGGAATGATTTCTTCTCTGGTCTGCTAAAAATAAAATAGGTGAAAAGTAGTAAGTTGCACATTTGATGGGCTACCTTTCTCTCTTTTAACCAGCAGAATGCCTGCTCTGACTACTTCTTCTTCACACTGGTGCCTTACTCAGACTTCTCAATTTGTGGGGGCAACCCACAGACAGTCACCTTATTACACTCAGTTGGAACGAACCAGTAACATTCCAGGACCTCCCCAGCCAGGAGTTGGGGTGTCAGCGTCCTACGAGTTTCACTGCTTCCTTACCAAAAGCAATGTGAGAAGACCCCAAAAAGGATGCGGTTTCATTTAAAAACTTAAAAATATTCACAAAAACATCATAATTTGCCAACACTGACCTTCCCCTCATTCTTTTCCAATAGGGTGAAAAAAAAAAAAAAGAGGAAATGATTCTAGGTTCTCTTTTTTTTCATGTTACTCTTCTTCCAAAAAAGCATTTAGAAGAGAATATTTACTTTGTTTTTTACAAAAAAGATTTACTATCAGAATAAAAAAGGTGAGATTAAAAATGAAAGATAGTCAACTTTGCATGAAACTCAGTGATAATCATTTTTTGATGCTACTTAAGTCTCTTGTTTTATCAGAAAAATTAAACATTTATGTTATTTTTCAAATATTTAGGAAAAATTTAAAAAAAATATTAACACATTTCAGGCCTGGAAGAAACATTACTTCCTTAGAAAACAAACTGCCACAGAAATTGAGAACAGATAATTCCTAAGTCTAAACTAAAGAAAATGAAAGAATTTATAAAAAATTTACATAAAAGAATTCATATAAAATTCATACAATACAAACATAAATAAAACATTTTAATATTTAAAATGTCAAATTTACCTTTTTTAATTTTTTATTTTTGTTTTTTGTTATTAGGCTATTTTCCTGTAGCAAAGTTTTGCATCTGCTTTTTACCATTTCAGCTGCTTCTTGCACCTTTTGTATCTGAAAATAAAAAAATATTATTACAGTAATACGCATTATTTTCTTATTAGGACCATTATATGAAATGAAAAGCTAAATGTGAATTTAAATGTTTAAATTTCAATTTTATCATTATCATTACCCTATTACTGTCAGTATGTTTATCTAATGTTTTTCCTTCTTTAAATACAAGAATCACTCAGTGCTCTACTCTAATCCACAATCCTTTTGTGATTTACCTGTCTTTTCCCATAATATTTCTAGAATCTTAACCTGAGCTCTGAATATTAGAGGGATCTTCATTAGCAGGTCAAATGGCACTTTAAAGAATTGCTCTCTGGTCCAAACTAGCTCCCAAAGCAACTATTTCACTCTATAAATCAAAATCTGTTAAAAAAAAAAAAAAAAAACACCTAAGCACTTTATACAAGACCCAGAGCCAAGAATATACTCATCCACAGTATTCTTGATGGAGGATTAAATCAGAACAACCAGTTGGAAGACCCAGATGATATTTCCAGTGAGGCGTCCCACAGTCGATCAGAGCTTCCACTCTTACCTCCAGCGGGGATAACTGGTTTCCCCATCTAAACCATGGGGATGGAGTCCTTCCTACTTACCTACATTATTTCCCTCCTTAAGCTTTAACCTTTAGTTTATTATCCTTCAACTCAAACACTCTCTTTCAAGAAGATAAGGTCCTTATTGACCAATTTGTTACCCATCATTCAAGGACCTGCATACGTCCCATCTTTCAAATGAAGTTTTCCTTAAATACTGTATTTCTAAATCATAAGCTTTTCTATAAATTACCAATTAACACATGCTCTACTCAATACATATGCTCTTTTCCAGGTCTTTCATGAGAATAAATCTGAATTATACTTTATTAAGATACAAAGAGGAAATATTGTGCTTTAATGACCTTGAATGGAGTCATTATTCTAAATCAATACCATTAAAAATACAAGATGACAAATCTAACTAAAATTAACTAACAAGATGACTATAAGTTCCATTACACCTATGCAACTAATTTTAGATCACTTTTAGGAATATCCAATATAAACACAGCACATTTGAATCAGGAATAAGAATCATTTTATGAATCTGGAAACATTAAGAAATATTTTGAGCTTTATCATATTTTATATAATAACTCTACCTTTCCTCGGTTCTGCTTTTTTAAAACCATAAACAAACATAGTGTTTCAATTATCTACCAAATTTAACAATCAAATAAATGCAATGCTCACCTGAGTTTTATAAACTTCAATAAGGGTTTTCTGTTGTTTTTCTACTTCTTGCAATTCTAACAGTTCATTTTCAACAGAGGCAATCTCATCCTTCAAAGCAGCAAGTGTAGTCTATTAAGGAATATACAAATAGATTTGATAAATCATTAGAATTCATTTGTACTTCAATGCATTAAAAATTAACTCATTTAACAACTAAGCTAATAAAATTATTATTTCTGACTGCATATAATTACCATTAAAATTAAGAACTTCAAAAAGTTATTTATTAAAAACATATTTTTAAACTTTAAAAATTTATTGACAAAAAAGACTTGAACAATAGAAAGACCACATTCCTGGAAGGGAAGACTCAACACTATTGACATACCAGTTTTTTACAAATCAATACAACTTGACTATAATTACAACCAAAACAGTTGAGGGGAAGAAGAATTTAAAATTCATGTGGAAAAATAGAAGAGACTAATAAAAATTTTAAAGGATACTAAGTAGAGAATCTCAGTACTTATTAGATATTAAAATGTATGTTGTTGTTCAGTCGCCAAGTCGTGTCCAACTCTTTGTGACCTCCCTCTATATATAATACAGAGGTCTATGGAATACAAAAAAAAATACATTAAGATCATATTTATTATATGACAAAGATTGGATTTTTAAATAAATGGGGAAAATATGGATCACTATAATGGTAATAAGACAACCATTCATTAGGAAAAATCAGATTAACAATACACCTTTAGCAAACATGATTTTTACATTGGTCAATTATACATTTATTTTAATGTGTTAAATATTAAAAAAAAATTGAGCTCACACTTTTTTTCACATAAGATTCAGGTAAAATTTTATTTAATTTTAGAATAGTAAAAACCTAACTAAGCATAAAATCAAAAGACGATATCAAGAACTGTACGAGTCTGAGATTTTTACCCTCCAAGACTATCGGTTAGCCTAGCATAGTCTCATGGACACTAGCAGAAGACACAAGACTTCTGGGTGAGTCTTACGTCAGCCTCTGTGTTAGTTTCCTAAGCCTCACTTCCTCCAAAGCAATACAAAGAGGGCCAATGACACCTGTACATATAGTGAGACACACAGAGAAGCAGCTCCAAATTTAGGGAACCCAAATCTCATAACAGGCAGTAAGCATGCCTTCTGGTAGAAGGAAACACTCCAAGGATATTCACTATACAAACATCCTTGAAAAGATGTCTGTTTCTGGATCATAGTCAGTTCGTCACTCCCAAGATGTGCAGAAATGTGAGAGACTCCCAAGGAAGCCGTAAAGGCTTTATTATACACACATATACATACACATATACATACAAAGGTTCATGTGTATCTCCAAAATTTCAGAGCCCCTCAAAGTATTAAACAGGCTAACAAAATGTGCAAAAAAGTAAAGGATTATGACAAAAGATTAATACATTTAATTCAGAAAGAGCCCTTATATAATAATTTTGGGGGAAAAAAAGACATATAAAGGAGAATCAGTAGGAAATTCCAAAAGGCAGAAATGTAAATGATGAAAAATACATGAAAAAAATATGCTTACCAGTTATTACAAAATGCCATAAGCACTGGATATAGTCTTTCAGTAGTAAACATAAAAAGTAAAAACCCCTTATATCATGAGCTTAACGTACTCCATGCAAAGACAGAGGAGTATATAGACAAAGAAAACAAGAATAAGATGTAAGATATATCATACATGATAGCAAGATAGTAAGGACAAGCTGAGGATGGGCCACCAGGAATGCCTCCTGAAAAAGAGACTCTGGAGTAAACACCAAAAGGATGGTTACTCTTTGAGGGAAGAGGCCATAGTGGGGGAAAACCTGGTCAGTTAAGGGAAATCAGCAAGAAGGGCAATGCAGCAGAAAGCAAGAAAGAGGGAAGTGTGGAAGAAGATAAGGTCAGAGTGGTAATGTCAGAGGTCAGACAGTATACAATGTTTACTCTATTAACCAAGAGCAGTGGCATGGTCTGAAGACGACTTACATTTTTATAGGAATTACTCTACTACTACACTGAATGCTGACTGCAGGGGCAACGGCAGAGGCAGAAAAGTGGTAGGAAGTCACAATAAAGAGAGATGATGGGGGGCTGAACCAGAACAATGACAGTGATGCTGGTGAGAAGTGGTTAAATTCTGGATGTATCTGAAGTAGATTTGTGACAAACTGGATTGTAGCTATGAGAGAAAGGAGTCAAGTAATAGAAAGGATGACTGCCATTAACTGAGGCAAGGGAAACTTTGTAGGATGAACCGTACTGAAGAATACAGGAGCTCTGTTTTGGACATGATAACTTTGAGACATCTATGAAATATCCAAGAGGAGATTTCAAGTGAGCAGTATAATGCATAACTACTAGAGGAAGCCATAGATTAATACCTAAATAAGGAGAAGAATCAAGTGGTATGGAACTTTTAGGAAGTCTCCATTAAGAGGAGGAAATGGGGGAAGGGGGAGGGATAATTCATCTTTTGTTTCCCTTCACCCTGTTGTTTGAATCTTGGATATATAATAAATGGAGCCCCATCAGCCATTTGAATGGCAGGGTAGAGAGCTAAAAAGTAGCTCAGTTCTCTGATGCACTCTGGTTTGCCAATTCTCACCTTTTTCCCCATAAACAAATTTTTTCCTGTCTTCTATTTACTGTCCTTGAAAAACAGTATTAAGGAACTGAAAATGATGTCATCCTCTTTAGTCAGATCTCATCAGGTTACATATATCTATGAGTAGGAACTCAAATATCCTTTTTCTCAGGAAGTAGAAAAGCTTCTACATCTTTTCTCTGGTACATAAAAAAATCAACTGCTCCTCAGATTTGATTAAGTTGGAAAATTCTTTCCGGTTATGTAGCAGCCAAAAATATACTTTCTGGTTTCAAATGGACCAAGCCTGAGGCTATATCCTATCATATCTATGATACCTAAAAATAATCTTATGCACTAAAGTTAATGTAATTTTGGAGATTCACCTAAACTGCTAAAAGTGAAGAATAAATAAATTCTCTTAGGTTGACATAAAGAGATAGTGATTCAGCTTCGTAAATCTTATTCAGTACCACTGAAAACAATTTTTACATGTATCTGTGTATACAACTGTAAACATTTAAATATATAAGTACTGTCCACATATATGTATATAAAGATACAAAGATATAGCTGTAGAATTACTTATTATAATGATATTCTAAAACTCTGAGAAACATAAAAGACAAATGATGCAATAGCATACTTCTAAACATGCTGTTACTTCAAGCTACTTCTACAAAGGACTAAGTTGTCATTATACAACATGATATACATACACACAAACACATAATACCTTTAATTTTGTATTCTCAAGATTCAGAGTTTCATTTTCATATTCAATTGAGTGAAGTTTTCTAAGAATTTCTTCACATGAAATTTTTCCATTCTCTTCCATTTTCTTCAGATCTTCCAAAAGATTAATGATTTGCCTTTATAAAAGCCATAGAAATTTTCATTCAAACAGTATATTTCTTAAGTGTGCTTCTGAAGTTATTCTTTATAAAATACAGTTTCAAAAGTTAATCACACTCAGAACAAAGGAAATAGGAAACCATAATCTATAAGGCTACTTCAACCTGAGTAACTGATTAGAAATAATTATCCATTGATGACACTAATGAAAAATTATACAATATTATCTTTGCTTGTCCATAAAACATCTAAACTATGATCCACAGGTAGGCCTGTCTTTCTGTCATTCATACACGCATACACACACAATTCTGGGAAAGAATAAAATGATCAAGTGAGGTAATAAATAATCTTTAGAAGCAAATAATATACACTACTTTTCAATGAAAAAATTTAAGAACTTATAAAAAAGTGAAACATTCAAAAGCAAATGTATAGTTTATTGTTAATTAATAATAACAAAATATAAAACATACATATTTTTACTCAGATTTTCTTTGTTATGCACTTAAGACATCTTAAGGATCAATAATTCATGAATAAAAATGCATTTTAATGGGTAATAATCTTTAATTGTATTTTTAAAGTAGAGTAAGAAAAGTTTATAAATTGTAAATAGCAAGCATAGCAAATCAGACAATAGCTTTACCATATGTAACTCATAGGAACATTATATAAACTACTCAAAGAGGAAAGAACTGAAAACATTTCTTATAAAACAGTAAAAAGATTCTTATTTTTTCTTACTTTTTCATTGTTTCGATCTGAACTTCCAACTCAGTTTTCTCTATGACAATTTTCTCATAATGACTTTTCCAGTCATTGGAAGCTGAAACTGTTTCAGACAACTTGGCCTCCTAAAAAATACATAAAGTACTCATCTTGTAATTTAATAACACTAGTTTCATTCTAAAAACAAATACGTTATTAACAAGAAAACATTCACCCTGTAAGTTATGGAACTTTTGTTACAGAAAATTTCTCTGTACAAATCTGAACATAGGAAAACTTTAAAGTAAATTTTAATAATGACTTTATAATACTATTACTTTATATGCATATAATACAGTTCCAACTTAATATTTTAAGGATGTTAACGGAGCTATTTTCAAAAAATGTTTCATAATTACTGAAGATAATTCCCTTTATATTTACTGAACTCATCTTTCTCTGACTTATTTCACTTAGCATAATACCCTTCAAGTCATCCATGGCAAAAGTTCATTTTTTATGGCTGAATAATATTCCTGTGTGTGTATACACTACATCTTCTCTATCCAGTCATCTGTGAATGGACACTTAGGTTGCTTTCATATCTTGGTTATTATAAATAATGTTGCTATAGGCTGTATATCTTTTTTAATTAGCTTTTGGGGCTTTTTTGGATAAACATACAGGAATGAAATTGCCTGATCATATGGTAGTTCTATTCCAAGTTATTCTGTATAGATCACCCTACTGACTCTCAACAAAGAACTGTCAAATGAATCTGTTCTTTACAAATCCACCTAAAGAGCTGTGGTCATTGTACCCCCCTCTCTAAAGAAAAACAAATTCACTAGAATGACAATGGTGCCAAAAATTACTAATCAGAAGACTTAGAAGTAGTAATATGAGCAGTTTACATTTATTGAGTGCCTCCTTCTTTCCTATCACTGAACAAGTGTTTATTCAACACCTACTATGTGGGAGACTTTTTTTTTTACATTTTTACAGTAATATTTTTAATATATTTCAAAAAGACTAGTATTCTGTTTTTATATTACATGTAAATAAACATTAATATGCATTATGAAGGATATGTTAGGCAATTATATTAGAATATAAATTAAGATATTTAGAATTTTTGCCTATAAAATAAGTGCTAAGACAAAGATTTAAGACACTGATGTGATTAACTGTTATGAGGCTATTTCAAAAGGAGTAGTGTCAAGGAAGGCATCTCTGTGAAGAGATGTCAAGTAAAAAGATACCAGGATGATTTTTAAAAGAATCAACCAACATGATAATGTAAAGAAAATAAAGAAAGAAAGAAAGAAAGAAAGAATCAGCTATCATAGAACCTGAGAAGAACATTATAGCCAGAGGCAACAGCATAGAACAGTGAAACAAACACACTACCCACATTAGAGGAATAGAAAGGAGGCTAATGTGGCAAAAATGCAGTCTGACAGGCACTATGCTTTGACATATATTTTCTCATTTATTCCTATGAGACAGGCAGTATTATTATCCCCTATTTTATAAGTAAAGAACCTAAAGCTTAGAGAGGTTAAGTACGTCACCAAAGTCACAAGGTTAACAAGTGGCAAAGTCTTCCTATACTATGATCTGCGGCATGAGTGACATGGTGCTAGTTAAAAGAAAATCCCAAGAATGTTAATGACGCAATTAGTTTTTAACACACAAGAATATTTTCAGGCAAATAGGGCTTCAGCCTTACACATTTTGCACTTAGTCCTCAACTCTTTATCTAATTAAATTCTTCTGAATGTAGGTTAAATATTAAGAGTTTTAAAATGTTCACAGTTGAGCTTATAAAATATTAGGTTGTTTTGTTTAGGCATAAGTCATATGGCCTAATAATATAAATCAGCATTTCCCAAACTGGTATTCCTCAGAATCAGTTCCAAGACTTACTTTGTGAATAAAAGAAGAATTTTGCAGCTAACTAAGTGGTGGAAAACTCTGAATTCAATACCTTCCTTGACATTGAAGGCCTTCTCAGAGCCTTTGTTAATGTACTTTAACGTTAATATGCAATGTAAATTTCCAAGGGTGAATATGTATGGAGTGGTACAACCTTTAGTTAGTCATAGATGCTTTAGGGCTTACATATCCTTTAAATAAAGTCCCAAGAAAATGCTGATGTAATTCAACATGCAAATTTGTCACTTTATATAATCTTTTAAAATAAAGACTAAAGTAAAATTAGTATGAGTAAAGTTTTTCTAACAAGATTATTATACTAAGCGTTATGAAGTTAAGCACATAAACTAAGTACATAAAACAATTCTTTAAGGAAGAATGTATATAACTCACCTGCTCTCTAATTTGGGAAGTAAGGTTTTCCATGTCTCCCGTGAAATGTTCAATCCTTTGTTTGTAAATTTTAGATGCCTTTTTCAGAGCGATAATTTTTTGCCTACTTGATTCTTTCATCGCTACAGCCTCATACTTACCCTTTTTCAACTGCAAATTCCATTCTGATATTTGGGTTTCTAAGCTCTAAAAAATATCAGCAATAGTTAAGTTATTTTAGAATGCCAATGTTGACATAAACATTGTTAAAATATGTAAGTAATCCTCCACACAGAGTTTATCAAAAGGACTAATAAGTTTACTAAAAAGCAAAACAGTGAAGAAAGGTGATTTCACCAATGTTTATTTGTAACCAGTTATAAAAGTACAAATTTAAAATGTATAAACCTATATAAAACTAATTCTACTCTTACTAAAGATGCTAATACTGGTGATTATGGTAGAAATACTAATTTTCTTAAAACTTTTTTGATTAAGTATAATTTTTTTAAAATTTCATATCTAGAATATTATATATAGCACTCACTAGTTACTGTAAATTAAAAAAAATAATTAAGCTGGAGATAATTCAAACAGTGGGTACATAAAGCTCAAAGGAATAGCAGCTCCCCAAATATTAGGACTCTAATATTAGGACTCTAGTTCAAATTATAAATGCTTAAAGGATATATAATCAAAATCTATAGATCATGAAGAGTACAGATGAGATAAACAAAAACTTATTTGCTATATTTTAATTTACTAGAATTAAGGGGGAAGTATTCACATTTGAAAGAGTTACATCAAGACAATAAAAGTAGGTAAGCATGCCCAGTAGGTAAATTTGTTGAAGCTATTATTCTAAGACCACACAGGGTTCGAGAAACAACTACCAGATCAGTAAGAGTCATTAAGTGTAAAAAGATGTTTGGTTATCTTTTTACCCAAAGGTAAGGCATGCTTCTATCCACTAAGTCTGATAATGTTAATTGACATAACTTTCCTTACCTATCTCTTGGGGATATAACTAAACACAGAATATTAGGTTGGGTAGATGATGAATATGATTTAGTGGGATAACTCATGTTTTCATTTCAAATTATCTTAAAACTTTGTATTTTAAAGCATCTTAGTACTAACTAAGAACTTAAAGACTTAAGGTTTTAACGTTTCTACGTTTCTTGAAAGCTGTGTGTTTCTGAAAAAAATGCAAAATTATTAAAGAATTTCAAGTTTTAGTCTTCCATTTCCTGGACAATCATTTTAATAAGAAAAAAATCAAAGGGATAACAGTAAAAGATGGAGCTTTTCTACATTATGATCAACAAAAAAACTACACTTAACTTTTAGTAAAACTGAGTTTAAAATAAAGATACATCTTAAACAAGATCTCAAGACTTGATCTCTTTGAAAAATAAATTCACAAACTAAGAGAAGAAGCAAAACATTCTTAAATTGTCTTTAAAAATCTATATAAACTAAAAAAAAACATTTTAATAAGTAGTTGGGGAAAACAAATAAACTGCAATATAGTTAGGTCGGCTTTAGAGAAAGGAAGACTCCTCCCCAATCCAAGAAAAATAGCTGTACTTTCTCTAAGAAACCACAGGGTGTCATCATCACATCATGAATGACAGGCACACTTGCCACCAAGGGTGAAATAGATTTTTTTTGAACATGGATCCACAAGACTTTCTTACTAGATTATCAAATCCCATGCTCAACCACCATTAGGAAGTGTGCTGAAACTATCAAGTTATTTTTATAGTTTCAAAATAACCCCTTCACAGTCATTTGCCAAATGAATGAATATATATTTTAAAACAACTATTTGCCTTTTCCTCTTTCCAAAGAATTATACTTGCAGTATATTATAAAGATAATTATTCTGTCTCCTCTAAACTGTGAAAATCTTTCTAACTCTAATTGACATATTTTAAAATCTAGAAAGAAAAATGAGTTCAAAGTGTCTTTAAGGTAGTTCTCAAGGAATTATAATGTAACTAAAAAATTTAAAAGACCCAATATAATTGTTGAGTCATAACAGTACTTAAAAAAAATGAGATTTATGTTGGCAAACTGAGTTAGTTCACTGTGCATGCATTCATTAAAAAAAAAATAAACAACAAAACTTGTCAACCCTAAATAAACCCCAAAACTGTGTTTGAAAGAATGTAAAAAAAAATCCATGAGCTAATTCAACTTCTAATTACTTCTCAATTATAGAATTTTGTAAGAGAATGTGAGCTCAAAGTATCAGACAGGTGAATGTGATGGCAAAATCTTAGGATTTTATAGCCTTATATTTGCTCTCCTAAATATGAATATAAAAAGGAACTGTCAAATTTAATTTTAAAAAATCTTTAATATTTCATTTTTAAATTGAAGATATATTGTGGTAGATGATCTGAGATGTTAAATTAAATGTATTCTCTTTTATTTATCATGACAGAGCAGTACAATTTCAACTTTACAAATCTTTCCTAGGTCAGTACTAAAGAGAGAGAGCATTTTCATATTAGGATATGGAGCCAAATCTTTAGACAGGCCAGAAATGTTAAGATTTGCCTCAGATATGGATTTCCCACGGCAACACTTAAATTGAATTCTTTCAAAACCACTAAATTCCAGAATTAAGACCATATTGTCATTCATTACTTTTAGCACTTAAAACTATAAAAATGGATGAGTATTTATAACCTTTATGTGTTCTCTTAATTTATCATTCTCTGCTTCCTTTTTATGAATTTGGGACTGCAGTCGTTCATGTACTACTTTCACTGATTGTGAAAAACGGCTTGCTTTCAAAGCATTTGCCTATAGGAGAAAACAAAACAAAAATGTGTTATTTGATGTATTTCTCTACAACATTAAACTTTACAGTACTTGGATATGATCTAAAAGTTTGCTAAAAAGCAAAGTACAACACTCCCATTATGAATGGATTTTATATAAAATCAAGGGGATGTTTTCTACTCCCCTTTTTAATTTAATAACTCCTAATTATCCCTTGTTATAAGTTCCTATCTATCCTCCTTTGTAAAATCATGGATATGTCTAAAATGATCCTACAAACACAGAAATACCTTAATTTATACTAAAACTGAAATATATATTTATACATAGGTCCCTGACTTATGTCAAGTACCCTGAATGAAGCATCATAAAAAAAAAAACAACTTTAAAAAATTAAGATGTTATATTTGATACATAAAACTGGGAAAAATGTCCAAATAACCTAAAAAACTTTGTGTCTATTTATGAGGATAAATAGGAGGGCAGCATGGAAAGAAGAGAAAGGAGTCAATATTAAGAAAATGTGATGAATTAAGCTCAAAATTTGCTTACCTTTTCATTCTGAAACAGAGAAGAAAGTTCTTGGATATAAGTCTCCTTTTCAAGTACCTTGTTCTTAAGATTCTTCAATAAATATAATGTAAAAGTTAGAAATATCACAACTTGGGTAATGTTGGCTAATTTCATAAAACTGACCAGCATATAAACAAAAAAATTCAGAAAACCAGACTCCAAGTATAAAGACTTACAATGTTTTCACTTTCATTATCAGTTAGCTTCTCTAACAAGTTGGATAAACTTTCCCCTCTCTGTGGAAAAAAGAAGTTATAAATCAGTGTTCATGAGCTATATTTCTCTGCACAACAGTACAAAGTGGATGAAGCATCACTTAAGAAACTAATGTGACAGTGGTGACGATAGCTGCCTTCCAAAGAAATTAATATGTACAACCACTATACATAGTTTAGCTTCTTTAAGTTAAAAACCAGAAAGATTTTTGCTTAAGTGTTCCAAATCAATTTTTGTCCACAATTTATAAAATTAATTTCTAAATAATGCCTCATAAAGTACAAGCCAATGACATAAAAATCACAAGAACCTTGTATATAAAGGAGGCTCACAATGCTGTTTGTAAACAGGTAAAAATTATAAGCAGCCTAAAGTCTAGCAAAAAGAAATGTTTTAAAGAATTATAGCAAATCAATAAAAGAATTCCATGTAGATATTTTAAAGGAGAATGCAAAAAATGTTTATTCACTTTGAGTGATTTTATTTGTATAAAATATCAGGGCTTCCCTGATAGCTCAGTTGGTAAAGAATCCGCCTGCAAGGCAGGAGACCCTGGTTCGATTCCTAAGTCAGGAAGATCCACTGGAGAAGGGATAGGCTACCTACTCCAGTATTCTTGGGCTTCCCTCGTGGCTCAGCTGGTAAAGAATCTGCCTGCAATGTGGGAGACCTCGGTTTGATCCCTGGATTGGGAAGATCCCTGGAGAAGGGAAAAGCTACCCACTCCAGTATTCTGTGGAGAAGGCAATGGCACCCCACTCCAGTACTCTTGCTAGGCAAATCCCATGGACAGAGGAGCCTGGTAGGCTGCAGTCCATGGGGTCACTTAAGAGTCAGACACAATTGAGCAGCTTCACTTTCACTTTTCACTTTCATGCACTGGAGAAGGAAATGGCAACCCACTCCAGTGTTCTTGCCTGGAGAATCCCAGGAGGGCGGAGCCTGGTGGGTTGCCATCTGTGGAGTCGCACAGAGTCGGATACGACTAAAGCGACTTCGCAGCAGCAGCAGCCAGTATTCTGGCCTGGAGAATTCCATGGACTATAGTCCATGGGGTCACAAAGAGTGGGACACAACTGAGCGACTTTCACTCACTTGATAAAAAATATGTGAAATCAGCAAATCCACAGATACAGAAAAAGCAGATAACGGACAAAGAAGGGGTAGATGGGGATGAGAAGCAAAATTCTAAAGGGCTAAGGGTTTCTATTTGTAGTTACAAAAATGTTCCAAGGCTGATGGTGATGACTACAAAATTCTGTGAATATACCAAAAAATCAGTGAATTGCACACTTTGAACCAGTGAACTGTAAGGTATGTGAATTAGATCTCAATAAAACCATTAAGAAAGGAATATATGAAGGCATAAATAAAATGAATACAAGAGCTTAAATTCCAAGAGGTTTTTAGAGTAATCAACTGAAATCAAGTAAAACAAATAATGAAAGTTCTTGAGATTGAAAATAAAAATGTATTTTCCATAAAATACGCTGCTTTCATTTAAAACTACGCATGAAACACTGAAAGTGGGGGGTAATGACTGCTATTTCAAACAAAAATTCAAAAATCATTTCCATTTCAAACATACTAATATTTTAATTTCTACAGTTCAAGAACCAATAAACCCTTCAAGTGAGAAATATCACTATTGAAATAGTGTTTAGTATTTACTTGTTGGTATTATCTTTCTAAGATGGTTCTAAAGTTTGTTTTACATGTTTAAGTGTCTATTATTAATATTTCCATCTGTTTAGAAATCTTCAAATTGGATACAGAAAGATTAGCCTAACAAAATATAAGAGCCACAAACACATTTTAAGACATTGCATTAAGACACTCTAAAATATAATGCTACTATTAGTAAAGAATACTTTTTCCCAATTAAAAAAAAATCATTCCTTTGCACATGTTGTTGTTTAGTCACTAAGTCATGGACTGTAGCCCGCCAGGTTCCTTGGTCCATGGGATTTTCCAGGCAAAACTCTGGAGTGGGTTGCCATTTCCTACTCCAGGGGATCTTCCTGACCCAGGGATTGAACACGGGTCTCCTGTGTTGGCAGGTGGGTTCTCTACCACGGAGCGTCCAGGGAGGCCCTCTTTTGCACACAGTAGTAGTAAAATTTGCCAAGTTTATAGCAGTGAATACTATTTGCTACGTGGTACACTAAAGTAAAATGAAATCAAAATAAGGGCTTAAACCCTAAAGGATTTCAGGGATTTATTATAATAAAGCTAATACTATACAATCTATTTTTTTGCCTTTAACTCAAACTTTAGCATGCTGAAATTTTAGAATAGAGGTTTTTATTCCACATAGTACTATAGAAGATATATTTCATCTCTCAGAATATTTTAAATTCACTCTTGAGAGAAGTTGGCTCTAGTTCAACTCCAAGTAAGTCAAGCACCGAGGTACAGTTTCTAGCTTGGCCTCTCATCAAGTGCATTCCTGAGATTATCTTTGATGAAAAGAATTGCAATTAATGACACAGGAAAAAAGAGCACTAATAAACTTGCGTTTTTTATATCAAATACCAGTGTGTGAGCATAATTACTCTAAGATATGAGACCTCAGTTAATGCATTCTGAGTATTATCCTAGCTCCTCATTTTATTAGATGTTCACTAGTCAAGTACTCACATTTTCAAAACTAATCTCTTCAATTGTGTCCTTAAATAATGGCAGAAGTAATTCTACAGAACAAGTTGCTAACTCGGCTTCCTTAAACAACGCTTCCAATTCAGTCTTCTCATTTTGGATGTCCTGCTTTATGCTAGTTAGATATGCACAAAGAAAATTTAAGTTAAAACTGTTACATAAATTTGTTATACTTTTTTGTGCAAACTAAGCATAGCCTGATTAAGTATTACAGTTCCATAAATTGTTCTGCAAAATTTAACACTAAACTGTCACTGAAAATATATGAATTTTTTTCTTTACTTTCATATTTTTTCTACACTTAACTATAAATGGTAAGACAGTTTCTAAAATGTTAAGATGTGTAAAATATGAAGACTACCAACAGCAATGTATCACTGTGCTATTAGATAATTATTCAATATCTCTTCTCCAGTTTGTAAAATGACTTATGTGAATGTGTCTTGCTTTCTTCCCTTTCTTCTCCCTAGTCCAAAAACAAAAGATCTGACTTTCTAGCCCTTATTCCCAATCCTTTCTTGAAATCTATTGCTCTTCACAAAAAAATTCCTCCAGAAGAATGTGTAAGTAAGCTAAACAAATGAAACACAAAAAACTAAACTGTTCTAGACACCTAAAAATTCTTCACATTTGGTTTTATAAAATATTATCATTTTAAATGAAACTGACAATATTTGCTTTCTTGGTTACGTTTTATCTACACTACCACGTATCACTATAAAATACATTTTTGAGGGGTGACAAGAGGTTCATACTTTTACATCCCGAAATAGGGATGCTTCTTAATAATCTTTTACAGTCTGGAAGCCGTCTTGAGCTATCTCTCCCATACATGTCCAAAACTTATAGAGTGAGCATCAAATAGTATGAAGAATATCCAGAGATGGGATACAATACTTTTTTAACCTCTAGCAAAGAAGGGTCACATAGAGGGCTTGAAGGAATTGTTGAAGTAAGAATGTTTAGCAACATTCTGGAAGATTCCAAGGTAGGCTTGCTGTATAGTGTAAGAGCCTATCATCAATAATTTTCATTTCAGATATAAATGCGCCTAAGAAATACCATTTCACTAATACTCCTAATAGCAGAGAGAACTCTGGGTTTAAAAGTGACTCAAAGAAGCTGGATTTTGCATATAAAGAAGCTTTGAGAATACCTTCACTAATTTATTTCATTTAATAAAAAATCTATGTATAAGTTTGAAGGGGCTTTTACAGTATTTATAAATAAAATTTCAAGTATTCAAAGAAAGCACTGTGTCTTTCTTTAATTGATACCACTTTTCTTCTATGGAACATAATATAATGGCTCAACAACAATGAATGGCATCTTAGAGGCTATGTCTCTAAGAAATACATTGTATTCTTAAGCACCAGTGGCTTAAAATGATGGGCCTAAAGGAGATGCTGGCTACAAAAGACAATTATCATTATTAAAAACCATGTACAGAAAGTCAAAAATAATTATATATAATCAAACACTATTTTCATTTATAACTAGAAGCTGCACTATACCATCCATAGCAACAATCACGGTGTTTTAAGATTGTCACTTTGGGGAGCAATGAGTCATACAAAAAACAAGTGCATCCCCATACCAAAGAAGTGAAGTATGACAGGTATCTGTTAGATAGCAATATACCAAATGACAGTGAATTAGTACTCATTAACTATATTTCCAATATTACATAGTATTTATATTTTCATTTACCTTAGGTAAAAAGGTATATATTTTATAAATTTTTATAGGTAATGTTTTCAATTTTAATTGCTGTCATTAAAATTTCAAAACAGCCACATTCTGCTACATGAGTACTTTGTAATCAAATTAAATAAATATAAATTACTAGACTGTTAGATGATATCCTTGAAAGAATGCTAAATTTGATTCAAACAGCTTACAATATGGACAAAATATGAAACCCTGAAATCAAAAAAACTAAGTTATCCCCTGCTATTGTTGAGAATACCAGCTGAGATGACTTTCACTGGCATCCTGTGGTAAATGTTCTTTCTCTGATCTACTTGCAAAATGGGAAAAGAGTTCTTCTGAA
This sequence comes from Antilocapra americana, assembly GCA_007570785.1. NCBI lineage: Eukaryota > Metazoa > Chordata > Mammalia > Artiodactyla > Antilocapridae > Antilocapra > Antilocapra americana. The sequence goes on from ML662496.1 coordinate 1,225,418, forward strand.
TGACTTCCATCACTTGCAGTCTCCTCCATAAATTAAATGGATTTATAGATGGCTTCCACAGAAAGTTCTCCACATAAGCTGAAACCTAGGAAATATTTTCATTATTAAACATTTCAGTAGACTCTTTTTTTCTGTTATTACCCTATAAGATAAAAATCCTAAAGATGCATAACAGAAAAATATTTCACAGACAAAACTTAAATTGTAGCTGCTACTCATTGTGATACTAATTTAAAATAGTATCAAAACTGCATAGCACAATCATTCAACAATTGCCAACTGCCAGTTTCCAAAGTCACTATTTTCTACATACTCACAAGAATGTAGAAATTACTATTAGTCTATTTCTTAAAGTATTAAAATAATATCTTGATCCAAACAGACTAGAAAATGGACATAAAAGTCATGGAATAACTATCAATTTCAGCTTCATTAGATCTATTCAATAAGAAATGAATGCTATTCATGCCTGTAACAGTAAAAATTAAAGATACTTTTGAAAGTATTTGGCAACAGTAGCTGCAAAGATAAAGGTTTTCTTAAAAGTAGACTTTTGAATATTAAATTCACTTATTTCTACAAATAAATCCTGTTTTTAAAAAAAGTTCAATCTAGGATATTGCTTGGTGATACTGAAAGGGCAGATGATATTACATCTAAGTCCTACTAAATAATCTAATCGTTTTCTCTCAAATTTGGAAATGTCATTTTAAAATGTGAATACTTATGAATTTCTTCAAAGCTATTCCATTTTAAGTAATGAATTAGTGCTTTTGCAATCATTAAGACTGTATTTTCACAATTCTAAAATATGGAAATGTGTCTCCCTGATTCTGTTTATACAAAATCAAACATCATACTTAAGGTCTTCTGCATTTTTGCAGAGATACTTTACCTCCTTGTAATTTATTTTTAATTATCTGTATCATAAAATACATTTGTTCAAGAATTTTCAGATCTTTAGATAGATATGAAATTAAAGGTTGAAAAGTATTCACAATATTTAATTAGCAATTCAGAAATCATTTAAAATGTCTGTAAAAAATGTATCTCTTTTTTGTCTGAAGGTTCTATATATCAGAGAGATATTTAGGATATAGGCCAATGAAAGCATGGTCATACTTTTTAAACACTAGCAACTCAAGTCAAAATGGAAATGCAAAATAAGATACATATAGTCTAAGATGATCTACATGACTGCTACAAATATGCAACATCTATTATTGGGGCATAACAATATTTTGAGCTATTGGTAGTCCAGAAAATTTTAAAAAACATTAATATACAGGCATTCCCTGGTGGCTCAGATGGTAGAGTCTGCCCACAATGCGGGAGACCAGAGTTCAATCCCTGGGTTGGGAAGATCCCCTGAAGAAGAAAATGGCAACCCATTCCAGTATTCTTGCCTGAAGAATCCCAAGGACGGAGGAGCCTCATGGGCCTCAGTCCACAGAGTCACAAAGAGTTAGACATGACTTAGAGACTTCACTTTCACTTTGTTTCATGAATATACAAAATCAAATGAAAAACCAAACCTAAAGATGAAGACGAATATGCTTGGATAAGTCACTGCAATCAAGGGAATTATCATCTACTCATTTGCTCAGTTTGGGTACTTATCTTGTTTAAATATGTGTCTCTCTGTACAATGGACTCTCAAGAAAAATTTCTTCTTTACTAGAATCCTCAGCACCTATATGCCTTGTAAAAGCTAAGCAATAACTGAAGGAGAGGGCTCAAGGCTTGGCATAGTTTACAAATATGATGAATCAAGACTGATGATTTTTTATAACTATTCACCCCTTGATTCATCTTTTTGGGGATCACTAAAAGAACAATAGTTTATATATTTAAAACGAAAGTTTACAAATCTGTATTAAGAGGATAAGGATCCTCAATTTATTAAAAATATTTTATGAGGTAAGATTCAGTTTGAGGACTCCCTTAGGTCCAGTGGCTAAGATTCCACACTTTCAATGCAGGGGGCCTGGGTTCAATCTCTGATCAGGGAACCAGATCTCAAATGCCTCAATTAAAGATCCTGCATGCAGTGATGAAGACCCTACATGTGGCAACTAAGACCCAATGCAAACAAATAAATAAATATTTTTTAAAAAAGATTTAGTTTGGTATTAGTACTTTAAATGAGTTCTTGCCTGGCTTTGTGGGAAACGAATATAGGTTTATTCCTTTATAATATATAGGAATATATATATATACAGGAATACAGGAACTTCTCAAAATATTGTTGAGAGGTTCCAAGGTACTCCACTATTTTTGCGTTGTGATGACACTATAAACAGAAACATATGTATGCTGAAAAATGTAATAATTTTCTTTAACATAAAAAGTCTTGCCTTTATAAAAAAAATAAAAGCTATCATCTTGGTGGACCAAATGTATTCTTGCATGGAAAACAAGCAGATATTTCATAAGAAAATGTTTTCAATTATGTAGAATAAACTGCCAATTTACAAATGTATTAAACTGTTGTACAATTTGCTAGTGGTGAAACAAAGACACATATTCTGCACACACATTTTTAATGATCAAATCCCTAAAGAACAGCAATTTAAAATATTTTTAATGTTTAAATAATTAAATTTCCTATATAGAAATAAATGACTTTCAGTCTTCTACCCAAAAGGCAAACATTTAAAGCCTTTTCCAGGAGTGGTCATGGGTTTCTGCCAACCCAGCTACATTCACTAAATTATCTTCCATTTTGGCCAACAAGCATTTGAGGGATGGCTGTTCAGGGACCACGATGCTGCCATGATCACAGAAAGGAAAGATCACAGTCCATGACCTTCTACAGCACCTATATTATTCTATACAAACTAATCAGCTTCAAATATGCATTCAAAACTAATCTCTCTGGAGAGAAAAGCATATGAATCTTGCATATTTCATTTTGTTTTGCCAAATACTAACCCTTGGAAAACTAGTTTCCATTAGCTTCAAACAAAAGCATGCAGCTTATACTTAAAAATTCCCTATGACATATTCAGCAAAGAACACCAAGTAGATACAGAAATGCTATTCATTTCCCTCACTAAACACTAGTCAAAAGTTTCCTAGAAAAGTAATTGTATAGCTTTTTGGACTCCATAGCAAAGAAAAAAAAAAGGTATTTGGAATCAGGCAAAGAATAAAAATAGCCAGAGGTGGAAAACAGATCTTGTGAGTGAAAGCTATCAAAATTGAATAAAAACATTTTTTATATAGAGAGATTAACTTTGAAAATTAGCTAATGCTTCTGTCCAATGAATAAAGGAATTTAAAAATAAAGGGGTTGCAGACTGGATAATATCGAGAAAAAAGTTGACAGGAAGAGTGTCTGATTTGTAAATAAAAGGATACATACATATTTTCAAGGCACAAGTCCTCCCTCCTTCTCAAACTATTCCTCTGACTGATTCAGTCCACCAAGAATCCTTAACATCTAATAATATTCAGAATTATACAGTTTAGAATATAATTGCTCTATAAATGGTAATATTTTAAAATGGCTACTAAATCCATGAGAGCAATATACTTGTCACCCTTTACTCTCAAAAATTACTTAATACAGTGAGAGGCATAGGTTAGGTTCCAATATATAAGTGAGGGTGACCAAATAATTTATTATTCAACCTGAAAGTTAAGAGATCAAGCGGGCCTCATAGAGAACCCAATTACCCAGAAGACTAGACCACAGTCTTCAAAGTACCATATCACCCTAAATAGTCAGTATCCTTTTATCAGATAAAAATAAAACATTGTTTCCCTTCAACACATGAACAGCACGAGGACATGCTACCATTTATTAACGGAGCATTAACTTACCTTATAACATCACCTCACAAAAACTCTAGTTTCTATTACCATCCCAAAGCTACACATGAAGAAACTAAGTTTTAGAAAGGTTAAATAGCTTGCTCAAGTTTATAAGTAAGGAAGTTGTGGAACATAGTTTTGAATCAAAAGCCAGTAGATACTAAAATATAAGAATTTACACAACTGAAAGTAACATACAGACTTCTCTTTTATAAGTGTTTTAATACTCTCATAAATTCACTTTATATTTTAAAAATAAAAACTGTTCTGTACAAAGAAATAAAGGATGAGTAAGACTGAGCTCCTTGAAGGCACAGACAAGTCTAAATTGAGAGAAGACTGTGTGCGTGCTAAGTCTCTTCCGTTGTGTCTGACTCTGCAAACCTATGGACTGCAGCCTGCTCCTCTGCCCATGGGATTCTCCAGGCAAGAATGCTGGAGTGCGTTGCCAGGCTCTTCTCCAGAGGATCTTCCTGGCCCAGGGATCAAACCCATGTGTCAAACCCATGTGTCATCTCCTGCATTGACAGACAGGTTCTTTACCGCTAGCATCACCTAGGAAGCCCCAGAGAAGACAGAGAGAAGACAACTAAAATCCAGCGTGCTAAAGGTTATAAGGGACTCACTGGGTACCCTGAAAGCAACGAGCAGGATCCTGGGAGACTTCCCAGGGGTGAATCCGCAGTAGAGTGCAGCAAAACACATCTGAGGTTGGCAAAAGGGAAACGAAAAAGGCATTCCAGAGACAGAGTAAAGTACCAGCAAGAACAAGGACTCATGACAGAACATGGTTTGAAAGGGCACTTGGCAAAAGATGAGACTGACTGGACACATGAAAGCAGTAACTCTATGCAAAGTTCAAGAGCTTGAGTTTTTTCCCAAAAGGTTCAGACAGACCATTAAATAATTTCAAGCAGAATGCCAGATCAGAAGTGCATCTTTTAAAGATAAACCCAGCGGTGTTTTGGAAAACAGACTAAGCATATGGAGGAGAACACAAATAGGTCCCAAGAGAGATGAAATTTCAACAATGTTAAGTTGCTTCTGCTGGTGATTAAAACAAACAAAACCCCACGGAAAACAATGAAGGAATTAGAATACAGGAAAAGCAAGAGATCAGTATGGAAATGATCAAATGTAACCTCTCATTTACTCATGACCATCTGAATAGATGCACAACACTTAAGTTGCAAAAAATGACTGCTTATCCCGTTAAATACAAAAATTAACTTAAAGATTTTTGAAGAAAATCTTTTAAAAGTGTGTGTTAGGACTTCCCTGGCTGTCCAGTGATTTAGACTTCACCTTTTAATGTAGGCAGTATGGGTTCAATTCCTGGTCAGGGAGCTAACATCTCACATCTCATGGCAAAAAACCAAAACATAAAACAAAAGTTACATTGCAACAAGTTCAATAAAACTTCAAAAACTGTCCATATCAAAAAAACCTTTCAAAAATAAGTGTTTTATTTTTTCCTTCTCAAAGTTATCTGTACAGAATCAACTCAACTTCAAAATAATTTTCAAAAATCATTCTTGCAGAATTATTACAAATCATTTTCAATGTAGTAAAAAACTGACTGAGTTCTACTAAACCAGGGCCCAGGGGAACAATCACTGACTTCCAACAAAACTGTGCCCAAGGGAATAGATGTTATGTTACCCTCATTGCTTTACCCAGCTTCTAGGGTCTCAATCACTTGCACAAACTAAGCAGTGATTAGCAGCGGTATAAACAAAGCCATTTTCTCATACCTTTGGGAGTTTCAGATGCAAAAACTATCTTACTAATACACATCAATTTTGAAATAAAAAAAAGAGAAGCAAGAAAATGGATACCTGGCTGGTAAGGACCATAACAAACATGACCGTGACAATCCTATTGTAAGCAGGAAGGTATTAAACTCATTTTAAAAGTAGACATGCTTTCTGCAGTCTATTCCTTAAACCATAACTAACCAAGTGGTACTTAAAACTACTCCACTGAACCATCAAGGAAGCCCTCATTCATTCAAGAACACCTGAAACCTGTGTGTGAGGCGACAGGGAAACTTCGTCTTTGCAATACTTTCTCCCCAACACCAACCAAAGTCTGGCTATGGTTTTCTCACTAAACAAGCAACACTTACCGACCACCTACTCAACACCTGACACTGGTTGACGTAAATCTCTTATTACAACCACTCGAAAGTGACTTATCCTCCTTTTACGAATAAGGCAACTAAAACTAGGAAAGTTGGTGACTTGTCCAAACCACACACTTTAAAGAAAAGAGGCTGGAAATCTAGTACCCTGGAAAAGGAATGATTTCCTAAGACGTGAAGCATTCTCTTCTAAAGGAGCCCCGGAGCCTACTAGAGTCTGGCATATTACGTAGCGGGCACTTCAAAATCAGCCGAATATGTAAGGGGGCAGTATTTCCTGAAGCAGCGAGGCCGTTACAAGGGCTGTCTGGATCGCGTCTCCGTCCTGGACAAGCCCACCTCGCTGAGATCTGCCAGGCGGTTCCAGGGACCACACCCTTCCTCGCTGCCTTTCTCAAGCCCAGGCTGCGAGCGGGAGGTGCAGGCAGAAAGGGGCTGAGGTTAGTCTTGGGTGGACGCGAGGGCCTTTCACTTCGGTAACTCACCACCACCACGGCCACGGCCACGGCCCCAACCCGGGAGCCTTAGAGCCACCCTCAGTAACCGGCCGTCGGCCGCCCAAGCCCAGCTTTTCCCCTCCAGGAGCAGGCCGTCGCTTCCACCCCCGCGTCATCACGCCGCCGCGACGTCAGGCCGCCGCCGGGTGGACGTTGGTGCCGACCCTGGCGGGATACCTGCGCGCTCCAGCCCTGGGTGGGCCAGCCGGGAGCCGGACGCGGGGGCCGTGCGGTGGGTGAGAGCTAGAAGGGAGGGCCAGCGCGCGACTCCGGAAGCAGGCGAATTCCTAGAACGGCCTGAGGGGAAGAACGCCCACGGGGAGCCCGCGGGACGAAACCGGCTTGGTAACCAGCGAGCCGCTTCTCTGGCAACGGCCGCCCCGCCCCTGAGGTCGGCCCGCAGCGGCGCAGCCAATTGGCCGAGTTCGGGAGAGCGAGCGCCGGCGTCGGCCGCGGGGTCGGGAGTGAGGGGGCGGGCCCGGGGGAGGCGTCCTGGGTCTGCGCGGCGTCTCCCGGGAAACTCCTCCACCCCCAACCTTTGTTTTAGGAGAAGGGTGGCACTTGTGTGTACTTACCGAAAATCTCAACTGTTCACCCAGAAAGGGAAATAAGGCCGATGCATTCCAAATCTTCTGACACTAGGCTTGAGTCATCAAACGTGCCCTCCTTTTGTTTTTTAAAGGGGGAAATTTGAATTAAAAACAAAAACAAAACAAGGCAACCGCGACTGGAAGAAAGTTTGCTGTAAATGTAAACAGCTAAAAGCCGTTGATCCGAGGTAATTCTCTGGGCCTCTGTTTTGTCCTGTTAAGTGAGAGAGCCGGACGGCTACCTCCCAGCCATCTTTCGGGTCCCAGATTATGTGTATCGGTGCTACGGCCAGCTGATACCTTTATAAATTGAACAAGGTAAAATTCTGCTCGGAAAAGTTAAAAAATAAAAACGTTTTACAACGCTTCAACCTAACGTTCAAAGTCGTGGGTATCACATTAGGTTCACAAACTATCAACTGAGCAGTTTAACCGTGGCATACCTCTTATTAGTTTCACTAAAGAGCAATTTCCACTGATGATTCCAGCAATGCTCCCCCAGCCCCACCCCCAGCCCCAGCACAAGTTCACAATACATTAACTTCCATATATGCAAATGTTAAAAAGCACTAGGAATTGCACATTTAAGTACGTACTCTAATTGATGGATCATGACTTTTGGCAAGTCAACTTCTCTGAGCTAGTCTTCTCACCTGAAAAGAAGAAAAAAAAAAGACAAGTAGAACTGAGGCAAGCCTGCATGCTCAGTCCCTCAGTCGTGTCCAGCTCTTTGCAACCCAATGGACTGTAGCCTGCCAGGCTCCTCTGTCCATAGGATTGTTCAGGCAAGAATACTGGAGTGGGTTGCCATTTCCTTCTCCAGGAGATTTTCCCGACCCAGGGGTTGAACCTGGGTCTCCGGCATTGTAGGCAGACGCTCTACCATCTGAGCCACCAGGGAAGTCTTGTTTCAGATTGTACAGCTAGGTAAAAATCGCAGCATTAGAATCCATATTCCGCATTCTGTGTACCCCCTTGGTGAACCTTAACGGAGCTGGGATGAGAACAGAATGGCTTTCTCTAGCAGCTGTGGATACATTCTAGTTGCTGCATGGCTTATAGGCTGTATCATGGTTCTTATCAGTCCTGTCCGACTCTTTGCAACACCACATGGACTGTAGCCCACCAGGCTTCTCTTTCCAACCCAGGTGTTGAACCGGAGTCTCCTGTGTCTCCTGCATTAGTAAGCAGATTCTTTACCACTGAGCCACTGGGAAGCCCTCTCCTGGGAAGCCCAAGAAGCATAATTCTTGGGGCCTTTTTAGCACAAAACTAGGATTCTAGCTAACTTTGCTAACTTGTCATAATTAGAAAAATAACTGTACACAGAAGATAGGCTTTTGTTAAGAAAAATACTTATTTAAATTGTATTGGTATTATAAGTTGTTTTGTTGTTTACCACCTGTATAAACATTCAAGAAGAAACATTCACAAAAATCTCAAAATGATTACATAAGATTTTAAATTGACCTATGTAACTGAATTGACCAGGCAAAGTAACTATGGCATCCCTCATCGTCTGACTGTAATCTGTTCCTGAAATCTGGTTGGATAGTGAAATTTTGGATAGAAATACCTTTTATTCCATTTTTACATAATGGGAAAACATTCCAGTCCATCAAAAACCCCAACTTCCCCAAATATCATTAAATACTTGACCACCTGTGAAACAATCTGCCAAGGATTTCTGCATAATTTAAAGCAAAGGCCAGTATACTTTTTCTGTAAAGGGTCACACAGTAAATATTTTCAATTTTGTGGGTTATACAGCCTCTGTCATACTTAACTCTGTCACTGTTGCATAAAAGATGCCACAGAAGATAGATAAGCACATGGCTTCTAAGTGCTCCAATAAAACTTTGTTTATAAAAATGAGTACCAGGATAGATTTGGCCTATGGGACATAGTGTGCAAACCTCTGATATAAAGCATTTTAAAACATCAAATGCCTAATAAACATTGAACTCATTAGTGGGACATTTGTGGGTAGTATGCAACAATGTGGAGTTGTATAAAAATTATGTTTGTTGTTTTTCCCCTTCAGCAGTGTTGGATAAAATTTATGTTTTTTTTTCCCCCTCATGGCACCAAATGTACGCTATAAAGTAAAACAGAAAACAGTGAAATAATAGGTTAAAGATACTTGATGAAATACTTAGCAAAATAAAAAAGCAATTTAAAAAATAGTTTGGTGGTACAATAAACTGTTTCCAAAGGTGGCCTCCAAACAATTCTTCTCAGGCCTGTACACACTTCACAAATGGAGTCTATTTTCTCTCCTCTTGAATTTGAACAACACAGTGTAGTGAAAGAGTGATCCTGGACTGGTTCCAGACTTAGCCTTGGGAGACTAGAAGGTTCTGCTTTCCTCTCTTGGAAACCAGGTACCATATAAGAAACCAAATTACCCTGCTGAGGAAGGACACCTAGCCAGATCCTAGTTGTTTGAGCCTCTCACCTGAGGTGCTAGACCTGTGGGCCAGTCGACTTTCAAGTCACAGCCTTGTTCCCAGGTGAGTACAGCTGAATGAGTGACCCTAGCCAATGCAACATCATGTTCCAAAGGGATGCAAATTGAAACCACTTTGATTTAGATATGTATGCTGACTCAGCAGTAAAGAATCTGCCTGCAATGCAACAGACCACCTGTAATGCAGGAGATGTGGGTTTGATCCCTGGGTCAGGAAGTTCCCCTTAAGGAGGAAATGCAACCCACTCCAGTATTCTTGTCTGGGAAATCCCATGGACAGAGGAGTCTGGTGGGCCACAGTCCATGGGGTTGCAAGAGTTGGACATGACTTAGTGACTAAACCAACACCACCATGTCATCCCAGCAACCCATAGAGATGTTTTTAAGGCAGTCACAGAAGCCTTCCTGACCACTGTGCTGTGCTGTGCTTAGTCACTCAGTTGTGTTCAACTCTTTGGGACACTGGACTGTAGCCCTCCAGGCTCCTCTGTCCATGGAATTCTCCAGACAAATACTGGAGCAGGTTTTCATGCCCTCGTCCAGGGGATCTTCCCAACCCAGGGATCCAATCCAGCTCTTGAGCTTATTGCATTTTTCTTTAAGCCTCTTATTACAGTGATCAAACCCACCCCATAATGTTTCTATTCTTCATTTCTGCCATTCTCATCAAAGGCTTGCCTTTAATAACTACTTATTTACTGATCACTACAGGTCACTATTAAACTGAGTTAAAATTTACATTCAATAAAGTGCACAAAACAGATATTAAATGTTCAGAACATGAGTTTTGATGATTATATACACCGATAAAGCCACTACCTAAAACAAAGATTTAGAAACTTACATCAACCTAGAAAGTTTATTTGTATTCCTTTCCAGTACATCAACCAAAACTACCTTCACTCCTTCTCACCACCTGTGTGCACACCAAGATAATCATTTTCTAATTCCTGTCACTAGAGGTTAATTTTGCCTATCCTTGGTGTTTATATAAATGCAGTCTTTATATAAATGCAATCATACATTATATATTATTTTGTGTCTGGCTTCTTTTATCCAATATATATGTTTTTTAGATTCATTCATCTTCTTGCATATTTTGGTACTTTGTTCCCTTTTATTCCTGAGTGGTATTCAGTTACATGAATATATCACAATTTATCAATTCTCTTGATGGCTATTTAGGTAGTTTGCAATTTGGGATTATTATAAATAAGGCTGCTACAAACAATCTTGTAAAAGGCATTTTATGAACCTGTTTTCATTTGTTTTCCTCAAAGTGAATTGCTGGGTCATGGGATATACATATCTTTAACTTTATAATAAAATGCTATATTCGTCTTCAAAGTGACTGTACCAGCAATGTAATTAGAGCTCCAATTACTTCACATTTTTGCCAATATTTATTATAGTCATCTTTTTTAAAGCTATTTTAATGGATATGAAGTGGCATCTCATTGTGATTTTAATTTGCATTTCCCTGATAACTAACAATGTTGTTGGGCAACATTTTAATAGTTATGGGCCATATGTATATCTTTATGAAGTGTTATTCAAGTTTTCTGCCCAACTTTATTGGGTTATCTTTTTATTACTGATTTGTAGGAGTTTTTTATATTTTTACTTTTATCAAATACAATATGAATATTTCCTCTCAGTCTGTATTTCAGTTCAGTTCAGTTCAGTTACTCAGTTGTGTCCAACTCTTTTCGACCCCATGGACTGCGGTTTGCCAGGACTCCCTATTCATCACCAATTCCCGGAGTTTACTCAAACTCATGTCCATTGAGTCCGTGAAGCCATTCAGCCATCTCATCCTCTGTTGTCCCCTTTTCCTCCTGCCTTCAATCTTTCCCAGCATCAAGGTCTTTTCCAATGAGTCAGATCTTCACATCAAGTGGCCAAAGTATTGGCTTTCAGCTTCAGCATCAGTCATTCCAATGAATATTCAGGACTGATTTCCTTTAGGATTGACGTTTGGATCTCTTTGCTGTCCAAGGGACTCTCAAAAGTCTTCTCCAACACCACAGTTCAAAAGCATCAATTCTTTGGTGCTCAGCTTTCTCTATGGTCCAACTCTCACATCCATATATGAATACTGGAAAAACCATAGCTTTGACTAGATGGACTTTGTTGGCAAAGTCACTGCTTTTTAATAAGCTGTCTAGGTTAGTCATAACTCTTCTTCCAAGGAGTAATCGTCTTTTTATTTCATGGCTGCAGTCACTAACTGCAGTGGTTTTGGAGCCCCCCAGAATAAAGTCTGTCACTGTTTCCACTGTTTGGCCATCTATTTGCCATGAAGTAATGAGACTAGATGCCATGATCTTAGTTTTCTGAATGTTGAGCCTTAAGCCAACTTTTTCACTCTCTTCTTTTGCTTGCATCAAGAGGCTCTTTAGTTCCTCTTCTCTTTCTGCCATAAAGGTGGTGGTATCTGCATATCTGAGGTTATTGATATTTCTCCTGGCAATCTTGATCCCAGCTTGTGCTTCTTCCAGCCCAGCATTTCTCATGATGTACTCTGAATATAAGTTAAATAAGCAGAGTGACAATATACAGCCTTGATGTACTCCTTTCCCGATTTGGAAACAGTCTGCTGTGCTATGTCCAGTTCTAACTGTTGCTTCTTGACCTGCAGATTTCTCAGGAGGCAGGTAAGGTGGTCTGGTATTTCCGCCTCTTGAAGAATTTTCCACAGTTTCTTGTGATCCACATGGTGAAAGGCTTTGGCATAGTCAATAAAGCAGAAGTAGATGTTTTTCTGGAACTCTCTTGCTTTTTTGATGCTCCAGTGGATGTTGGCAATTTGATCTCTGGTTCCTCTGCCTTTTCTAAATCCAGCTTGAACATCTGGAAGTTTACAGTTCTTAACTGTGTCTTTTGATGAGTAGAATTTTTAAAATTTTGATACAATCTAATTTCTCAGTATTTTTCCTTTTATGGTTTTATGCTTCATAACTCCACATTTGCAAAGATATTTGATATTTTCTTCTAGAAGCATTATGATTCTAAGCTTTTATATTTAAATATATGATTAGTTTTTTGTAGAGAAATGAAGTAGGATTCTAAGTTAACTTGGCTATATAGAGTTATCCAACTGTATCTAATTGGTATCTTAGTCAGTTTGGGCTGCTATAAGAAAAATAACATAGACAGAGTGGCTTAAACAACAGAAAGTTATTACTCACAGGTCTGAAGGTGGGGAAGTCCAAGATCAAGATGCCAGCTGTTTCCATTCCTTGTGGGAGCCCTCTTTCTACTTTACAGATAGATCCTATTCTCCCAGGAGAGAGAAAGGAAGCAAGCTCTCTCACGTATCATTTAATGAGAGCACTAATTCTATAATATGGGGTCGATGCTTATAAACTAATTATATCCCAAAGGCTTCATCTCCATATACCATTATGTTCTTAAATATGAATTTGGGGAAAACACAAATATATAGTCTGTAACATTAGGCAACATGCTACCTGTTGTTGAAAGGAAGTCCTTACCAGAAACAATTCGGAAAGGCAGCAACCCCAGTTTAGGACTAACTTGTTAAAGCTGGTTTTCGAAAAGGCAGATGAAACAGAGATCAAATTGCCAATACCTTCTGGATCATCGAAAAAGCAAGAGAGTTCCAGAAAAACATCTATTTCTGCTTTATAGACTATGTCAAAACCTTTGACTGTGTGGATCACAATAAACTGTGGAAAATTCTTCAAGAGGTGGAAATACCAGAACACCTGACCTGCCTCTTGAGAAACCTGTATTCAAGTCAGGAAGCAACAGTTAGAACTGGACTCGGAACAACAGACTGGATCCAGACAGGGAAAGGAGTACGTCAAGGCTGTATATTGTCACCCTGCTTATTTAATGAGAAATACTGGGGTGGAAGAAGCACAAGCTGGGATCAAGACTGCTGGGAGAAATATCAATAACCTCACATATGCAGATGATACCACTCATGGCAGAAAGTGAAGAACTAAAGAACCTCTTGATGAAAGTGAAAGAGGAGAGTGAAAAAGTTGGCTTCAAGCTCAACATTCAGAAAACTAAGATCATGGCATCCAGTCCCATCACTTCATGGCAAATAGATGAGGAAACAGTGGGAACAGTGGCTGATTTTATTTTTCTGGGCTCCAAAATCACTGCAGTTGGTGACTGCAGCCATGAAATTAAAAGATGCATACTCCTTGAAAGGAAAGTTATGACCAACTTAGATAGCATATTAAAAAGCTGAGACATTACTTTGCCAACAAAGGTCTGTCTAGTCAAGGCTATCCAGTAGTCATGTATGGATGTGATAGTCGGACTATAAAGAAAGCTGAGTGCAGAAGAATTGATGCTTTTGAACTGTGGTGTTGGAGAAGACTCTTGAGAGTCCTTTGGACTGCAAGGATATCCAACCAGTCCATCCTAAAGGAGTCCTGAGTGTTCATTGGAAGGACTGATGTTGAAGCTGAAACTCCAATACTTTGGCCACCTGATGTGAAGAGCGGACTCATTTGAACAGACCCTGATGCTGAGAAAGATTGAGGGCAGGAAGAGAAGGGCATGACAGAGGATAAGATAGTTGGATGGCATCACAAACTTGATGGGCATGAGTTTGGTTAAACTCCAGGAGTTGGTGACAGACAGGGAGGCCTGGTGTGCTGCGGTTCATGGGGTCATAAAGAGTCAGACAAGACTGTGTGACTGAACTGAACTGAACTGAAACCATTGGAGATCAGGCTGGAAATAAGCATGAGATAAGGTTGAAATGTGTTGTTATAATAACATAGTTATTAGCAGCAAGGGCTTTGAAAACATTCCATCTGCATTCATGTTTTCTAGCTGTGAGTCTTGGGCAAGTTACTTTATTTGTAGAACACATAGCCCTGACCTTGATAAATCATGATTTCCCATAAGTAGGAGGTATTAATGAACAATGACTGTTTTAAGGTTCAAAGCACGTGATATAAAATCGGAATGATTAGCTCTCTCTTTTTTTAAAGACTTGGTTTTCTTAGAGCATTTTTGGGTTCACAGTTAAAATTAAGAGGAATGAACAGAGATGTACTGTATATTTTTCTGCCCCACACATGCATAGGCTTCTCCATCAGCAACACCTTTCACCAGATGGAACATTTGTGATGACTGATAAACCTCAGCTGTTACATCATGATCACCCGGAGTCCATAGCCTAAATTAGGTTTCACTCTTGCTGTTGTGCATTCTATGGGTTTGGACAAATATATGACATGTGCTCACCTTTATAGTAAGATACAGAGTATTTCCACTACCTAAAAATCCCCTGTGCTCTGCCTATTCATCTCCTCCTCTCAAAACCCTTAACAAGCACTGATCTTTTCATTGTTCCCACAGTTTGGACTTTTTAATATATTTGGAATCATACAGTATGTGGCATTTTCTTTCACTTGGTAATATTCATTTAAGTTTCCTCTGTGTTTTTTTCATGGTTTGATAGCTCATTTCTTTTTAGTGTTGAATAATATTTCATTGTCTGGATGTAGCATAGATTATTTATACATTCACCTACTGGAGAACATCTCAGTTGCTTCCAAATGTTGTCAGTTAGGAATAAAGCTACTCTAAATATCCATGTGCAGGTTTTTATGTGGACATACATTTTGAAATCCTTTTGGTAAGTACTAAGGAATAAGACTGCTGGATCTGATTATCAGGTTTCACCCAGATACTGTCCACAGAAGTTGGCGTCTTCAGACATGAATGTTCTTAATAAACAGAAGCAATTTAAATCTAATGGTATAAAGATGCTGTGTGGTAACAGAGAGTACAGACATTACTTTGTTATTGCATCATTTCAAAATCTACTAATACAATTAGAAATTAGGAGAGTTAGTTAACTATCTCAAGAACACTCAAAAAATAATGGACCCACAGCTGTCAAATATGAAGAAAAATATTCATAAGAAGATAGAATGTGGTCTTTGGAGGCAGAAGATTAGTAACTCATTGGAAAACATCCTGATGCTGGGAAAGATTGAAAGCAGGAGGATATGGAGATAACAGAGGACAAGATGGTTGGATGACATCACCACCAATGGACATGAGTTTGAGCAAACTCTGGGAGATGGTGAGAGACAGGGAAAGCTGGTGTGCTGCAGACCATGGGGTCATAAAGAGTCAAACGTGGCTGAGTGACTGAACAACAAGGCTATTTTCTGGAGAACATTTATCAGTTGCAAGATTTTTGGTGGGAAGTAATTGGATACCTAACTAATGATGGCTTGAAGAATCAGAGCTTGCTTTGTGCAGTAAGAAGTCTGGAGTTGGGCACTCTCTGCTTGGCTCAGCTGTCACCAGTGTCATCAGCAACATAGGCTCTTTCTACCTTTCAGCTCTGCTATACTTCACTTTTTGGCTGTCCTCTTCACCTAGTGACCACAGAGGGTTTCCCAGCCTCTGTCCCTTACAAGAAAGAAGGGTAGGATTTTTCTAGACATTTCTCTTCTTTTTCAGGGAGGAAAATCTTTTCTGTGAATGATCCCAACACCACCACTTCCTTCTTCATCTCTCTCCTGCTAGGAGACTACTCCTTAGATTATTGGCTGCGATCAGGTTACACAGTGCCCCAGTATGAGGGAGCCTTGGGAAAAGAAGCATCAGATATTTCTAACTTCTGTTCTGCCAGCAAGAAAGAGAAGGAGGCTGACCATTGGATAGGCAACTAAGAGTGTCCAAGCAGTTGCCACACACCAGAGGAAGGCCATAATTAATATGGGTTAATATTTACTAAGCTTATACTCTGACTGAGACACAGTTTTAATCATTACATGTACAATTTAAATTTTACAGATGTAGAAACTGAGGCATGGAGATGTTTAATAGCTTACCGAAGGAAATGGCAACCCACTCCAGTATCCTTGCCTAGAGAATACCATGGGCAGAGGAGCCTGGCAGACTACAATCCATGGGGTCACAAAAATTCAGACACATCTGAGCGACTAACACACAAGGCCATTCAGCCAGGAGAAAGCAAAGCTGGGATTTCAGTTCAGGAAGCCTAACTTCAAAGCCCAATCGCTTAACCATGTAACCAGTGCTTCTACATAATTAATGCGGTACAGGATTAAAGATGAATGCCGATAAAAATTTATAATTGAAAACAGAAGTGGTAGAAAATTTCAACATATGCTTAGATTCTGGGATTTTAATATTTTGGCTTGATCCACTGCTTAATAAGCAATCTGCAGTGTGTGACTCATCGCTGTAGTTGATATTATGATAACTCATCCTCAGGGAGATAAAAGCTGTATGTGATATAATGACACTTAAGATAAATTATGACACCGGAAAAATTCTTTATTCTTTGTTAAGAAGATAAAGTGCTTCCTGAAAAGTTTCTTTTAAAACATTTGTCAGGTATTCATAACCATTGTTTTTTAAGTGCTCAATATTTTTATAATATGAGAATTTGATCTTAGCTAAAAATGTATCATTCATTGCACATTTTTCTCCTTAAAATTATTGTGCTTTAATAACCAATTATAGGATCATATTAAAGAACTGATTGATTTTTTCCTTTTTCCTAGTTATATGGCTCTAAAGAATCCCTACTCAAAAGACCCCCATTACTTCAGACATTTCTCCAAAGAAGACATACAGATGGCTAACAAACTCATGAAAAGATGCTCAACATCACTCATTATCAGAGAAATGCAAATCAAAACCACAATGAGGTACCACTTTACACCAGTCAGAATGGCTGCAATCCAAAAATCTACAAGTAATAAATGCTGGAGAGGATGTGGAGAAAAGGGAACTCTCTTACACTGTTGGTGAGAATGCAAACTAGTACAGCCACTATGGAAAACAGTGTGGAGGTTCCTTAAAAAACTGCAAATAGACCTGCCATATGACCCAGCAATCCCACTGCTGGGCATATACACCGAGGAAACCAGAACTGAAAGAGACACGTGTACCCCAATGTTCATCCCTGCTTTGTTTACAATAGCCAGGACATGGAAGCAACCTAGATGCCCATCAACTGACGCATGGATAAGAAAGCTGTGGTACATATACGCAATGGAATATTACTCAGCATTAAAAAAAAATTCATTTGAATCAGTTCTACTTAGGTGGACGGAACTGGAGCCCATTATCCAGAGTGAAGTAAGCCAGAAGGAAAAACAACAGTACAGTATACTAACGCATATATATGGAATTTAGAAAGACAGTAACGAGAACCCAGCATGCGAGACAGCAAAAGGAATGCAGATGTGTAGAACAGACTCGTGGACTCTGTGGATGAGGGTAAGGGTGGGATGATATGGGAGAATGGCATTGAAACATGTTAATTATAATATGTGTAATCAATCGCCAGCCCAGGATTGATTCTCAGGGCTGGTGCATCGAGATTTCCCGGGGGGAGGGAGGAGGGAGGGAGGAGGAAGGGGGGTTCTGGAGGGGGAGCATATGTAAACCCATGGCGATATCATGTCATTGTATGGCAAAACTAATAAAAAAATAAATAAATAAATAAGAAAAAAAATTGAAACAGCTATGTAATAAAAGATACATACTAATAATTTTTAAAAAATTACTCCCTAGCATTTTAGGAGAACAGAAAAAAGGAGAGAAGAAAGTAGTCACAATGGAGACCAAAAAAAAAAAAGAATTGATAAGTAATAAGGAATAAAGAGAGCTTCCCTGGTGGGTCAGACAGTAAAGAATCTGTCTGCAATGTGGGAGACCCAGGTTCAATCCATGGGTTAGGAAGGTCTCCTGGAGAAGGAAATGGCAATCCAATCCAGTATTCTTGCCTGGAAATTTCCAGGGACAGAGGAGCCTAGTGGGCTATAGTCACTAGGGTTGCAAAGAGTCAGACATGACTGAGCGACTAACACTTCACTTCAAGGAATAAAAAAAGGAGATCTCAGTTTAAGCAGGGCCTTCATTGGAATTTTCAAGCAAGCTGCAGGCCAAACTCCTGCAATAATTATGATGAGAGGTTTTTCAAGAAAATTTGGCTAAAGGTAGGTTGCTAGGAATTTGGGGATGGGGGATGAACTCTGAGACCTTAGCTATGCCTAGCTAGTTAAAGAGAAAAGAGCAACTTTAGGAAATAGAAATGACATGTCACAGGAAAAGTAATGATAAAAGAATAAATGCTTTGACTTTGAATTTAGAGAAGATGGAGAGATGATTTGGAGTGGCTTTTGAAACCATCCAGAAGGACAAGTGCCTGAGCCAGAATGGTGTTTAAAAGCTCTCATTGGCCTGAACCCCTCATGGGGAGAAGACTGTGTATGTCTTTGGTTGAAGGGGAGCCCTTCTAATCCTCCACCATGCCTAGTCTCTGAATGGTGCCAAGGATTCAGAGAAGCAGGGTAATGGCACTGTATGAGGCCAGGCAGGGATTTTTGTTGTAGCTGATTGGTTGGTTTTCCTTTAGAAAGTAGGGAGAAGAGAGAAAGGACAAGAGATGATGATCCCTCAAAACAGAAAGAAGCTGAGGCACCTTGGGCCCCAGTCTGCTCCATGGTTATAGAAAATTATTTTTAAAATGCTAATGCCTTCCTTCAGTGATGTAAAGACTTTATTTTTTTTCTGTGACATAAATACCTCCTTAGCTTCCCCTATGAACTCTTCAATAAAATTTAAATTGCTCACAAATACAGGATGTACATAGTTCTTTGGAAACTCAAGAACACTACATTTGAATAATGTGAAGAACATAAGCAATGTGTGTGGATCTAGGAAAAAGAAGTTTCAAGATCAAGTGTCCAAGCAGTTGCAGAAGTCTTAGTCTTCCACAAGCCATGGAATTGACAGAGATAAAAGCAAGTTACATGTAGGTCTCTTAAGAGCAAGAGAATTCCAGCTGACTGATAATTATATTGATAATAATAACTATAGTTACCATTTATAGCACACTTATGGATAAGGCATAAAGAATCACAGCCTTATGTTACAAACATGGAGTATATTTTTATGTCATTTAAAAACAGGTAACTACAGGTTGTTTTCATGTCGTTGTTTCCCAGTTAATCTCTTCTGTTGTCAGTCAGCATCATGGTAGGCACTTTTGGGCAAAGAAGTATTCCTTTATTCCTCTCTTGATAAGCATACCAACTGAAAGGCTTTTATTTCATCTTCATAGCAAAAAATATTCAATGGAGAAGGGAAAGGCTAAAAGAAGACAGCCAAAACTGTTGTCTGAGCTCTGTCCTTTTCAACTGCATTCAGCAATAACTCCTTTGCTGGCCCCTGCTTACACCTTTGCCTTCTCACAAAAAGTCTTAACAGTCAGATCATGTCACTCCTCCACATTCACCATTTCCTATTTCATGGGAAAGAAAAGACTCTAGTCTTTTCCACAAGCTCTGGCTGAATGAAAACAAATAGATTGCCAGGTATTTCTCCAGCAAAAATGGGTTGATTTGGGATTGACAGAACTGTAATTCGGGATTTGTAACGATGGTGAATAACATGCAAGTCCCCCACAGTTGGGTAAGGAGAGACTTTGTAGAGAAGAAAAGGAATTGGAGAGGGCTAGTGTAAACCCAGAACCCATGGCTTTTTGTTGGCTGAGTCCTTGGCAGGAAAGGAGCAGTCTTCTTTTTCCTGCTGTGCTCAGCTGTTGTCTCAGGGTGTGAGAGCACCATCCCACCCAACCCCAACCATTTCTGGTCTCCCAACTTTATTTAATTGAGCTTTCTATTTATGAACTTTTACAATGTGATTTGTGTTCTAGACACAGTTTTCTCCAGTTCATAGCATCTCCCACTGCTCTCTTCCGGGTGCATTTCATTCCAAGCACTCCGCTGCCTCAGGGTCTTCTCTCTTGCCCTTCTATCAGCCTGCACTACTTGTCTCTCCCGTGGTCAAACGTTCCTTCCCCCACTCCTAACAGTCTTACCTGTGAGGCCTTGCCCAACCACAAGATACAAAATAGCAAACCTCTCTCATTGGCCTCCTCCCCATTACCTGATTTCTTACCCTTCATATCACCTTCACTCAATATCCCATCATATGTGTTTCCTTATTCTCTCTTTCTCTCTCTCCACTACTGTTAACTCTCTGAGGACAGACTTGGTCCATTTCATTTCACATCCAACATTTAGAATAGTGCCTGACATCTGGTAGAAACATAGTTTCAAATTTCCAAAAGATTTACTGAGGTACATTTGATACAATTGTATTTTTGAGTGAGTAAATCAATGAATAAATAAGCAAATAAAAAAAATTAAGCAGTTCCTTGTTTAAATAAGGTACATCCTTAGAAATTACTTGCTTGAGGCTACATGCAGAGATCAGTAAAACTTATGGCTCACATAATGATTAAAAAGAAAACAGACTGAATTTAAGGCAAGAGCTTTAATAATAGATGATTGTGGCTTCTGAAAATCTAAAACCTAAAAGAGTTAAAGCTTAGGCGAGCAGTCCAATATGCCTTAAGGAGGAGGTGAACATTCTCACTCTTGCTTTCCTTAAGCCTTGTATAACAATGTATCTCAACCAAGAACTGGCCTTTCCTTAGGTCTGGAACTAATGACCACACAGTACAATGTCTTACAGAAATGCTTTTCTTAGACTCTATGTTAATGATTATAATTGCAACAAATCTTGCCTGGGAACCTGTTTCTCAAGACTTGTACCCCTGATTACACAGCAACAGTATTATCTTGCACAGAGATGTTGCCTGGAACCCATTCTCCCTGGTTAATCTTGTGCCAAAGTTATGTCAGGACAATGCCTTGGGAAACGGTCTGGTGAAACTCTTACAACCTTGAGGTATTCTTTTTATCTATTATTAGCAGCTAGTTGGAAAGTATACAAGGTAATGCTTAAACTAGTGAGGTGACTCCTCTCCTGCCCCCTTCTGATGTCTGTGTTTTCTGTCACTTTCACTTTAAATAAAATCTACACAAAGCTCTGAGTGACTGAGACTGTCTTTGGTCCCGGAGTTAAATCTTCTCCTTTGGAAACCACGAGTCTGGTGGCACTGTTCACTGCTTACCGCATAAGCTATCATCTTGGGGGCTTTCCCAGGATCTTCAAGACAAAGTAAGAAAACTCAGAGCTGAGACTCTTTTGCTCTTTTACTGTAAAGAGAAGAGCATATGGACTAACTCAGAAGCATATGGACCAAACTTCTCCTGCTGGTCAGCTTTTTCTGGTCTTTCTGACCATTTCACAACTGCTTGGGGAATTAAAGCTACTAACCTAGGGTGCCAGATTGTAGACTTTCGGGGACTTGCAATCTATGCTGTTATTGTGTTTTTCTAGCCAAACCTCAATTCCAAGTTTTACAGAACACTGCAGGCAAGAACACATTAGGGGGGTTATCTAGAGCTCTAGCTCCAGGGACATCTCTCAGACTAGAAATTATCATCCTGACCCCAGAGACTCAGAGGCAAGTTCTTAATCATGGCTATGCCTCCAGACTATATGGATGGAGGCACTGCTGTTAAGCATGAGATTCCTGAGGACACAGTTAGGGGAACCTCAGATTTGGGCAGATTGAAAATGCAGTGGGCTGCTTAGAGGACCAGAGAGAGCCCTCCGGTGGCTCTTGTCTCAATTCCTTAGATACTCTCTTGGTACAGTCTGCTGGACAGGAATAGACATGTTGACCTTGACACACCATGAACATGAAAGATTCTTTTTTTCCCTCTCAGGCCAGCTCTCCATCACTTCTTTGTTATCACATAGACTGGTATGATGACACTCAGAAGGGACATCTTGGATTTTTGTTCATCCCTTTATGATTTACCACTTCTACTGTGGTCAGGAATATGCTCAGGAATGTGCACAGGCATACAGAAGAAGGATGTTTCCCCCTAGCACTCTTAGCTTGGGAGACATTCTAGAACGTTACTCTGTTCCACCCCAGGTGGCACCAGAGAAAAAGGGGAAATCAAGCCAAAGTTTTAATGGTGAGGAACTGGACATCAATCTGGGATGCCATCAGGTCTACCCCTGGTGCACTTCTATCCCTCCTCGGTGGTAGAATGAGAAGGGACGCAGTAGGACACCTGGGTCGGTAAGAGATGGGTTAACTCCTGGCAGGGAAGGAAGCTTAGGAGGGATACCTGTCTCTGCCCCCATCTAGAGCAGCAAGGGATGCCTCCAGTAGAAAAAAGCCACAGCACCCCGTGCCACTTTTTTCTCTCTTATAGATGGGAGCTAGCAGTTCCAGAGCCCCTCCTTTGAATTGTGTATTGATATGTTTGATCCCCAGAGCCTAAAAAGGCCCTTATATACAGGCTGTCTTTGCTTTAAGAGAGGACCCCGCCTTCCCAGAGAGACAATCCCTGCTGGGACAACACCCTATCAGTCAGTCCACCCCTGTCACCCAGGTCCCTCTGAATCAGAGATCCTCAACATGAGGGTAAGGAGAATATGTTGCTTCAACAATTTAAGGTCTGTGCCCCTTACCAGCAAGAAGTTACAGAAAGATTTCTCTGCCCCTTTCCCTGGAAACCATATTCTGCTAAAAGAAAAAGGGGGGAATGAAAGAGTTAAAGCGTAGGCAGGCAGTCCAAGGCCCTTTAAGGAGGAGATGAACATTCTCCCTCATGCTTTCCTTTTGCCTTGTGCAACAATGTATCTTGCCAGAGAACTGGCCTTTCTTTAGAAGTTGGTGATCACACAGCACAATGTCTTACTCATAGAAATGCTTTTCTTAGGCTCTGTGTTAATTATTATAATTGTAACACCTCTTGCCTAGGAACTTGTTTCTCAAGAGGTACCCCTGATTGCCCAGCAACAGTATATCTCACCCAGAGTCAGTCGCCCAGAACTGTTCTCCTTGGCTAATCTTGTGCCAAAGTTATCTCAGGATGCATGCCTTGAGAAAGGGTTTGATGGAATTCTTACAGCCTTGAGGTATTCTTTTCATCTATTTCCAACAACTAGTTGAGAAGTATATGAGGCCTCGCTTAAACTAGTGATGTGGGTACTCTCCTTCCCCTTCTGATGTCTATATCAGAAGCTTTTTATGTCACTTTCTCTTTAAATAAAATCTACACAAAGCTTTCAGTGAGTGAGACTCGTCTTTGGTCCAGGAGTTAAATCTTCTCCTTTGGAGACCATGAATCCAGTGGCACCATTCACCATTCACTGCATAAGCTATTAAACCTAGCTATCTGTGTTGCTGTTGCTATTTTCAACCTTGTACTTAGTAGTTGTTTCTTTACAAAGAATAAACAGTGGTGTTACCACAAAAATCCATAATTAATGCAATATTTTTCTCCTGAGTTCTGAAGAAAACACAGGCCTTTCCTATAAGAATATATATATATATATAAAGACTACACAGACTACCTCTTTCTAGTGTAAGGGGTGTAATCACAAAGTGTGGCCCAAGGACCAGCAGCCTCAGCATCACCAGGGAGCTTAATAAAAGTGCAGAATATAGACCTTACCTTGACCTCCAGAGTTGGAATCTGCATTTGAACAGGTAATTCTCAGGAATATTTAAATTTGAAAAGCACTGTGCCTTGTATCTTTTGGTCTACGCTAGAAAGTCTGTGCAGGCTAATTTTGTTTGCTGAGGGTTTTGCCTGGGGATTCAGAGCCCCACATACCTACACTCCAAAAACAGAAAGGGGAGCCCTAACCCCCCCATTTTCAGATCTGGTTAGAGTTGATTCCTGTTCTTAGTCTGGTGGGGTTAAATGGAGCAGCAGAAGCAGCATAAGGAGAGAAGGAAAACCGAAAAATGTGCTGCCCCCTGTTGGTGGGAATGGGGGAAGTCAAGGAATCTGGCAGAGCCCAGGGCTTCTCAAAAGTATTGAGGCCAGATCAGACCAGGAAGAAAACAGAAAGGGAAACTAGGGAAGAACAGAGTCAAGATTTTATACTTCTGCTTTTTGTTATGAGTCTCTCTGGTTATTTTTAATCTTTTAAAATAATTTCCCCTACATTTTTGCTTTATCTTTTTTCTTCTCTGAAAAAATAATGGTAGTAATATCTTATACATAGCATGATACTAAACAATATCTGGTACATAATAGATAGAACGCTATTTTATAGAAAGCGTGATGCCATCCAATCATCTCATCCTCTGTTGATCCCTTCTCCTCTTGCCTTCAATCTTTCCCAGCATCAGAATCTTTTCCAATATCCTTTTCCAAGATCCAAGATGCAAAAGTCAGCTTTTTGCATCAGATGGCCAAAGTATTGGAGCTTCAGCTTAAGCATCAGTCCTTCCAATGAGTATTCAGGGTTGATTTCCTTTAGGATTGACTGGTTTGATCTCCTTGCTGTTCATAGTTCAAAAGCCTCAATTCTTTAGTGCTCAGCCTCCTTTATAGCCCTACTTTCACATCTGTACATGACTACTGAGAAAACCACGGCTTCAATTATCCAAACTTCGTCAGCAAAGTGATTTCTCTGATTTTTAATAAACGGTCTAGGTTTGTCATAACTTTTCTTCCAAAGAGCAAGCATCTTTTAATTCCATGGCTACAGTCACTATCCACCGTGATTTTGGAGCCCAAGGAAATAAAGTCTGCCACTGTTTCCATTGTTTCCCCATTTATTTGCCATGAAGTGATGGGACCGGATGCCGTGATCCTAGTTTTCTGCTGCAAAATCCCAGAGGTGAAAGACTGCATGGGGAGAATTCAAGAAATGAGAAGTGAAGTGTAAGCACTCTGTGCTTTGGCAAAGCAGTGACTCAATCAACACAAATGACTTCCCAGACCCTATCTGCACCATCCACTGCAGTCCTTTGCCTTGAAAATGAGTGTAAATGTAAAGAAAATGGGGTAAGGCAGGTGTACAATGTGCCATATTAGTCCTTAGCAAGGTCTATGTTTTAGTCAAACTCTGCTCAATACTATGTAACAACTTAATTGGGAAAATAATTTGAAAAAGAATAGATACAAGCATGTATGTATGACTGAATCACTTTATTGTACACCTGGAACTAACAAAATATTCTTAATCAACTATACTCCAATATGAAGTAAAAAGCTAAAACAAATTTAGTCTATAACTGTTTTTACCTTCTGTTTTGATTTAGTTCAAAACATTGCAAAACTGAGGTGGCTTCTTTGTAGCCAAGACACACAGAAGATGATATTTTCCTCTTCTGAATGGGATTGCTGACAAGCTGAAACAAAAGCCTGAGAGAAAATTATTCCAAGTTTTTTGTGACTCCTCAAGATGTCAGATCTCCTGATTCTCTGACCCCAACTGCATGTTTAACTCACTTTGATTATGGGTCTCTCCCTGCAGATATTCCATGAGAAAAAAAAGAAGCCTTCTGGGGTCAGCCTGAACTGTAGATTTAGACAATGAACAAAAATGTGCTTTAGATTCTTCAGTTACTGAAACGGAATAATTCTTATTTTCTTAAAAACAGATAAAAACAGTAGAATCCTAAAATTTATATAACATTGAAATAAATGCTTAAACATTGTATTCTCATTTTTCTTCACTTCAGGTTTGTTTCAGTTCAAAATCTATAGGAGCAGTGACTTTTCTTGAATGAAAGGATAATCTGGGTTTTTGTTGCTGTTGACAAGGTCTTACACTTTATCGGAAGTGGACACTGCTCAGGAATGACTTTAAGTCACTTAGTCAAGCCAGGATTTGCCAGCTTTTTAGTTTTGTCTCCTGTAGGGTCAGTGTGGTCAGAAGAGAAGGTAGGAAGAAGAGATTCTCAGCCAGCCCCGCCCCAGGTCTGATTGCTGACAGCAGAAAGTTTTCTCAGGTAGGTCAGAACAGAAGTGATCGAAAAGGGCTTTCAGGAGTGAATATGACTCCCAAGACACAGTTAAAAACAAAAAATGGGCCAGGGACTAGGAATCCGAAGAGGCAGGTGGTAAAAGTGGAATCCTGCCAAGCGGCCAGACCTAGGGATTAGGTTCCAGAACCAAGGAATCAAAAAGCAGAGAGACAGGAATGGATGTCATGCCTGAACTCTCAGCCCAAGATGAGCAAAATCTGACTGTGTTTTTCAGGTTTTAACTCAGGTGAAGTTGGATAAAACTGTTCACTTATGATTGTTCTTTATAAAGCCGCATGCACTCTGTCGCCAACATTCTCCACCCCTACATTCTAAGGGAGCCATTGTAACTGTTGACAAGAACAAGTTGAGAGAGCTGGATGTTGGCCCTTAGCTCTCACCTTAGCCAGTGAGCAACTTACATAAGTGTGCACAGTGGTAAGAAAAAACTTCCCTGATTCTGGCAAAAAGCTACCATCATGATATGGCTTACGCATTTAATTTTTTAGTTATTGCTTTGCTGATGGGAATAATGTTTTTCTTGAAAGCATAAGAGATTAGCAAAAGAAAATTAAATGCCAAGGAAAGCTGAAAATAAAGTGCATTGTTACAATCAATGAGTCATAGTTCCAGGCAAAGCCTTTGAAGTTGCCACACCTTATAGCTTCCACTCAGACACAGCATGAGAGAGAGGAAAAAACCATGGCTGTGAATCAGCCCCAGATGACAAGACAGCCAAGCTGACCTCTGAGCTGTAGCATGAGCAACTCTGGTAGCCACGTGGTGACCAGTGACATTCATTCTCCAGCACCCCTGAAAGAGCACCAAAACCCAAGCAACTTCTTTTAAGAGGAATCAAGAGGGAAATGGTTCCAGAGCAGAAGCGATACCTTCTAGAAGAGATACTTTCAAAATTGGGGAGATTATTTTCACACTGTAATCCAGGGCTTCCTCTTATTCTGCTTTACTTTACTTCTCTGATTCTGTTCATTCATTTATTCAACAAATATTTATTATTTACTGAATTAGGTACTAAGGAGGTAGTGAGGAAAACAGGCAGGGCCCCTCTGTCATAAGCCCCTCAGCAGGAAGCAAGCAGCCAATAACACAAAATGAATGTGACGCTGTGGCCGCGATCACGCTTCAAAGGGGAGCTATCTGATGCACTGACAGAGTGAAAGGAAGGGTTCTAGGTAGGTGGAGTCATTTCTAGTTTCTTGAGAACATAGAGACGTAGTTCAGTGAAAAACCCTGGAACCTAGAGTCAGTTGGTCTCATTCTAACCCTGTAAAAATACTCAAACAGCTTTGAACAAGTTACTTAGATTTTCTGAGCCTCAGCTTTGTTACCAATAAGATAGAAATGATAAAACCCAGCACATGATAAAGTTAATTCTCTTCCCCATTGGCTAATTTTCATAATATGTCTGAGACTCAATGTCTTCACTGAAAAAATGTAGTAAAAATTGTACCTATACTAGGAAATTGAAATTTAAGTGGGTTCACTTGTAAACTCCAAAGCATTATATAATTATCAGGTAACATTAATCACTTATAACATATTTGTGAGGCCTACTATACTCCAGATCCCATGAGACCTATTGGAGAAATGGAAGGTTGACTGAGGCACAGCCTTGCTCTCAGGAGTTACTAAAAAAGAAATCCATTCTTTTCCTTGATCCAGAGAGAAAAGGCAGCAAAGAAGAGGGAATGGCCTCTGTGGCCTGCATAGGCATATGCAGGCGAGTCCCTGGCACTTGGCCCTCCCTGGGGGATACCCAATACCTTCCCTCCAGTCATCAGCTGACCTAAGGGCCTCAGGGAGAGGGTTGCAGGATGGATTTTTGAGTCTTCAAAATAAGCAGACAAAGGAATCTTCTATCAAACAAAAAATCACCTGAGAGCCATAGGGAAGTAGTTGCTCTGACTGATGGAGGAGGTTTTCAAAGATGAAGAGAGAAAAACAGATCTCTGTGTGTCTAGTAAAAGTGGATGGAAAAACCCAGATTCTCTGATTCCCAGTCCAGCCAGCCAGCCCCCACTTTTTGAAGCTCCTTTTGCCTTATTTTCCTATTCCTTTTGAGAAGACATAAAATAAGTAAGGGGTGGAAGATTTCTTGCCCAGTCATGATTCAGGAGGAAGCTCAGACACAGAACAGGCAAGTGTGGCATCGCCTAGAGAAAAAGGACTTGTAGAGACAGGTCTCATTCAGATCCACCCCAGATTTTGCAAAGAAGGCACCTCCTTCATCACAGATTTTAAGCCCTTCCAAGTTCAGGAAGAAATTGTCTGCTTCGCCATTAACAGCTTGGCACAATGTACCTGGCAGGACCAGTGTGACTGAATCAGAGGCTTTTCTCAACATGACCCACAGGGACAGTGAAGGTCCTGTTTGCAGCCTGAAATTTGTGACTCTCCTGGTGGCCCTAAGTCCAGAATTCCTATTCCTGGGAGGCGGACTGAAGCTTCGAGACAATGGGTATGATGGCTTACTTGTTGCAGTCAATCCTCAGGTATCTGAGGATCAGAACCTCATCCCAAACATTAAGGTGAGTGACGTATATAAAATTGAAACCATCATCTTATTCATATAGACCTATAGCCTTCTTTACGGAATTAACAACCCTGCCTGATTAGTATTTGAGCAGCAGAGAAAGGGGTGTTTCTCAGAGATAGCAACAAAAATTATAACTAAAGCCAAGCCAACTCATGCACCTAATCCTGTGTAGTCTCAGCTTACATACTGTTTACCTAGCCCCCTTTTATCTGTTGTTGGTGGTTACTACTAATTTTAGCTTTTGTGTTTAAGACTTGACTGTTTTGGGAGCAGAGACTCCAAAAATAACCCACTGTGGCAACAAAGACCAGATGTTTGGCTGAGGAAGAAGCATGATTGCGCTTATTAAAATCATGTTGCTGAATTCCATCCTGAGGGTGGAATTCTCAGACAGAAAGAGAGTCTGGATGGAGCGCCAAAGAGCAACATTCTTTTCACCTGAATATCCTGTGAAATAACTTGACTATTTTCACCTTAGTATGGTAAGGTAGGCTCACAGCTCCATTACTTAAGTCTCCCTTTAGTATTGCTTTAATGAAATTAGTATTGCCATAAGGTATGGTCTTGGACATGCCCACAGGTATGACATGAAAAAGATTTGTTCGGTGAAAGCTTAGAAAGCTTTGTAAAAGCTTTTCTTTTACCAAACTGGAAAAATTTTATGGGCAAGCCGAGACGCACAGTTAGTGTCCTAAATTCTCAGATAAGCATTTGAAGTTTATTTATTTTGCTTCTAAGTCTTCCCCAAATCTAACGCTGTCTCTAAAAGAAATGGGCTTCTTCAAAATATTTTCATTATTTTTGTTACTACTTATTCAAGTATAACTAGAAAACCAAAACATTAAGAATTCACAGTGATAATATAAACTTTTCTTTCATTTGGTTATAGGAAATGATAACTGAAGCTTCTTTTTACCTATTCAATGCTACTAAGAGAAGAGTGTTTTTCAGAAATGTAAAGATTTTAATACCTGCCACATGGAAAACTAGTAATTACAGCAAAGTAAAACAAGAATCATATGAAAAGGTAAGAATTCAGGATTTCATTAAATGAATTTAACTGAAGAAGAAAATACAATATAATGTGTTCAGACTTTAGGTAATAACAAATCATAAATATTAATACACAAATAATTTTATTGAAAAGATTGTTATGCACAAAATGTATGAAAATACATACATGTAATAAGTGAAAATTATAAAGTAAAAAGCAAAATGCCATTGCCCAAGCAGCCTTGCAGATGATCTCTTTCACTTTTTAACTTACAGGTCCTTCCTTTCTGAAATTCTTGGTTAATGACCAAGAACTAGTTTTATTCTGAATATGAGATGTAAAGGGAATGATTCCAGTTATGACTACCCTGATTTCCCACCCTGTCAGGGGCAATAAATATGCATGTCCACATGGAAGCCTAAGCCACTCACACATAAAAATTTGACTTTCCTATCCCACAAGAGTGTAAATTAGTAGAATTTCACATTAGTCCAAGTCCAAGACATTGTTTTCGAGAAGTATGTTGAGAGAAGCAAGGAAGAAAGCCAAGTAAGAGGTATGGCTGCCTTTTCTTTCCCAACCAAAAAAAAGAAAAAGAACTTAAGCTTCAAGGACTCTCATAAGCTGAAAATCATCAACATCCACGGTCATGTCTGGCATATACTGGGAACATGCTACAAATAAATGTTAAATAAATTTGGCAAATGACTATTTGAGATTACTGTGAAAAGAGTCCTAGCAGCTACCAGAAAGGGCCAGAGCAGAGGCATTGAGGACACAGCTCAAGGCGTCAGCAATGGAGTGGGTTCAAGATCCATAATGACAGCTTAAATAAAAGGGCTGGATTATGGTAATTTCCCCTTTTTGTTATTTGTGTCACTTGGCATGAATTTTCCTAAAGCTGTTTTAATTCTTGGCTCTTTTTTGAAGTTTAGTCCTCAGTAATCAAATTATATATTAATAGCAATCTTGATAGGCATTCCAGTGTCCTAAAAAAGTTAAAGGGGCTCTTAAAACTACTTGATTTATAACCAAATGAAAGCATCTGATGCTTGGTCATGGAGATAAAAGAAACAGAGGCACTGGGATAAACTGAAAAGAGAGATACTGCTTATTAAACTTCAATTAAATGCCAGATATTATACATATATATAATATTACAATATTAATATTATATTATTACACTGTTGGTGTATTATTGTGTCTCAGCTGGTAAAGAATCTACCTGCAATGCGGAAAACCTGGGTTCAATCCCTGGTTTGGGACGATCCCTTGGAGAGGGGAACAGCTACCCACTCCAGTATTCTGGCCTGGAGAATTCCATTGACTGTATATTCCATGGGATCGCAAAGAATCGGACATTACTGAGAGACTTTCACTTCACTTCACTTCACTTCAAATGCCAGACATTATATATATGTATATATATATAATTGTTACAATATTAACATTATATTATTATATTATTGGTGTGTTATTATATTATATAGTATATATTCTTACACATTCCATACAACTGCTTAATTTCTTGATATATAATTGCTTAGTTCTTAGTCACACCTAAAATTGTTGCTGTTAGTTGCTGTTATCAAAAATTAGGAAAACAAGGCTCAAATATAGTAAGGATTTTATCCCAAGTCAAACAGCTGGTAAATTAAGGAGCAATTTGAATTCATGCCTATTTGATTCCAAAACCTATGCTTTTTGCTCTAAGCTAATCTCTTCAATAAAATTAGAGATACCAAGGGAACATTTCATGCAAAGATGAGCTCAGTAAAGGACAGAAATGGTATGGACCTAACAGAAGCAAAAGATATTAAGAAGATGTGGCAAGAATACACAGAAGAACTGTACAAAAAAGATCTTCATGACCCAGATAACCAAGATGATATGATCACTCACGTAGAGCCAGACTCCTGGAATGTGAAGTCAAGTGGACCTTAGGAAGCATCACTATGAACAAAGCTAGTGGAGGTGATGGAATTCCAGTTGAGCTATTTCAAGTCCTGAAAGATGACGCTGTGAAAGTGCTGCACTCAATATGCCAGCAAATATGGAAAACTCAGCAGTGGCCACAGGACTGGAAAAGGTCAGTTTTCATTCCAATCCCAAAGAAAGGCAGTGCCAAAGAATGCTCAAACTACTGCACAATTGCACTCATCTCACACGCTAGTAAAGGAATGCTTAAAATTCTCCAAACTAGGCTTCAGCAGTATGTGAACCATGAACTTCCAGATGTTCAAGCTGGTTTTAGAAAAGGCAGAGGAACCAGAGATCAAATTGCCAATATCTGCTGGAGCATTGGAAAAGCAAGAGAGTTCCAGAAAAGCATCTATTTCTGTTTTATTGACTATGCCAAAGCCTTTGACTATGTGGATCACAATAAACTGTGAAAAATTCTGAAAGAGATGGGCATAGCAGACGACCTGACCTGCCTCTTGAGAAACCTGTATGCAGGTCAGGAAGCAACAGTGAGAACTGGAAATGGAACAGCAGACTGGTTCCAAATAGGAAAAGGAGTACGGCAAGGCTATATATTGTCACCCTGCTTATTTAACTTCTATGCAGAGTACCTCATGAGAAACATTGGGCTGGAAGAAGCACAAGCTGGGATCAAGATTGCCAGGAGAAATATCAATAACTTCACATATGCAGATGATACCACCCTTATGGCAGAAAGTGAAGAACTAAAGAGCCTCTTGATGAAAGTGAAAGAGGAGAGTGAAAAAGTTGGCTTCAAGCTCAACATTCAGAAAACTAAGATCATGGAATCCAGTCCCATCACTTCATGTCAAATAGATGGGGAAACAATGGAAACAATGGCTGACTTTACTTTTCTGGGCTCCAAAATCACTGCAGATCATGATTGCCGCCATGAAATTAAAAGACGCTTACTCTTTGGAAGGAAAGTTATGACAAACTTAGACAGCATATTGAAAAGCAGAGACATTATTTTGCCAACAAAGGTCAATCTAGTCAAGGCTATGGTTTTTCCAGTAGTCATGTATGGTTGTGAGAAATGGACTATAAAGAAAGCTGAGTGCCAAAGAATTGATGCTTTTGAACTGTTGTGTTGGAGAAGATTCTTGAGAGTCCCTTGGACTGCAAGAAGATCCAACCAGTCCATCCTAAAGGAGATCAGTCCTGAGTGTTCACTGGAAGGACTGATGTTGAAGCTGAAACTCCAATACTCTGGCCACCTCATGCGAAGAGCTGACTCATTTGAAAAGACCCTGACACTGGGAAAGATTGAAGGCAGGAGGAGAAGGGGACAACAAAGGATGAGATGGCTGGATGGCATCATTGACTCAATGGCCATGGGTTTGTGTGGACTCCAGGAGTTGGTAATGGACATCGGGGCCTGGCATGCTGCAGTTCATGGGGTTGCAAAGAGTCAGACATGACTGAGCGACTGAACTGCCTGACTGATTCTGTCACCAATTATCTTACAATTCTGTCACCAATTATCTAGATGTTGTTAATCACTTTGTCCTTTAGTGGAACAAAAAAGTATTGGCATTAACCAACAACAAAATAAGGTGGTACTTCTCATCCTAATGGAGAAGACAAATAAATAACTAAAGCAAAAATTACCCAACAGATAGATTAAAGGAAAGAATCACTGACTCATATATCTGCTATATGCCAATTCTTTTAGTCTAATAATGTTAATCAAGCAAGCACTTGGTGAATAATCGTTATATACAGGAGCCATGCTAGGCATGACAGAGAACAGAAGGAAAAGCAATATAATTCCTGTCCTTGTGAATCTACAGTCTAATATAGGTAGGAAGCAGAGGGTGGGGAGAGGGTTAGGAAAAGTAGGTAAAAACTGTCTTACTATGGCCTAT
Source organism: Antilocapra americana (assembly GCA_007570785.1). Lineage (NCBI taxonomy): Eukaryota > Metazoa > Chordata > Mammalia > Artiodactyla > Antilocapridae > Antilocapra > Antilocapra americana. The sequence continues at coordinate 1,259,035 of ML662496.1, forward strand.
AAGGTAGAATATAACCCCAAGCAGCCTGAGTATTCCCTCCTATGCAGAGAACTCTTTCCTTCTTGCTTCAGGCCAACTTTCCAGACATAGAAATGAGGTTTTGTCTTCATGAAGACTTTCCTAGGGCAAGACTGTAGCTCTTTCACAGGGGTTGCCTTGAAAAGTCCTTGGCCTCAATTCTTAACTTTTTAAAAATAAATGTTAATTATTATAAAAATAATTCATGTTTATTGCAAAAATACAATGTATAAATATGGAAAATGAAAACATTTCCTTCCATTATTCCTCAGTGGTATGCACACAGACACACACACACACACACACCAGTACACAGGTAGTACTTTTACAGTGATCATTACATATATATAAGCATATTTATATATATATATATATGTGTGTGTGTGTGTGTGTGTGTGTGTATATATATATCAATGTGTATATATATATATACACATTGATGAAAGTGAAAGTCGTTCAGTTGCGTATGACTCTTTGCCACCCCATGGACTCTACAGTCCATGGAATTCTCCTGTTCAGAATACTGGTAGGTAGCTGTTCCCTTCTCCAGGGGATCTTCCCAACCCAGGGATCAAATCCAGGTGTCCCACATTGCAGGAGGATTCTTTATCAGCTGAACCACAAGGGAAGCCCATACACTTATAGGATTATATTAAATCTGTTGTTCCAAAATCAGCTTTAAAGAAATTAACCAGATACTCAACTTCTAAGAACAAGTCTCCAGACAACTTCTAAGAGCAAATCTCAAGACAATGTATTATCTTTCTTCCTAAAAATGAACAATGTTGTATATAAAACTGTGTTCTCTAGATGTTTATTTGAATATATATTTATTTTAGTTTCCAACTTAAAATAATGTGTTTTATAAATAGTAATTGAAATGTTCAGGGTACAATATGAAATATAACTTCAACAGAAAAATTGTTTTGTTGCTCTGATTGGTTATGGGAATAAAAGGACAAGGAATCAACCTACAGAAAGTTGTTCACAAAAGGCTATAACATTTCATAGAACAGCTCTAAATGGTGTGTAAGTGCTCTTAAAATTTCTTTAAATATTTAAATTACATTTTACAGTGTATATAGTGTCAGAATTTTACAGTGTTGACTTTTGAGAAAATTTTAATCTGGAAAATGGGTATGTCAAATGACAGTAATGAAGTTCCATGGAAATCTGTTAAGTTTTTAAAATGTACATATTTTCAAAAGTGACAGATATTTGTGTTGACATTTAGATGTGAATTCACTCTAAACTCCATCTAAAGGCATATATTTTTAAAAATCTGCTTTTAAATTGGGATATAAACCACACAGAAAAAATGCACATATCTTAGATGCATAGTTCAGAGTGTTTTAGCAAATGTAGATATTTCTGTCACCAGTATCACAGTCAAGATACATGGTCTTACAAGGCATTTCTTTTAATGTAGGCAAATGTCATAGTAACTGACTGGTATGGGGCACATGGAGGTGATCCATACACCTTGCAATATAGAGGATGTGGAAAAGAGGGAAAATATATTCATTTTACATCTGAATTTCTACTAAATGATGGCTTAACAGCTGGCTATGGATCACGAGGTAAGTGTGATCAACCAAGAAATAGACAATGGACAGCACTATTTATAACATCGTGCTCAGTGCTGAAAGAGATTCAGAGAACCTGAAACCTGTCCGGGACTTACCATTTGGATGAGAAGATAGGCCACATGCCCATAAAGAAGATGAGAATCAAAGTGAACCGGAAAGGGTTAAGCACCAGATTAGCGGCCCAGACAGGGAGCACTATAAGAATTCAGCAAAGAAGGAAAGCATTTTGAGCATTGGAGCTAGAGATCCTCTCACAGGAGGATCTTCAAGGTTGAATATAATTTTGATGAATGAAAAGAAGGGAGAGAAGAGTGGGAAGAGTATGAATAAAACTATGGCAGCAGAAGAACCCAGGGCATATGTGAGAGAAGGAAGCAGTAGACCCCACTGATGGTGCAGAGAGATTATGGGCAGTGAATAGTGGGAGAAAATGCTGAAATGCACACAGGGCAGGTAATGGAGAGCCTCAAATGCCCAGAGGCTACCCACTCCAGTATTCTTGCCTGGAGAATCCCATGGATGGAGGAGGCTGGCGGGCTGCAGTCCATGGGGTCGCAAAGAGTCGGACACGACTGAGCGACTTCACGTTCACTGAAGGTTTACAAGCATAGGAATGAAACCACCCAGGAAGGGTTTTCAGAAGCTGAATGTGGCTGTGTGGATAATCTGGCTTCCTCATATTAGTGAGGAGGAAATTGGATTATCGAGAGATTAACTAGAAGTCCAAGCATGAGGCCATGAGACTTGAGTAAGACCGGAAGTAGTGAAATGGGAAGGACAAGAAAGTGAGAACAAGAAAATTATCTCTGTGCAAAGTGTGGGGCTATTCGCTTTTTAAACGTTGTTTTATTTAATCCTAACAATTCTAAGTAAGGATAGTCCAGAGGGTGGAAAAATATGAAATAGAGGTCAGAACTGCTTCAGAGTGAAAGGCAAAGGATGTGTGTATGGGGGCAGCAGCATTAAATTGGGGTTTTGTCAGAAATAAAAGACGGCAGTTTAAGGGGGAAATCCACACGTCTGAATTTAGGTGAATGAGTGTGAGGAACAGTGGACTATGCCTGGAAAGGCCCAGACTGTGGCTGGAGAAGGATGACTGGAGTGTGACAGAGAAGTCAGTGTCATAGGTTTGGAGACCAGCATTTAGTAGATGAGAGCTGAGAAAGAAACTGTGGTGAGAAAAAAGTCAAGGGCTAACTTTTCAATTCTTAATTTTGTGCCTTTGATTAATGTACAGTAGTGCCGTTCAAATATTGTTTTCAATTTTACCCCCATTTAAATGGAAACAGATTTTATTATCCTCTGTATAACTAGCAGGAAGTAGAGCCACGTACCCCATAAAACACACTTTACAAAACACTTTATAAAAAGAGGCCTTTTTTCCTGGTAACTCTGAGGTACTGATAATCTGTACAAATATATGACTTCACCAGCACTTCTAAATTCCATGAGTAGGCAGAAACTTTTCCTTAACACTTTCAGCTTAGACTGTTCCCCTCCCTTCCTTTGTCCCAAGGTCCCAAAGTTGCACAATAGGTCACAGCCTGAGTCAACTCGGCAAACATTTCCTGCCTTCCCAGATCTTAAAAGTATTCAGTAAAGAAAGTGTACTTTGGGAGGGGAGTTAATCTGGAAAATTCTAGAGAAGTCAGTTTTTTCCTGGACATTGAAAGAAATGGAAGATTTAGAGAGGGAGAGAGATACTTAAAAAGGACTTGATGCTGACAATGAGGATTTTCATGAGTAAGAGCTGAAGATAAACATGGAGGATCAGGGATATAATGAAAGAGAAAGGACCATCCAAACTGGTGAGGAGGTTCTGTGATTCTTTTGGCTCCTTCATCCCTCCCTGGCCCCAGGGTTTTAATTATTGCTCTAGACAGAATTATCTATAGGAAAAACAGCAGCAGGCATGCCTGGATAAAACAGACTGAAAAACAGGAAAGCTTTATTTGCTTGTTTGGTGTCTTAGTCCATTCTGGCTGCTATAACAAAATATCATAGACTGAGAGGCTTACTCAAGGCAGAAATTTCTCACAGTTTTGGAGACTGGAAGTCCAACATCAAGGCACCAGCAGAACTGGTGTCTACGATGGCCCACTTCCTGGTTCATAGACAGCTGTCTTCTCCCTGTGTCCTCTCATGGCGGAAAGAAGGGAACTCTCTAGGGTCTTTTGATAAGAGCACTCATCCCATTTAATAGGGCTCCAACCTCAAGATCTAATAATTACTCCCAAAGGCCTTACCTTCTAACACTTTCACATTTGGGGTCAGGATTTTTTTTTTTTTTTAGTTGGAGGCTAATTACTTTACAATATTATAGTGGTTTTTGCCATACATTGATATGAATCAGCCATGGGTGTACATGTGTTCCCCATCCTGAACCGCCCTCCCACCTCCCTCCCCATCCCATCCCTCAGGGTCATCCCAGTGCACCAGCCCTGAGCACCCTGTCTCATGCATCGAACCTGGACTGGCAATCTGTTCCACACATGATAATACACGTTTCAATGCTATTCTCTCAGATCATCACACCCTCACCTTCTCCCACAGAGTCCAAAAGACTTCTATACATCTGTGTCTCTTTTTCTGTCTCGCATATAGGGTTATTGTTATCATCCTTGTAAATTCCATATATATGTGTTAGTATACTGTACTGGTGTTTTTCTTTCTGGCTTACTTCACTCTGCATAATGGGCTCCAGTTTAATCCACCTCATTAGAGCTGATTCAAATGTATTCTTTATAATGGCTGAGTAATATTCCATTGTGTATATGTACCACTGTTTTCTTATCCATTCGTCTGCTGATGGACATCTAGGTTGCTTCCATGTCCTGGCTATTATAAACAGTGCTGCGATGAACATTGGGGTACATGTGTCTCTTTCAATTCTGGTTTCCTCAGTGTGTATGCCCAGCAGTGGGATTGCTGGGTCATATGGCAGTTCTATTTCCAGTTTTTTAAGGAATATCCACACAGGCTATACTAGTTTGCATTCCCACCAACAGTGTAAGAGGGTTCCCTTTTCTCCACATCCTCTCCAGCATTTATTGCTTGTAGACTTTTGGATAGCAGCCATTCTGACTGGCATGAGATGGTACCTCATTGTGGTTTTGATTTGCATTTCTCTGATAATGAGTGATGTTGAGCATCTTTTCATGTGTTTGTTAGCCACCTGTATGTCTTCTTTAGAGAAGTGTCTATTTAGTTCTTTGGCATATTTTTTGATTGGGTTGTTTATTTTTCTGGAATTGAGCTGCAGGAGTTGCTTGTATATTTTTGAGATTAATTCTTGGTCAGTTGTTTTGTTTGCTATTATTTTCTCCCATTCCAAAGGCTGTCTTTTCACCTTGCTTATAGTTTCCTTTGTTGTGCAAAAGCTTTTAAGTTTAATTAGGTCCCATTTGTTTATTTTTGCTTTTATTTCCAGTATTCTGGAGGTGGGCCATAAAGGATCCTGCTGTGGTTGGTTTATGTCGGAGAGTGTTTTGCCTATGTTTTACTCTAGGAGTTTTATAGTTTCTGGTCTTATGTTTAGATCTTTGATCCATTTTGAGTTTATTTTTGTGTATGGTGTGAGAAAGTGTTCTACAAGTGGTTGACCAGTTTTCCCAGCACCATTTGTTAAAGAGATTGTCTTTTCTTGTATATTCTTGCCTCCTTTGTCAAAGATAAGGTGTCCATAGGTACGTGGATTTATCTCTTGGCTTTCTATTTTGGAGGGACATAAAAATTCATTCCATTGAATTAAACATTCAGGCCATATGGGTTTTTTCTTTTCCTTTCCCAGAATCCTGAACTTATAAGCATGTATGAAGCTAAATAGAAATCTATTAGGCAGTTTCATTAGGGAAATGAGAGGATATGAGATTCCTCACTAATTTCTAACAGGTGTGCAACAGGTAAATCACTGGTTTACACTTACAACACTAAACATATTTTTATGCTCCCTTTATTGTGGTGGTGGGAATAAAGGAGGAGATGGGAATGGGGTGGGGAAGAGGAAAGTGTAAGGAAGAACTGCACTTTAATCATTCAGAATGAGTACATATAGTCAGCTGATGCTATATCATCAATGATTAGCCAGGTCCATTGCTGAAATTTTAGGAACTCAAAACAAAAATTCTCTCTTCCACAGGCAGAGTGTTTGTTCATGAATGGGCGCATTTCCGTTGGGGTGTGTTTGATGAATATAACAATGAGAAACCTTTTTACATAAATGGGCAAAATCAAATTGAAGTAACAAGGTTAGTGGTTTTCACATGTTTAAAATGTCTTGTTTATTTTTTTTATTCTAAAATAGTTTATAATGGCAGCTAAAACTTAACTGACAATTTTGAAATGTTATTGTATTTTTAAAAATTGGTAAATATTTATGTGGTCAAATATCAAAACAATATAAAAAGTTATACTCTTATATATCATGCTCCCACCACTCTCTTCACCCTATCCTCTTTCATCCCCTCTAGGTCACCCACCTTTTTTTTTTTTTCTGTTTTTTTAGGAAAATTGAAATAAATATTAACACATATTTTTCTTCACTCTTTTCTTTTAATTGCATAGTGTTCCACTGTATGATATACCATAATTTTTCAACCAGTCCCTTATTGTTGAACACATGAGTTGTTCACAATGTCTGTTATTACTACAGGTTGTAATATGTATGTGTGTGTATATATATTTATATATATATATATTTATATTTATATTTATATACACATGACCTTCCTTGGTGACTCAGATGGTAAAGAGTCTGCCTGCAATGCAGGAGACCTGGGTTCAATCACTGGGTCAGGAAGATCCTCTGGAGAAGGAAATGGCAACCCATTCCAGTATTCTTGCCTGGAAAATCCCATAGACAGAGGAGCGTGGCAGGTTACTGTCTATGGGGTCACAAAGAGTTGGATACAACTGAGCGACTTCACTTCAGTTCAGTAATAATATCTGTTATTACTTCACTTCAGTAATAATATTTGTTATTACTATAGGTCATAATGATATATATATTATGTATATTATTTCCATTTTATACAGGCAGATCTGTGTATCTATTGAACAGCTTCTAACAGTTACCAGTCATGGGGTAATTTTAGTTGTAACTTTGGTACATACTGATTTTTCTCCTGAAAGTTATAGGTTTTTCATCCCGTTGACAGTATTGAGACTGTGAAATTAAGAAGGAATCCTTTATCATCATTACACGTTCACCTTCTGCTTCCTCTCAGGTTCAATGGCAATGACCTCAAAGAAGCCCTGATTCAGGATATCACCACTCATGCTTTCCTAGGGCCTCCAAAAGTTCATGGGGATTTCCTAGTAGCTTTTGCTTTGACCTTCTTTAGCTGGTAAAGCCTTGGCAAAGCAGAGCTTCTCATCAAAATCAAGTGCTTGAAAATAAAGTGGAGTGCATTTATAAATTAATGACCTTTCTTAACAGTTTTAAAAATGTTTTATGTGTATATAGCAATATACAGTCCTTAAAACAATTTATTTTATGAGCCAATGAAAAGGAAAAATAAGTATTTATAAAACAAACAAATTTCTTTTACTATTTTAGGTGTTCATCTGACATCGCAGGCATTTTTGTATGTGAGAAAGGTCCCTGCCCCCAAGAAAACTGTATTATTAGCAAGATTTTCCAAGAAGGATGCATGTTTATATACAATAGCACCCAAAATGCAACTTCATCGATAATGTTCATGCAAAGTTTATCTTCTGTAAGTATGACCTTAGAGTATCAAACTCCTTCAAGACCCTACCTGTTCCCAAGATAGACTGATATGTTTTAAGTATTTAAACAAAATGGCAATTAAGATTCACTACATTTTAAATCTTGGGGAACTTGGAGAATCCTGGAGTCTTCAAGAAATTTCTTGTATAGTGGTTCTCCTGCATCCTTTTATGGGAAAGTATAGAATGCCTGATGAACTATGGATGGAGATTAGTGACACTGTATAGGAGACAGGAATCAATACCATCACTAAGAAAAAGAAATGCAAAAAAGCAAAATGGCTGTCTGAGGAGGCCTTACAAGTACCTGTGAAAAGACAGGAAGCAAAAAGCAAAGGAGAAAAGGAAAGATATTCCCATCTGAATGCAGAGTTCCAAAGAATAGCAGGAGAGATAAGAAAGCCTTCCTCAGCGATCAATGCAAGAAATAGAGCAAAACATTACAATGGGAAAGACTAGAGATCTCTTCAGGAAAATTAGAGATACCAAGGGAACATTTCATGCAAAGATGGGCTCAGTAAAGGACAGATATGGTATGGAGCTAACAGAAGCAGAAGATATTAAGAAGTGGTGGCAAGAATACATAGAAGAACTGTACAAAAAAGATCTTCACAACCCAGATAATCATGATGGTGTGATTCCTCAAGTAGAGCCAGACATCCTGGAATGTGAAGTCAAACAAAACGCTTTTATAATATCTCAACAAATTATTTGAAGAAAAAAGGTGAGTTACTCAATATGCCAGCAAATTTGGAAAACTCAGCAGTGGCCACAGGACTGGAAAAGGTCAGTTTTCATTCCAATCCCAAAGAAAGGCAGTGCCAAAGAATGCTCAAACTACCGCACAATTGCACTCATCTCACATGCTAGTAAAGGAATGCTTAAAATTCTCTAAGCTAGGCTTCAGCAGTATGTGAACCATGAACTTCCAGATGTTCAAGCTGGTTTTAGAAAAGGCAGAGGAACCAGAGATCAAATTGCCAACATTCACTGGAGCATCGAAAAAGCAAGAGAGTTCCAGAAAAGCAACTATTTCTGCTTTATTGACTAGGCCAAAGCCTTTGACTGTGTAGATCACAATAAACTGTGAAAAATTCTGAAAGAGATGGGTTGCCTCTTGAGAAACCTGTATGCAGGTCAGGAAGCAACAGTGAGAACTGGACATGGAACAACAGACTGGTTCCAAATAGGAAGAGAAGTATGTCAAGGCTGTATATTGTCACCCTGCTTATTTAACTTCTATGCAGAGTACATCATGAGAAACACTGGGCTGGAAGAAGCACAAGCTGGAATCAAGACTGCCAGGAGAAATATCAATAACCTCAGATATGCAGATGATACCACCCTTATGGCAGAAAGTGAAGAAGAACTAAAGAGCCTCTTGATGAAAGTGAAAGAGGAGAGTGAAAAAGTTGGCTTCAAGCTCAACATTCAGAAAACTAAGATCATGGAATCTGGTCCCATCACTTCATGGCGGCAAATAGATGGGGAAGTGGTGGAAACAGTGGCTGACTTTTTCTGGGCTCCAAAATCACTGCAGATCATGATCGCCGCCATGAAATTAAAAGACGCTTACTCCTTGGAAGGAAAGTTATGACCAACCTAGACAGCATATTGAAAAGCAGAGACATTACTTTGCCAACAAAGGTCGATCTAGTCAAGGCTATGGTTTTTCCAGTGGTCATGTATGGCTGTGAGAGTTGGACTATAAAGAAAGCTGAGGGCTGAAGAATTGATGCTTTTGAACTGTTGTGTTGGAGAAGATTCTTGAGAGTCCCTTGGCATGCAAGGAGATCCAACCAGTCCATCCTAAAGGAGATCAGTCCTGGCTATTCATTAGAAGGACTGATGTTGACGCTGAAACTCCAATATTTTGGCTACCTCATGTGAACAGCTGACTCATTTGAAAAGACCCTGATGCTGGGAAAGATTGAGGGCAGGAGGAGAGGGGGACAACAGAGGATGAGATGGCTGGATGGCATCCTCGATGCAATGGCCATGGGTTTGGGTGGACTCCAGGAGTTGGTGATGGACAAGGAGGCCTGGTGTGCTGCAGTTCATGGGGTTGCAAAGAGTCGGACATGACTGAGAGACTGAACTGAACTGATACCAGGGGTTAATGACAGAGATGTAATCTATGATTATATTTCTGACATTTGAGGTAGAAAACCATTTTTATTTATATGGAATTCCCTAATTGTCTTTCCCTCATTTTGCATATTCTAGAACTTAAAAAGAAAAGTCAGGTGTTACCAAGGGAAGTCAACTAACCCTTAGCTTTACAGGTTCAAAAACTCAATCTTGTCAGTATTCCCGAGTAACTGAGAAGAAACTTGTGTAGGAATCCAGAAGACATTTATTTTTTTGTGTGTGTGATTGAAAGCATTTTTTTTTTAAATTTTCTTTATTGTGTTGGTTTTGCCATACAATGACATGAAACCACCATGGGTTTACATATGCTCCCCCTCCAGAACCCCCCTCCCTCCTCCCTCCCGATTCCCTCCCCCTGGGACATCTCGGTGCACCAGCCCCAAGCATCAATCCTGGGCTGGTGATTGATTTCACATATGATAATTAACATGTTTCAATGCCATTCTCCCATATCATCCCACCCTTGCCCTCTTCCACAGAGTCCATGAGTCTGTTCTATACGTCTGCGTTTCTTTTGCTTTCTCGCAGGGTGGGTTCTCGTTACCATCTTTCTAAATTCCCTATATATGCGTTAGTATACTGTATTGTTGTTTTTCCTTCTGGCTTACTTCACTCTGGATAATAGGCTCCAGTTCTGTCCACCTGAGTAGAACTGCTTCAAATGAATATTTTTTTAATGCTGAGTAGTATTCCATTGTGTATATGTACCACAGCTTTCTTATCCATTCGTCAGTTGATGGGCATCTAGGTTGCTTCCATGTCTTGGCTATTGTAAACAATGCTACGATGAACATTGGGGTACACGTGTCTCTTTCAATTCTGGTTTCCTCAGTGTGTATGCCCAGTAGTGGGATTGCTGGGTCATATGTCAGTTCTATTTTCAGTTTTTTAAGGAATCTCCACACTGTTTTCCATAGTGGCTATACTAGTTTGCATTCCCACCAACAGTGTAAGAGGGTTCCCTTTTCTCCACATCCTCTCCAGCATTTATTGCTTGTAGATTTTTGGATGGCAGCCATTCTGACTGGTGTAAAGTGGTACCTCATTGTGGTTTCGATTTGCATTTCTCTGATAATGAGTGATGTTGAGCATCTTTTCATGTGTTTGTTAGCCATTTTTATGTCTTCTTTGGAGAAATGTCTGTTGAGTTCTTTGGCCCACTTTTTGATTGGGTCGTTTATTTTTCTAGAATGGAGCTGCAGGAGTTGCTTATATATTTTTGAGATTAATTGTTTGTCCTATGCTTCATTGAATATCGGAAATAAAAGCATGAATAAACAAATGGGACCTAATTAAAATTAAAAGCTTCTGCACAACAAAGGAAACTATAAGCAAGGTGAAAAGACAGCCTTCAGAATGGGAGAAAATAATAGCCACATTTTTAATATTATCTAAAAAGAGTACTCTATTAAAGAGATCTTACACTTGCATTTTCTAGTCAGTTCATTTTCTATTTGAAGGAAGCATTATGGAACAGCCAAATTCCACCCAGAGGCCTGCTTTGACTTTGAGAGTGTGAAATCAGAAAGGAGGGATTTAAGAGATTCAGAGATTTAGTTCCATCAGCCTTCATAACCTGATACATTTTCCCAACTTCATCATCTTTGTGGGTCGCTTCCTTTCCAACAGGCTGGGAACACTATGGGCAGTATTCCAGTGAAGTTTTCTGTCTCTGTGGCTGACCCAATGTTCCTTGGATTGACACATTCATTTTTTTAGATAATATTTTTTTCCCCTTCAGTCCAAGGCTAAGAGTCATTCTGTAACTTTAAGGTGACTTTTCATATTTCTTATCCAATTCATTATAGTTTTAATTTACAGTTTCAATATCTGAAGCCAAGCTAATACCATGTTATTTAGTCCACATTGTTTGTGGCTAGTACTCTCTTTGTGATCATTTGAAAGCCCTAATCATTAATATCATCAGAGAAGTTTCACCATCTCCTAACCATAATCATGAAATATACAGAGTTAGAAACAAACGACAAACAGGTTCTATCTTGTCTTCCCATCCTACTAAGAAACTCATGTCTTTACACAATTATTAACTTTTAGAAACTTAAGCTTATTTTCTAAGAAGTTAGACTCAAGATTAGAGAGTCTATAAGAATTCTAATTTTCTCTCTAAGCGTCCATGGCTCTATTAGCAGGAAGCATCTACTCTTCATAGGAATATAGCCACTGGGAAGTGGATAACACATTACTTTGGAATGCAATCATGCCTTCAAAAGGGGTGCTGCCATAGGTTTAGTATTTTTATATGAATTACGGCCATATCTCCAAATGAGGGGCAGATCAGGAAGTCGATTTCAGTTGCTTTTCTCCTTATCCTATTCTTACATAGATCAGTATTTGAACTAGGTTAATATATGTTGGCTGATCAATAGATAGAGAAGCAGTGGTTATTAAATATGATTTCAAGGAATAGCTGACCAAGAATCTCCTGGGGTGTTTTCTTTAATACATTACCATGCTAAGGAATGAGAATCAGGTTTCATTTTTTTAAAGACTAAGTTATTTATACACGGTCTACTCTCTCTGTTATCTAAGGGCAAATAAAACTTAATAGAGATTGACCACAATACCACAGGGGTGCCAGTGTTTCAAGCAAAGGGTGTCAAGGTTTATTTTTGAAATCAATGGCATTCTTGAAGTAAATATGGACATTGCTGTAGCACTTCTGATTCCTCGTCTTTCAGCTCACCTTTCCTTTTAGCTTTAGTGGTCTGAGAATGAGAAGTATGTCTAGTGTGAGAGGAGTATTTTTATTTTCTAAGCACTTTTTAATTTTGTTATTTTTCTAGGTGGTTGAATTCTGTAATGCAAGTACCCACAACCAAGAAGCTCCAAACCCACAGAACCAAATGTGCAGCCTCAGAAGTGCCTGGGATGTAATCACAAACTCTGACGACTTTAGTAACAGTCTTCCCATGAATGGGACTGAGCTTCCGCCTCCTCCCACCTTCTCTCTTGTACAGGCTGGTGACAGAGTGGTTTGTTTAGTGCTAGATGTGTCCAGCAAGATGGCAGAGGTAACATCTGAACCAAAATGGTTATAAACCATTCATCCCTTTTTTCTATCAGTTTTTAATTTCTTTTCTTTTCAGAGGGTAAGAGCAGGGAAAGGTGAGGGCAAACGTTTGGAATATTTATTGGCATCATCTCTTCTTGCAGATAAGAGAAACAGATTCAGAATGTGGCCCAGAAATTGAGATAATGAAGATAAATAAAATGCACAAGTAATTTCCAGCCCTTATTTTTGCTATAAATTGCAATCTTTTCCAACAAAACCCTTCTACAAAACTCTGACATGTAACTGAAGGCTCCTTTCTGACCACATTCCACTCACTGGTAAACGCCCTTTCTGAGGCAATAGACCGAGTTTGCAGTTAAATGTGCATATCCATTACATGTATATTTCCTATGTCATTGTGTGCGTAGACCCACATCTCAGTCACCTCTAATCTAGCAGCCTTCCAGAAACCCACTTTCCAAAGCTCCATAATTCCTGGCAGTATTAGAGATTTGAAAGTGAAAGTCACTCAGTCGTGTCCAGCTCTTTGCGGCCCCATGGACTATACAGTCCCTGGAATTCTCCAGGCCAGAATACTGGAGTGGGTAACCTTTCCCTTCTCCAGGGCGTTTTCCCAACCCAGGGATCCAACACAGGGTTCCCACATTGCAAGTGGATTCTTTACCAGCTAAGCCACAAGGGAAGCCCAAGAATACTGGAGTGGATAGCCTGTCCCTTCTCCAGTGGATCTTCCCTATCCAGGAATCAAAGTGGGGTCTCCTGCACTGCAGACAGATTCTTTACCAACTGAGCTATGAGGGAAGCCCATTAGAGGTTTAGTCTCTGGAATCAGGCAGATGTGCTTTGAGTCCTGGCTCCTTCACTTACTGTCTGTGTAATCAAGAGCAAATAACCTCTGTGAAGCTCAGTTTTCTCAACTGGTAAAACAGAGACAACAATACCTATTTCATTATTGTGACAGCCAGTTCATACTGACTCACAGAAGTCAACTGTTAAATTTTTAAGAAATTTGCAAGTTGTAAGTGCAGCCATTATTAAAAATTAAACTATGTAGACTTATAATTAAATAAAATATATTGAAATTAGCATAATAAATGCTCAAAATTCATTACTTCCTAATTATTTTCTACCATTTTTACCTGCTTTGCATTGCCTGCAAATTAAGAATGGGTTTATTAGGTAGACACATGAAAATTATATGAAATTCAAATTTTAGCATCCATAGTAAAATTTTATTGGATGACAGCAACACTCATTTGTTCACATATTATCCATGGCTGCTTTAGTACTAAAATAGCAGAGTTGAGTAGTTGCTGAAGGGAATATTTGTCCCAGCCAGCCTAAAATGTTTACTATCAGATCCTTTATAGAACATGTCTGCTGATCCCAGATATAAGCTCCTGAGGTTCTTTCTGGTCTATCCCATCTCTGTCTGCTCCTGCATATTTCTTCCCAACTGTGCACTCAGTGACATCAAGTTGACAACTTAAACCAGTCACAGTGGGAATATTTTACCCCACAGAAACTGCGACAAACCCAGGATATCCCCCCTCTCTCGTTTGACCAGAAAGCCATTTTTTAGAATTTACCAGAACACTACTAACTACTTCATAGGATTGTTGAGAGGATAATGGGAGAGTTGATATGAAGTTTTTGGTTTATAAGTGGCAACTGTTATTTTACTATAGTATTGGCTACTTGAAGGAAGAGTTTATCGCCTTGCATTCTCTGGATCAGTTGTTTTGGAAATGTGGGTTCGATCCCTGGGCTGGGAAGATCCCCTTGAGAAAGAAATGGCTACCCACTCAGATATGGAGGCTGGCAACACAAGAGTAATAAAAGAGAGTTTTAAGTTTCTGGCTTCACTAGTTAGGAGTAGAGGTCATGACTATGATATTAGCAATAGCTACTATCTACTGAATGCTTACTGTGTATCCATTTTATAGATAAGAAAACTGCAGCTAAAAAGGATAAGTAATTTCTCTATGGTCACACTACTAGTAAAAGTTGAAGGCATATTCAGAGTCCTTGTTTTATCCACTCTACCAGTTTGCCTCTCAGTACTGAAAGAAACAATATTTGGGAAGGAGGGCAATGGATTCAATGTGAGTAGATTTTGAAACATCTATGGGATGTTAAATCGGTGGTATTTCCTAAGTAGTGTGAAAATCAGGTCCAGATATTAAGGGAGATGTGTAGTTTGGAGACAGAGACCAGAATCATGACTGAACAGGTGGTCACTGAAGCTCGGCTTTTTGCTCCTGCAGCCTCCAAGACAAGTGACCCTAATGAATTTATCACTAGTATCACCTGCCCAAATGCAGTCAGTAATATTAGTACTACTTTATACTTAGTATTTCAAGGTGTAACTATTGTCATATACATATCTCAGTTGATCCTCACAGTAATTCTGTTTTAATAAGTAAGAAAGAATATTATTCCTCCAATTTACAGATGGGATGCCCAGTCTAAGATAAACATGGTAACAGAGGGTAATGCTAGGATAGATACCTGACTGCTGCTCCTCTCTACCATAAGGTCTTAGCAATGTTTCCTCTTACTCAGGATGAATCTTCAAAGAAGAAATTATAAACAAAGTCTCTATTGGTTCTACAGACCTTTGAATTTGGATAGGAGAGAAACAGTGGATATATGTGTTCTTAGGGAATGGTAAAGTATGAACAACATCTTGAGGGCAGAGTTCCAAATCACATCACCCTCCCCGAAAAACGTCCAGTTTTTAGCCTGCAATATCAAAAAATATTCTAGCATCATATCAATCTTTACAACTCAAAAAATCACAATCTGACATCTCTAAAAAATTAGCAGAGATATTTGCTAATTGAATTACTAAGTCATATTTTTGTCTACCAACCAAATATTATTATCTTTCCTTTTCCTTTTTGAAACATAGGCTGACAGACTCCTTCAACTGCAACAAGCCACAGAATTTTACTTGATGCAAACTGTTGAAATTCATACCTTTGTGGGCATTGCCAGTTTTCATAGCAAAGGGGAGATTAGAGCCCAGCTACACCAAATTAACAATGATGATGACCGAAAGTTGCTGGTTTCATATCTGCCTGTCACCGTGTCAGCTGAAGCAGAAACCAGTGTTTGCTCAGGGCTGAAGAAGGGATTTGAGGTACAGTAGAGCACCCTAAGCCTTGGATCACCCTCACTTTCCTTTCTCTCGCTTCATATCTGAGATTGCTTCTGATTTGGGGAAATCTGTTACAGTGTGGTCATCAGTGTCAAATATAAGAAAATAATAATGGATTAACTTTAAGATCAGGAACCACAACTTTCTCATCACTGAATCCCCCACACCTAGTAAAAGGCATATAACATTAAATAGTTGCTTCCGGAATGTTTGTTGAAGCAATGAGCAAATAAATGAATACAATCGTCAAGATTGGGACATCAGCATCACCTGAATGATTTCTAACACTGTCCCTATCCATTCTGGGACTGTGGCCATTGTTACTCTTGGATTTTCCAAACAAATTCAGCATGTTTGGCTCCTACCTACAATCATACTAGAACTTAAGCTTATGAATATTAATCAAAGTCAGAGGTATGTTTCAAGAATAACGAAGTTTGTCTAAATCAGCATAACTTTGGATTTGACACTGAGGATACAACCATTTGTTAAACATCTAGTAGCAAACAGAGCAAAATTGCAATTGTTGCTGCCCATAGGTAAGTGTTTCTCAACCTTGGCTGCCCATCAAAATCACCTGGGGATAAAAAACTTCTGATATCTTGGTCTCACTCTGAGAGATTCTGTTTTAATTTATTTTGGGTGTGGTCAGGCCATTAAAAATTTTAAAATTCTCATCTGATTCTAATGTATAGCCACTGCTCTAGGTCCTTTTGTTGGCCACTTATTGGATGTCAGAAGCAAGGATCTCACACTATAACGTTCTCCCATATCCTTTATGATATGGGAAAGTTAGGAAAGTTAGTTCTAAATGAGGGCATCTCATAGTGATTTGCACAGGAAGAAGCCCTATCCATGAGTAAGCTGACAATGGTGTGTAGGGTGACAAGTGCTCTGATGGGGTGAGGTAAGGACTGGGCACAGATAGGCATAGCGAGTACAGGGAGCTATAGAGGACCTGGAAGAGGAAGAAACTGCACTTAAGGGGAATTTGCAATGAAAGTGAATTCTTCTGCTTAGTAAGGCAATCTGAATTACATCTCCTAAATGACTGATACCCTGTGTTCAGGTGGTTGAAAAACTGAATGGAAAAGCCTTTGGCTCTGTGGTGATTTTAGTGACCAGTGGAGATGATGAGCATGTCACCAACTGCCTCCTCACTGCTCTCAGCAGTGGTTCAACTATCCATACCATTGCCCTGGGTTCATCCA
The DNA here is from genome assembly GCA_007570785.1 of Antilocapra americana. NCBI lineage: Eukaryota > Metazoa > Chordata > Mammalia > Artiodactyla > Antilocapridae > Antilocapra > Antilocapra americana. The sequence goes on from ML662496.1 coordinate 1,275,931, forward strand.
CGGTCAAAAACCTGGAGGAACTGTCACATCTTACAGGTAAGTAATGTCCTGGAAACATATTCTAGAGAATTTCCTTTCAACTTGAATGTTCAAAGGACAGCCATGAAACATATATAATGTGTACAAAATAGAGGGCTTAACTGAAAGAAAAAATATAAAGAGTTTTCTTAGAAAAAACACAATTCAGTGCTAAATTCTGTCAAAAAATTGCTGACTTTTTTGTACTTTGCTTAGAAAGTGCCAATTATATACATCTAGTGAAAATATTATTACTACTTCTTTGTTAAACCAACCTGAGTATGTAGAATCATGGAGCTAAAAGTATGTTTAAATGCACTAACTTCTATGATAAGATTACATGCAGTATTGAACATATATCTTTTTGTTTTAAACGAGGCATGAGATAATTTTATCTTATATTCCTTGTATTCAATAAAAAATGAGTATGCTAACTTGAAAATTAGGTTTTATTGAATTATGTTTGAAAATAATGTTTTCAGAATGCAAATGTAAACATACAGTGATATAAATAGGTAGCAGTTAACGTAGATTGTCAAGGCATTACCTTCATTAAAAATTTATTGAACTTAATAAATATTTATTGAGTTTTTATTGCATACTTGATAGAGCTCTAGACTCTCTAATTACAGCCATGAATAGAACAGACAAAGCCACCTGCCTCAGCCATCCACTCACCATGTGATCATACAGGATGCCTTATATAGCAAGCGAAGCACAGCTCCTGTTTTCCCCAAACTCACCCTCTTAAGCAAAGGAAGTTAGTTAGGAAAGGCCTATCATTTTATCTTTTATATTACTTTACATTTTAATAGCTAACATCTCACTTGTGTATTTCAGGAGGTTTAAAGTTCTTTGTTCCAGATAAATCCAATTCCAATAGCATGATTGATGCTTTCAGTAGAATTTCCTCTGGAACCGGAGACATTTTTCAACAACATATTCAGGTCAGAATTTCCTCAATATTTTATTTACAGATGGGTGAAAGAGGAGCAAGAAAAATAGATGAATTGTGCTAACTGCCTCACTAACCTTATTTGAATGTGTAACAGTCCAACTTGTTAAATTAAAAGAAGGCTCTTAATGAGCTTCTTGACATCACTAGAACCAGGCCCCATCTTTATCTGATGTCTATACTTCTCAGACCTACAAGTCATCTCACAGATGGTGAGTGAACCTGCCAAGTTAATGGCTTAATGGGAGCAATGAAGTCAGTAAAGTATTCTAAGAAAACATTTAAACAGGAAGATTATGTGTACACAGTAAAAGCAATGATCACAAGTCTATCATTAGATGTGGAAAAAGATGAATTTTAAATGACAATATGTATTTTAGATTAGAGTACAATTTGCTCTCCTGAATAATCTACCTTTGATTTTCTTTTTAATAATATGAAATAAAAACAAATGTTCAAGAAAGTAAAAGAAAAAAATTAACAAAACATTGTTCATATGACTCAAATTAGTTTCCAGACTTGGCCACCTCTCCCTTATTCTTTGCATGGCATTAGCCCCATTAGACTGTGGGCATAAACTATATCTAATCCCCTTCAATAGTACAGAGCCCAGCACAGAATGTGTTGGGCACAGTAGTCAGCAACCAGGAACACTTGTGAAATTGGTTTGGACAAAATAACCCACAATGTCTTTGCTGTTATTCACCAATAAAATTTTATGTTCTTTATAAGTCTGAGCAACTTTACAGTGTTGCTAATGTATTTATTTAATAAATATAATTTTTTAAAGTTATGTATAGATTTGTATCCTTTGTGAATGCACAGCAATTAAATGAAGAGGATCTGGTGTCAGCTAATCTGGGCTCTATGCACATTTCACCTCCTTGCTGTGTGACAGCTTCCTTCCCTAAGTCTCAATGATTTCATCTGTGAAATGTGAATGACAACAGAAGTCATCTCAGAGGGCTTTGATATTCCCTCTGAGAACAATATGAACACATGAACAATGCTTTGTTAAATTTTTTCATTTACTTTTTTTTTTCTTTACTTTATTGTGTTGGTTTTGCCATACATTGACGTGAATCCGCCATGGGTATACATATGTTACCCCTCCAGAACCCTCCTCCCTCCTCCCTCCCGACTCCCTCCCCCTGGGTCATCCCGGTGCACCAGCCCCAAGCATCAAACCTGGGCTGGTGATTGATTTCACATATGATAATTAACATGTTTCAATGCCATTCTCCCATATTATCCCACCCTTGCCCTCTTCCACAGAGTCCATGAGACTGTTCTATACATCTGCGTTTCTTTTGCTGTCTCGCATGCAGGGTTCTCCTTATCATCTTTCTGAATTCCATATATATGCGTTAGTATACTGTATTGTTGTTTTTCCTTCTGGCTTACTTCGCTCTGGATAATAGGCTCCAGTTCCGTCCACCTGAGTAGAACGCTGTGGTACATATACACAATGGAAATACTCAGCATTAAAAAAAAAATTCATTTGAATCAGTTCTACTCATTTACTTTTTTTTAAATTTCATATTATTAAAGAGAAAATAAAAGTAGGAAGATTTTTTTCAGAATGAGCCTCTTATCCTCCTCCATCAGAGGGCAAACAGAATAAAAACCACAATCATAGAAAACTAACCAAACTGGTATCACATGGACTGCAGCCATGTCTAACTCAATGAAACTATAAGCCATCCACCTAGGGTCACCCAAGACAGACGGGTCATGGTGGAGAGTTTTGACAAGACCAGGTCCACTGGAGAAGGGAATGGCAAACTACTTCAGTATTCTTGCCTTGAGAACCCCATGAATAGTATGAAAAGGCGAAAAGATAGGACACTGAAAGATGAACTCCCCAGGTTGGTAGGTGCCCAGTGGGCTACTGGAGAAGCGTGGAAATAGCTCCAGAAGGAATGAAGATGCTGAGCCAAGGTGGAAACAACTCCCAATTGTGGATATGACGGGTGATGGAAGTAAAGTCTGATGCTGTAAAGAACAATACTGCATATGAACCTGGAATGTTAAGTCAATGAATAAAGGTAAATAGGAAGTGGTCAAACAGGATATGGTAAAAATGAACATTGACATTTTAGTAATCAGTGAACTAAAACAGACCAGAATGGGCGAATTTAACTCAGCTGACCATTATATCTACTACTATGGGCAAGAATCCCTTAGGAAAAATGGAGTAGCCCTCATAATCAACAAGAGAGTCCAAAATGCAGCACTTGAATGCAATCTCAAAAATGATAGAATGATTTCTGTTCATTTCCAAGACAAACTATTCAAAATCACAGTAATCCAAGTCTATGCCCAACCACTAATTCATAAGTAACTGAAGATGAACTGTTCTATGAGGACCTACAAGACCTTATATAACTAACACCAAAAAGAGATGTCCTTCATCATAGGGGACTGGAAGGGAAAAGAAGGAAGTCAAGAGATACCTGGAGTAACTGGCAAGTTCAGTCTTGGAATAAGAAATGAAGCAGGGCAAAGGCTAACAGACTTTTGCCAAGAGAACACACTGGTCATAGCAAACACCCTTTTACAACAACACAAGAGACAAATCTACACATGTTGACCATCTGGTGAACACTGAAATCAGATTAACTATATTCTTTGCAGCCAAAGATGGAGAAGTTCTATACAATCAGTAAAACAATGCTGGGAGCTGACTGTGGCTCAGATCATGAACTCCTTATTGCCAAACTCAGACTTAAGTTGAAGAAAGTAGGGAAAACACCTAGACCATTCAGATATGACCTAAATCAAATCCCTTATGATTATACAGTGGAAGTGAGAAATAGATTTAAGGGACTAGATATGATGGATAGAGTGCCTGAAGAACTAAGGATGGAGTTTCATGACATCCTTCGGTGGATATTTCCTAAGGTAGAGTTTCATCCTAAGGTGGAGTTTCATGACATCCTTTGGTGATCAAAACCATCCCCAAGAAAAAGAAATGCCAAAAGGCAACATGAGGAGGCCTTAAAAACAGCTGAGAAAAGAAGAGAAGCAAAAGACAAAGGAGAAAAGGAAAAATATACCCTTCTGAATGTAGAGTTCCAAAGAATAGCAAGAAGAGATAAGAAAGCCTTCCTCAGTGATCAATGCAAAGAAACAGAAGAAAATAATAGAATGGGAAAGACTAAGACAAAAGACTAAAATAGCAGAATGAGAAGACAGAGATCTCTTCAAGAAAATTAGAGATACCAAGGGAACATTTCATGTAAAGATGGGCACGATAAAGGACATAAATGGTATGGGCCTAACAGAAGCAAAAGATATTAAGAAGAGGTGGCAACAACACACAGAAGAAGTATACAAATCTTAATGACTCAGATAACCACGATGGTGTAATCACTCACCTAAAGCCAGACATCCTGGAATGTGAAGTCAAGTGGGCCTTAGAAAGCATCACAGTGAACAAAGCTATTGGAGGTGACGGAATTCCAGTTGAGCTATTTCAAATCCTAAAAGATGATGCTGTGAAAATGCTGTGCACAATATGGCAGGAAATATGGAAAACTCAGCAGTGGTCACAGGACTGGAAAAGGTCAGCCAGTTTTCATTACAATCCCAAAGAAAGGCAATGCCAAAGAATGTTTAAACTACCACACAATTTCACTCATTTCACATGCTAGCAAAGTAATGCTCAAATTTCTCCAAGCTAGGCTTCAACAGTATGTGAACCAAGAAGTTTCAGATGTTTAAGCTGGATTTAGAAAAGGCAGAGGAACCAGAGATCAAACTGCCTACATCTGTTGGATCATAGGAAAAAAAAAAAAAACACAGAGTGTTCCAGAAAAACATTGAATTATGCTTTATTGACTATGCCAAAGCTTTTGACTGTGTGGATCATAACAAACTATGGAAAATTCTTAAAGAGATGGGAATACCAGACCACCTGGCCTGCTTCCTGAGAAACCTGTATGCAGGTCAATAAGCAACAGTTAGAACTGGACATAGAACAACAGACTGTTTCCAAATTGGGAAAGGAGTACATCAAGGCTGTATATTGTCACCCTGCTTATTTAACTTTTATGCAGAGTACATCATGAGAAATGCTGGGCTGGATGAAGCACAAGCTGGAATCAAGGTTTCAGGGAGAAACATCAATAACCCCAGATATGCAAATGACACCACCCTTATGGTGAAAACGAAGAGAAACTAAAGAGCCTCGATGAAGGTGAAAGAGGAGAGTGAAAAAGCTGGCTTAAAGCTCAACATTCAAAAAACTAAGATCTTGGCATCTGGTCCTACCACTTCATGGCAAATAGATGGGGAAACAATGGAAACAGTGACAGACTTAATTTTGGGGGGTTCCAAAATCACTGCAGATGATGACTACAGCCATGAAATTAAAAGATGCTTGCTCCTTGGAAGGAAAGTTAGGACAAACCTAGACAGCATATTAAAAAGGAGAGACATTACTTTGCCAACAAAAATCTGTCTAGTCAAAGCTCTGGTTTTTCCGGTAGTCATGTATGGATGTGAGAATTGGTTCATAAAGAAGGCTGAGTTCCAAAGAATTGATGCTTTTGAACTGTGGTGTTGGAGAAGACTTTTGAGCATGGCCTGGACAGTAAGGAGATCAAACCAGTTAGTCCTAAAGGAAATCAACTCTGTATAGTCACTGAAGGACTGATGCTGAGGCAGAGGCAGAAGCTCCAGTACCTTGGCCACGTGATGTGAAGAGCCACCTCATTGGAGAAGACTCTGATGCTGGGAAATATTGAACGCAGGAAGAGAAGGGCAGGACAGAGAACGAGACGTTTGGATGGCATCACTGACTCAATGGACATGAGTTTGCTCCGGGAGATAGTGAATGCAGGGAAGCCTGGCGTTCTGCAGTCCATGTGGTCACAAAGAGTCGGGCAGGACTGAGTGACTGAACACCAGAGGACTTTCATAAAGATTGGGTAAGATCATATATGTAAAGCATTTAGCACAGTGCCTGTCATCTGCATGCAGTTTACACATGTTACACACACACACAAGTCACAGCTGCACACACAGTTTAAGTGCATACAGCTTAAATCATAACTAAATGATATTTTTAAAATGTACAAAACCCAGCTGAAACCCATGTCTGACTTCTTATCAAAATATATAATTGTATCTGGACAGATTATATACAAATTAATTAAAGCATATTCATAAACAAAAGTAAAAAGAAGTTTGTTTTAACTGCTACTCTGAAGCTAATGTTGATTTGGATTAGAGGCAAATAAGAGAACACCTAAAATCTCTTGATAAAAATTAGTGAAGTGACATGTGTACTAGCTATAAAAATATCTTATATCTATTGTGCTTATAATACTTTGTTGAAACAAATATTTTTATATACTTAGGACATATTTTATATACTTAGGACATATTTTATATACTTAGAACATGTTAGAATTAAATGATTTTTATTTCTGTCAATTCAGTTTTGCCATAAAAACAAACAAAATATGGAATGATTATGCATATGCATATTCTTTTGAACAGCTTGAAAGTACAAGTGAAAATGTTAAACCTCAGCATCAACTGAAAAACATTGTTACTGTGGATGACAGTGTGGGCAATGACACTACCTTTCTAGTTATGTGGCAGACCAGTGGTCCCCCTGAGATTGTATTATTTGATCCTAATGGAAGAAAATACTACACGGATGATTTTGTCACCAATCTAGCTTTTCGGACTGCTCGCCTCTGGATTCCAGGAACAGCTAAGGTAGGTGTTGTAAAGTTGTTCATAATGACAATGTTTAGTCAAGCACATGACTTTCAAATGAATCACAGAACTAAATTCATTGTGTAAAGGAAATCAATTCTGATATATCAAAAATTTACGAGGGAATTCTGTGAATATTCAAAATTTAAAAGGAACAACGAAGGTATGTTCAAAACTTTAAAATGGATACTAAAGCCTTCTCTCACTTCAGTGAAAATTAGCATTTACGTAGTGCAGATAAGTTTTGCTTACTTCCTTCTTTACAAAGTCTATATAGAATACTTATCTGTACACTTAGAAAAACACCTCTACTTAGAATTTATAATATAAACACATGCAGCACATATGTTTTGGAACACCTCCTATGTGCAGGGTCTTGTTCTAGGTCTTTACAATAAAATGCCATAATAGGAAAAAGAACAGGGGACTCAGAACACAAGAAGGCATGTGCAGGCAGTAGGGGAAGGAGAATGCTTTCTGAAAGTGAAGACATCGAAATGGAAATATGGAGGACTAAGCAGCCAGAGACTGTTTCCAAATAGGAAAAGGAGTACATCAAGGCTGTATATTGTCACCCTGCTTATTTAACTTACATGCAGAGTACATCATGAGAAATGCTTGGCTGGAAGAAGTACAAGCTGGAATCTAGATTGCCAGGAGAAATATCAATAGCCTCAGATATGCAGATGACACCACCCTTATGGCAGAAAGTGAAGAGGAACTAAAAAGTCTTTTGATGAAAGTGAAAGAGGAGAGTGAAAAAGTTGGCTTAAGGCTCAACATTAAGAAAACTAAGATCATGGCATCTGGTCCCATCACTTCATGGCAAATAGATGGGGAAACAGTGGAAACAGTGGCTGACTTTATTTTGGGGGGCTCCAAAATCACTGCAGATGGTGATTGCAGCCATGAAATTAAAAGACGCTTGCTCCTTGGAAGGAAAGTTATGACCAACCTAGACAGCATATTAAAAAGCAGAGATCTTACTTTGCCAACAAAGGTCCATCTAGTCAAGGCTATGGTTTTTCCAGTAGTTATGTTTGGATGTGAAAGTTGGACTATAAAGAAAGCTGAGCACTGAAGAAATGATGCTTTTGAACTGTGGTATTGGAGAAGACTCTTGAAAGTCCCTTGGACTTCAAGGAGATCCAACCAGTCCATCCTAAAGGAGATCAGTCCTGGGTGTTCATTGGAAGGACTGATGTTGAAGCTGAAACTCCAATACTTTGGCCAGCTCATGCGAAGAGCTGACTCATTGGAAAAGACCCTAATGCTGGAAAGAACTGGGGCAGGAGGAGAGGGGGACGACAGAGGATGAGGTGGCTGGATGGCATCATCGACTCTATGGACATGAGTTTGGGTAGACTCCAGGAGTTGGTAATGGACAGGAAGGCCTGGCATGCTGCAATTCACAGGGTCGCAAAGAGTCAGACACGACTGAGCGACTGAACTGAAGGAGCCAGAGGTGTAAATGACATTCTGGGCAGAGGAAACAGCACATAGAAAGGATTACAGAAAAAGAATATGGCTTTTCATAGAACTATAAGTACTAGTTTGATGTGGATGAAATATAGAATAGCATAGAAAGTAGAGATTTAGGGGAAGAAGAGGGCTTGATGGGGCTAGACAGATATACAAGAGTCAATAAGAGGGACAGTTAAAGGGAACCACTGAAGGTTGTCAGCAGGGTGGTAAACTCATTAGATCCACTCTTGCATTGCCTGAACATAGTCCCTCTTCAGGTCTGTTGGCCTTCACCTCCCCTTCACGTTACTGTTGATAAGCCTCTGCTAGGTCTTCCAGCCTCTGCACCAGCATCCTTCCTTCCAAGCACTTTATTAGATCATTCTGAAGCACAAATCTTATCAAATCTGTGTCCCCCTCAAAACTCGTTGATGGTCTCAGAATAAAATACCTGTGGTTATTATTATATACCAAGCCTATTACTTTCTGGCTTCTGCCTAAACTTACCTCTTTTTTAAAATTATTTTTTAATTTAAAATTTTTAATATAATTTTAAAGGCTACTTTCCATTTGCAGTTATTACAAAGATTGGCTGTATTCCCCAGGTTGCACAATATATCACTGAGCCTCTCTTATCTACTATTTGTACCTCCCACTCCCCGACCCCAAGTTTGTCTCTTAACCTTTCTCCCAAATACCTTATGTTCTGCCCCTACTTTTCTCCACACCCATCATGTTCTTTTCACACCTGTGCACAAGGACCAGGCACACTTGACCTACTTCTTGCTGCTTTTGCCTGACCCGTTTGTCTGGATTAGGTGCTCTGTATCAAAACACTTATTATGCCCACAGAGAAGTGTTCCACCCAAAGAGAAGTTTTCCATGTGGAATTTCCACCATGTGTCTATTACTAATGTTATGAGTACAAAAGCCAAAAAAGAAAAAAACACAGAAAAAAAAAAAGATAGATAATCTTGTTGTTTGAATTGTGCCTTCATTGTAAAATGGTAAAGCATTGTTTCCCAATGAAGAAGGCTGGGTAGGGCATTCAGGCATCTTAATTTTATAGTCAAACCTTAACCTATTGTTCTCTCTTCTTCCTCCTGCTCCACTGTGTTCCTCCTGCCACTTCAAGGATTTAAGAAGGAGCAGCAGCAGGAATGAGGAAAAAAGGGAATACTTATGGACAATTTTATCAAAAGAACAAATTTCTGCTACACTGTAGTTTAAGTTTTTTCTTCTAGATATTCTTTTGCAGGTTTCCCTCAGGCAGCCCAGGCAGATAAGGAGAATGGCATCTAGCAATATTTCTATAATTCAACATAGACATTATGAAATCCTGATCTATTAAAAATAGTATTCCTTTTCTTGACTCCTTATAGTGCATGTGGATTTTGTTGTTTGAGATTCCTGGGTCTGAGACTATTGAAGGAAGTAGGGAGAAGGAAGGATACTGTTGCCTTTTAGTCCAGGTTATTCACATAAATCATAATGGTCCACTTTACTTGCTATAATTTTTTCCATTATGTAAAAGGAATACAAACACTGAACTTCCTTTTGGGTGAAGGAGCTCAGATTAATGTTTGCCAAGTACTTTGAAGCTGGACACTTATTATTATTCTCTCAAAATGTGAATCAAATTGTATCCTTCCCCACAAACAAATTCAGGGTTTAATTCCCTAAAGAGAAAGTGGGTGAAAGTCATGTAAATACTGAATTTAGTTATCTCTTAACCAATATTACTCTTCTTGATATTCTTTTGCATTATTCTAGAAAATGCAGTTATCAACAAAACAAGAACAATAAACCCTTGGAGGTTAGGCTTGCACTTTAAGGGTTGATTTTCTTCTTGACAAAGTCTTTGTTTTGCAGCCTGGGCTATGGACTTACATACTGAACAATACCCACCACTCTCCTCAAGCCTTGAAAGTGACAGTGACCTCTCGCGCCTCCCACTCAGCCACGCCCCCTGCCACTGTGGAAGCCTTTGTGGCAAGAGACAGCACCCATTTTCCCCATCCTTTGATGATTTACGCAATTGTGAGGAAGGGGTTTTATCCCATTCTCAATGCCACTGTAACTGCTACAATTGAGCCGGAGACTGCAGATCCAGTTATGTTGAGACTTTTTGATGACGGAGCAGGTAACAAGGAATTCCGTGTCGTTTTTCACGTTCCTAGGTGCTGTTCTGATGCCGCAATATCAATATGAAGCTTATTTTTTTAATTCTCTAAATTTATATTGTTTCTCACCTAATCTTATGAGATTCTCAAATTGTCACGGTCACTGACATACCAAGTAGCTACAGGTTTCCATCTGCACAGCAAAAGCCAAAAGTGAACTTGGGAAAAGAGAGTCCCCTGGAGGCTCCTGAGGGTGGCGGTGTGTGAGGAGCACTGAGGGAGGAAGTGGCCCAACATTCAGGTCTTGGCTTCCACTTGTCCTGTGACACTGAGCGCATTCAGTAAGGTCACCTGGGAATAGGCATGCCCACATTCCTCTCGGATTCACCAGTTTTACTATGCACTGAAATAAGTGGATTAGACAATTGAATAGAAAATGAAAACCCCAAAAGGGAGGCGCTTGCCCTGGTGAGTCATGAGATGTCACAGACTAGTCTTTAGCCAAGTAGCTCAGTTGATGAGAGAGAATAGCCAGTGTCTTTTACATGCGTTAATTTGATCACAAGAAGACCAGGCCAGCAAGCCTAGTGGAATCGGGATAGAGATTTTTTCTGTCACTGGAAAAAACAAAGCAAATAAAACCAAACTCTGCCTCAAAGCACGCATTCTGCACAAAGAGAGTTAAGAATTTCATCACCAAACCTCATAGCACAGCATCAAGCTGGGCAAAGAGCAGCTGCTGGGCTCTTTCTGACTAACTCGTGTTAACTTTTAAAAACTAACTCCTTTATTGTTTTATCTTTCCTGTTCTATTCTTTTCCTAAACTAAATTCTCGGAATTACAGTAGACCTCAAAGTTTATGTTGGCAGCCCCAATGTTTGATGTACCAGTAAAATCATATTCCTTCCCTTTGTTGTTTCAAAGGTAAATTCTTTTTCAAGAGCCTTATGTTTGACAACTCATTAGTATCTTGCAATGACAATCTTGTAGGATATTTATGAAACAAAAGTTCATTTAAAGGATTTTAGTTCAAGTCCACCTCAGACAATACTAGAGAAGTCCTCTTGTTTTGCCTACTGGAATGGATCCAAACAACTTTTCAGACTCTGATGCTTATCTCTGGCCACACCTTTCACTTTTTGTATATAGACCAAAAATACACTTGGGCTGACCTGGAGAACAGATCCTGCTGTCATGGGAAAGAGCACTTCACTATGCTCAATAGGCTTTTATATTTATTCCCTGGAACCATTTTATTTATTTGATGTCAAAATTTAAGCCGGATGAAAGGAACAATGAAAAGGCTGTTTAAACATCAAAGTGTAAATTTTTATTTTCCCCCTGTATTTACACACTTGCATATAGTTTTCTAATATTTATTTTTATAATGGAAATAGTATTTATCAGATAATAAAATGAACAATGATAAAATTTATACTAATAAAATGTCATAATTTAAAATGTACTTTCTTATGCATACTCTCAAGTAATCATCACAATCACCATGTGAGATGTTATGCCCATTTTACAGGAGAGAAAACTGAGGCTCAGAGGGATCAGTTACTAAGTGGCAGATCCAGACCTTAAAAAAGTCCCCTGAGATCCAAATCAGTGTTCTTTCCCATTTTTTTCTGACTCAGCGATTAAAAGAGGTAGCAGTGGTAACCACGGCAGGAAGAGATTTGGCTTTATCATTTCTCAACAAAGATAGACCTTATAAATAATTAAAACAGTAAATATCAAGATCTGGTTTCTTTCCAGTACATAAAAACGTTTTCTAAAGCTACTATGATCATTAACTGCTTAGTGGTTTTTGTTTTAATAAAATATACTCCCATTTTTCTTATGTTAAGAAGCAGCCCTGCTTCTCTAGTTGAGATTCTAGAGCACTTCAGTGCAGGGTTTGGGTGTGCAGTGTGAGACCCGAACTGACTCCAGAATAGAACAAACTGCTTGCCCCATGTGGCCATCTGCACTTGAACAGTGAATGTGCTCTCCGGCCTAAGCTACACCTTCTATGACTGCCCTGGGGTCCAGGTCTTGCTGCCGTTCAGGCATGCACTTGGTTTGGAATTGAATGGCTCTCTGAGGAGCAATGCAAATGGAAGAAAGCCTAGCAAGCTTTCAGAATGCCTCCAGAAATAAGGCACATTCTCCTGAAGCAGACCAATCCCAAAGCCTGTCATACTCCAAGTCAGGGAGCCTCTTCAAATTGAGAACAGTTCCATGTATCCTCTAATGAGGAAATTAAAGAATTTCACATTATTATATCAACTACCAAAGTTTTTGGTTTTTAATCAGCGCTTCAGGGTATTCATAAACATCTTGGATTTGTATTAAAGTGTGTGTTTATGTGCATATATATTTATTCACTGGGAGCAGAAAACTTTTACCTCAAAAGGGTCCATGACTATAAATCGACTTAAGAATGTATTTGGTTTCTGTGAAAACCTAGTACTATTTTCAGTGATAGAAATGAGAACTCTAAAGGTGATTAATGCTTTACTAGCACTAAAGCAGGTAGAACTCATTCACCTTTAGAAAATAAATTTTCAGAGGTTAATGAATCACAAGGAGAAATTATAGAGCTAATGGAATTTTTTAACCACCTGATAACATCAGAAGTAGCTATTAGCATGCCAATATATGCTAAAAATTGGAAAAATAAGGAGAATAAATCTTATTTTAATGATTTAATTAAATGTTAGTAATCAACTGTGTTAAGTACTGACCTTGAATTTTTTTTATATGTATATAAACAGGTGCCGATGTTATAAAAAATGATGGAATTTACTCGAGGTATTTTTTCTCCTTTGCTGTAAATGGTAGATATAGCTTGAAAGTGCATGTCAACCATTCTCCCAGCATAAGCACCTTAGCCCACTCTATTCCAGGAAGTCACGCTATGTACGTACCAGGTTACATAACAAACGGTAAGAATCATAAACACTGTGATTTGAATAACATCATTTAGTGTGTGTATTTCTAGTGAGTGTGTGTATGTGTATGTATTAGAGAGAGGTGAATTCCAAAACTCTTTCGTGTAAGTCAGTGCATAATTTGATTATCTCTTCAATCCTTAGTGATTTATGGTAAGTGGATAACAGGAAGGCAGTAGGTAATTCCCACAGATTATTTTGATCTCTTTCTTGTGATTTATCAGAATTACTACCAGGCAAGGGGATTAACTGAGTTTTCTCAGTTCCAACTCCTATATTTCTCTGTAGAGCTTTAGGCAAAAGGAAGAGGCAAAAAGTTGTTAGCAGTTTAAAGAAGGAAGCAAATAATCCAAACAAATCCACACAGGAAATGAGTTCCTGGAAAAATATGAGTACGGATATTACAGGAAAGTGAGGGCTTCCTAAAGATGTTCTGCCTTCCTTCAAGATAAAAGTGTCAAATACATAGACGATACACATCTCTTTTAAACATCATTATTATAGTAGTTCCTGATAGGAAGCAGTGGTTAAAGTATAACAAACAGAAGTATGCTGCAGTCTTTAAACATCACCTTAAAAAATGTTTGGAATCATTCTTATTTGCGAAACAGCAGAATCTTTAAGAATCTTTAATCTTTTAGCAGCTATAACCAATCATTTGGACTATACAATAGCATGATTCTATATTTTTCTACTATATGTACTTCTCAGTAGAAAATAATTAAGATGCTACAGTGGATTTGCATCTCCTGATATTTCTTGTGTTGCTAGAATATAACTTGCTCTCATCTATATTTAAAATAATTTGGATTACTTCGAAACCAACATAAATCAATTTGAAAGGTAACTCAACTTTACTGCCAAGATATGATTTTGTATCCAGATGTAATACTTCATTTCTAAATAGATATCTCCTCTTCTCTATTACACATCAATGTTTTTGAAAGCCTACTAAGTGACAGGCTTAGTCCTAGGAACTTGGAATACCAGGATCTATTGATATCAAATCAATAAGACTTGAGGCCTATCAAGGAGCTTGCAGACTACGGACTGGTATCTTTTTTAAAGCCATAAATTTAAAGGATTCAAGTATCAATCTCTACAGTACACTGAGAATAGAAAAGCCATATTCAACTCTGCTTTTATCTGTGTACTTCATATAGGCCCTGGCTAGCATAGAAAGAAAAACTTAGATTTCCCTAAGCACGCCTAGCTCACATAACATCTGTTAGCTCATTTTTAGGTGATGACCCTGAACGTGCACAACATGGCACAGAATGGCAACTGCTGTCTTCACACAACTGGATCTCCAGACACTGCAGCAACTACTCCCTTCTTCTCCTCCCCAGGGCTTCTGCTGAATCTGCTGTAGATTCCACCCAGCCTGCTCATTCAGAGCTTGAGAGCTCTCCCTTGCATGTTACCACACTACTGATCCCTCTGAACAGCATTCAAGACTATTAAAAAGAAACTCTGTTGGTCCCCCTTAAGCTACTGTCCACCTCTTTACACTGTGTCATCTAGTTCCTTGAAATTAAATCTGTCTGTACCTTCTTGCCCCCAGTTTCCTATTCAGCTCACTGCAAGCAGACTTCCAGCCACATGACCATGACTCCACTGGGACTGCTCTGGTTCTAGTTACATTGACCACCTGCCATTAAGTCCAAAGGACACATTTCAGTCCTCATTTTACTTGACACAGCTGATTGATTTCTCCTTTGTCATTTCCTGGTTTCTATGATACCACACTCTTCAAATTACCTCTTATTCTCTAGAATTTTTATTCTTAGTCTCTTTTTCTACCAAGCCTCTAAGTGTTGGCAATTATCAGAGCTTAGTCTTAACCTTTTCACTCTTCTATCTGTAGCCACACTGCCTGAGTTTGAAATCTAGCTCCTCCATTTACTAGTTGTGTGACTTTGGGCAAGTTACGTAGACTCTGTATGCTTAGCTTCATCATCTATAAACATGGGGGCAATTGTGCTCTCCTCATAGAATTGCTGGATAAGTTAAATAGTTGATACATGGAAGGTACTTTAACTTTTGCCTAACATATAGGAAGCACTCAGCAAATGCTATTTGTTTTTATAGCTGAAATTCTTACTGGGTAATATTAACCTGCATGGCTTTAATAACATCTTTATGCTGATAATTTCCAAATTTGGAGGTTCAAAATTATTAAATGTAGCTAAAACTTCTTCTTTGAGCTTAAAATCTATGTCTAACTGGCTCCCTGACATCATCAATTAGAGGATTTACAGGACCACAAACCTTGAAACTTAAATTTGTCTTCTCCTCTTAGCCTGTTTGTCGTTCCATTTGCTTGTTTTAGGAAGGTGGGAGCTACTCTTTTTGCTCACCAACTTTCTCTCCTTTACCATTCCATATTCCATATTCATAACCAGATTTTGCTGATTTTTGTCTCCGAAATGCATCTCAAAATGCCTGCTTACCTCCTCTCCACTGCACCAGCCCAAGCTACCATCTTCTCCTATCTGAACTGCTGCAGGAGCCTCACTGCTCGCGATGCTGGTCCGTTCTCCACTGAGAGCAGCCAGGTGACCTGTCAGAGAGCCAAGTGACCATATCACTGCCTTGCTTCCCCACAGCCTGTAAGATTAAACTATGAAACTATTACAGTGGCCCCCAAGGTCCTGCCTGCACCTCTCTCTCCTGTCTCATCTCAAAATATCTTCCTCCTAGACTTAAATTTTTCTAATTTGCAAAGCTCTTCCATACCTCGGGATTTTTTACTCAGCTTGCTCTCTCTGCCTGGAATGTTCTTAACCTCCGCTCTTTACCTTGCTGACTCCTATTCATCCTATAGGAAATCTTTAAATGTTACTTCCTTGATACCACTTTAAATTATTTGTTGTTGCTTAGTTGCTAAGTCCTGTCTAATTCTTTATGATCCCATGGGCTGTAGCCCACCAGGCTCCTCTGTCCATGGGATTTCCCAGGCAGGAATACTGGAGTGGGTTACCATTTCCTTCTCCAGGACATCTTACTGACCCAGGGATGGAACCTGTGTCTCCTGTATTGGCAGGCATAGCACCTTTCCTTTTTTCTCCTTCCAACATTTGCCACAATTATAAAACATGTGTTTATAAACAGGACTTATAAATTCCGTGAGGTATATTGTTTTGTCTATAATTGCTGGCACAGCATATGCCCTCAAAATGCTTACTGAATGCATGAGTGGTTGAATGAATAAAAGAACTGTTGAATAAACAAACTTATTCTAAAGATGTAGCAAAGGAAATAAGGTCTTAAAATGTCAATAATCTATAAAAACAAGCTATCCAGGAGGTTGTAATTTGTTGTTTTGACTATTCTTTTCTTTGATGTCACAGGTAATATTCAAATGAATGCCCCAAGAAAATCGGTGGGCAGGAGTGAGGAGGAGCAAAAGCGGGGCTTTAGTCGAATAAGCTCAGGGGGCTCCTTTTCTGTGCTGGGCGTTCCAGCTGACTCACATCCTGATGTGTTTCCACCATGCAAAATTATTGACCTGCAAGCTGTAAAAGAGGAAGAAGAGGTGATTTTATCTTGGACAGCACCTGGAGAAGACTTAGACCAGGGCCAGGGTAGGTTTCTTGCTATCATTATCTATTTTTCTACCAAGCGGCATTTCCAATAACTGACAGGGGTCAGTTGGGTAAAAATAGCTTTGGGGATTTACAGCTGACAAACTTGCAGAGAGTTGTCATGAAAAGTTTTGAGTTGCTGATAAGGCCATGTATCCTGGAGTACAGGAAGAGAATGTATCAGCTTCCCCAGGATTGAAGAGGTCCTGGTAGACGTACTGACACTAATATAGAAACTTCTGTTGAAAACATAAATATCATATGTAACAGTAGTCTAGTCAAAAGAAATGGGTTTTATATGACAGAGCATGGACTTTTAAATACTAGAGGCAATTAGTCTTCTGAAGATTGAATGGTAAATTGTAAATTCAAGGATTTACAATTCAAGTTTAAGGGAATAATTCCTGTAAGTCATGAAGTACTTGGCACACTGTCCTCTCTTACTGGCCATCATTTTTTGTTAGGGAGGCTGGGACCTGTTCTCCAATTTGAGGCTTTTTAACCCTTGCTTGGACATGATGAGTTCCTTCTTCTACCCTCTCTTTACTAATGCTTTTTATTATTATTATTTTTATTTATTTATTTATTTTAAATTTTCTTTACTTTATTGTGTTGGTTTTGCCATACATTGACATGAATCTGCCATGGGTTTACATATGCTCCCCCTCCAGAAGCCCCCTCCCTCCTCCCTCCTGATTCCCTCCCCCTGGGTCATCCCGGTGCACCAGCCCCGAGCATCAGCCCTGGGCTGGCGACTGATTTCACATATGATAATTAATATGTTTCATTGCCATTCTCCCATATCATCCCACCCTTGCCCTCTTCCACAGAGTCCACGAGACTGTTCTATACATCTGTGTTTCTTTTGCTGTCTGGCATGCAGGGTTCTCATTACCATCTTTCTAAATTCCATATAAATGCGTTAGTATACTGTATTGTTGTTTTTCCTTCTGGCTTACTTCACTCTGGATAATAGGCTCTAGTTCCATCCACCTGAGTAGAACTGATTCAAATGAATTTTTTTTTAATGCTGAGTAATATTCCATTGTGTATATGTACCACAGCTTTCTTATCCATTCGTCAGTTGATGGGCATCTAGGTTGCTTCCATGTCCTGGCTATTGTAAACAATGCAGCGATGAACATTGGGGTACATGTGGCTCTTTCAATTCTGGTTTCCTCGGTGTGTATGCCCAGCGGTGGGATTGCTGGGTCATATGGCAGGTCTATTTGCAGTTTTTTAAAAAATCTCCACACTGTTTTCCATAGTGGCTGTACTAGTTTGCATTCCTACCAACAGTGTAAGAGGGTTCCCTTTTCTCCACATCCTCTCTAGCATTTATTGCTTGTAGATTTTTGGATGGCAGCCATTCTGACTGGTGTAAAGTGGTACCTCATTGTGGTTTCGATTTGCATTTCTCTGATAATGAGTGATGTTGAGCATCTTTTCATGTGTTTGTTAGCCATTTTTATGTCTTCTTTGGAGAAATGTCTTTACTAATGCTTTTATGCCAGCCTCCAGGCTTCCACCTACCTCATTCCTTGATAGCAACTCAACAGACTAAATTTTCTGAAAGAATAAATGTTCCAACATCTTTGCCATTACCAGAACATGATTATCATTGGTTACACATAAAATGGTTTATTTCCTAAGGCCTCTGATTGGTTCTGGTTGGTTCTGTAGGAACCAACCTTCTCTCTTGAAAGTTAATTTGTCAATATCAATGAATAACAGTGGCCATCCTAGGCCTCTGCCAGTCTTGCTTTCAAATTGGATCTTTTTTTTTTTTTTGGCTTATAATTCTCTACTACTCTCTCCAGAAATCATCTTCAGTTCAGTTTAGTCACACAGTTGTGTCCAACTTTTTGTGACCCCCATGAACTGCAGCATGCCAGGCCTCCTTGTCCATCACCAACTCCTGGAATCCACCCAAACCCATGGCCATTGAGTTGGTGATGCCATCCAGCCATCTCATCCTCTGTCGTCCCCTTCTCCTCCTGCCCTCAATCCTTCCTTGCATCAGGGTCTTTTCAAATGAGTCAGCTCTTTGCATCAGGTGGCCAAAGTACTGGAGTTTCAGCTTCAGCATCAGTCATTCCAATGAATATTCAGGACTGATTTTCTTTAGGATGGACTGGTTGGATCTCCTTGTAGTTCAAGGGACTCTCAAGAGTCTTCTCCAACACCACAGTTCAAAAGCATCAATTCTTTGGTGCTCAGCTTTCTTTATAGTCCAACTCTCACATCCATACATGACCACTGGAAAAACCATAGCCTTGACTAGATTGACCTTTGTTGACAAAGTAATGGCTCTGCTTTTTAAAATGCTGTCTAGGTTGGTCATAACTTTCCTTCCAAGGAGTAAGCGTCTTTTAATTTCATGGCTGCAGTCATCAACTACAGTGATTTTCGAGCCCAGAAAAATAAAGTCAACCACTGTTTTTACTGTTTCCCCATCTATTTGCCATGAAGTGATGGGACTGGATTCCATGATCTTAGTTTTCTGAATGTTGAGCTTTAAGCCAACTTTTTCACTCTCCTCTTTCACTTTCATCAAGAGGCTCTTTAGGAAAAAAATAGAATAAAATGTTCCCAATGGCCCCCCCCTGCAAAAAAAAAGAGAGGCTCTTTAGTTCTTCTTTGCTTTCTTCCATAAGTGTGGTGTCATCTGCATATCTGAGGTTATTGATATTTCTTCCAGCAATACAAATAATTCTGCATTGCTGAGAAACAGTCAATATTGTAGTTTTGTCTTGAAAAATCTGTTATCACAATCTATCTCTTCTTGTTAGAAAAGATGGAACAGAAATATTTTACATTCTAATTTAAGGATTCTCCTAATTTAAAATTTGGAGATATGAATTGATTGAAACTGTGGGATGGGTGTATCACTTGTATAATGGAAACAGCTGTAACTTAACATTAGATCCAAAAAGTAATCCACACTGTGGCTACAAGTTCAGCTGTTGGATCTTTGGCAGTTTGCTTAAACTCTATGAGCCTCAGTTGCATATGTGAAAAATAGAACTAAGACTATCTATTTCACAAAGTATAAATTTGAACTAAGATGACATATATAATATAAAATGGGGGAGAAAGAGGGCCCAGTAAATCTCCTAGTCTCTTGATTTCACACTCACTCCAATATTTATGTGAAACTAAGTGTGGTGCCTGCCATCTAGTAATTTTCCTCTTTCCTCACTGCCTCAGAAGCACAGTAGTATGAAAAGAGACAAGCTCAGACTACTGGCAACTGTGTTTCCAGTTCTCAGTGGTTTCAACTATACCACTGAATTAAGAGTACAAAGCAAATGAGTGTACAGTATCGGTGGTTTTGAGTGGCTTGAAAAGAAGAAATACAACTGAATGGGACTTTAGAACTGATATTACAAAGGGCTTAGGAAGGGAGAGAGGATTTCACACATTCACATAGATGGCCTTGATGATGAGCAGGATGACTAAAGCATATCAAGCCTTTTACAATGTGAAATCTCAAATCACAAAAGACCGAGGGGTAGGGAGTGGTTAGATGTGTATTAACTTGCTGAGATCACTCAGTCGTAACTGACTTGATGACCCAGCAATGGCAAAATTGACCAATTAGCCATGAGTATACCAACTAGCAAGTAGGTACCTGTTAACTCATAAACATGTGCTTTCATTCCATCTTTTTTTCACAAATTGTTGTCTAGAAAGGTGTGATATTCACCTCTATCACCAGAGTTAAAAAACAATCAGGGTATGTCTCTGGCATTACAATTATGAAAAATTTCACTATTCTTAAAAACCTTATTGGCAATAAATGAACAACTCGTATATATCACTGTATATACAGTACCAACTCTTTACCATATACAATATACTGTAAAAAGATGACAAAGTATGTGAAACAAGCAAAATATTACCAGATCATTATTATGTTTGGGAATATATGTGGACAAGGCATTATGGAAATGGGTTATTTCCTTAACTTTTCATTAGGAGTGTGGGTAAATAGCTGTTAAATCTGATTTTTTATTATTTATTGTGCGCTAAGTCACTTCAATATGTCCAATTCTTTGCGACCCCATAGACTGTAGCCCACCAGGTTCCTCTCTCCATGGGATTCTCCAGGCAAGAGTACTGGAGTGGGTTGTTCTACCCTTCTCCAGGGGATCTTCCCAACCTAGGGACTGAACCTGCATCTTTTATGTCTCCTGCATTGGCAGGTGGATTCTTTACCACTAGCACCACCTAAGCAATATTACATGCCCAGTACAATGCTAAGTGAAAGTGAAAGTCATTCAGTCATGGCCAACTTTTTGCGATCCCATGGACTATATAGTCCATGGAATTCTCTAGGCCAGAATACTGGAGTGGGTGGCCTTTTCCTTCTCCAGGGGATCTTCTCAACCAGGGAGCAAACCTAGGTCTCCTACATTGCAGGCAGATTCTTACCAGCTGAGCCACAAGGAAAGCCCAAGAACCAGAGTGGGTAGCCTATCCCTTCTACAGCAGATCTTCCTGACCCAGGAATCGAACCAGGGTCTCCTGCATTGCAGGTGGATTCTTTACCAACTGAGCTATCGGGGAAGGCCGTAAACAGTGCTAAACATTATATAAAAGTAATTTAAGATGGTATTACACTCCAAGAACTTATAATCCCATGTTAAGAGAGAAAAGGCATAAAATCGTTCAAAAAACTATTTTATGTATTACACGGTGCCATTTGTACAATTCATACATTGGGAGCTAAAAGTATCAAAAGGATGTAGAGGGGATGGAAGCAGATCAAAGGTCAGATTCTAGTGCCAGAGGCCTGGGCAGAGCTTTTGGAGTAGTGACAGACCACAAAAGCACCAAACTTGCACCTCCTTCTTGTACTGAGTAAACTTCCCTACGTGTCTAACAGCCTGGCTTTCCAATTGTTTCTTCTGACATCTTTTCTTTGTGTTCTTATACAACTGTCATTGAATATATTATCTGTATAGATTGTTGAAAATTTGTTGCTTCTGAAAAGCTTTTCAGTGACAACAGTTTTTTCCCACTTCCTCCAAACCTCAGTTATGTTTCTTGCTGGAAGAAGGCTCGATGTAGGAAAAACATAAAATAATCCTTAAGGGATGGTTTGGATTTCAAATGAAGAGAGGAAGTGGGAACTGTACCCACCGACAAAGCGTAAACTCCCTGAAGATGGGGTCAAGTTTTTGATTCCCTCCCCATGTACTAAGAATTTATTGGCAAAGATGCTCATGAAAGTGTAAACCTTGGTAATTAGAAAAGTAGCAATTATTGGGAAATAGGAAATAGACAATGTAGTCTTGTAGAAGGCTGCACAGCATCGCATTAAGGTATTGAGCTCTGGAATCAGACGTACCACCTTTTATCTGGGTAGACTTAAGCAAGTTACTTGATTTCTCTAAACTTCTGGTTTCTAGTCTGAAAGAGCAGATAGTAAGAGTACCCATCTTAGTTGAGAGAACTGAATGAGAAAAGGCACAGAGCGGGATTAAAACAGTGTATGTGTGTGTGTGTGTGTGTTTGTGCTAAATTGCTTCAGTCGTGTCCAGCTGTTTGCGACCACATGGACTGTAGCTTGCCAGGCTCCTCTATCCATGGGATTATCCAGGCAAGAATACTGGAGTTGGTTGCCATGCCCTCCTCCAGAGGATCTTCCCGTCCCAGGGACTGAATCTGTGTCTCATATGTCTCCTGCATTGGCAGGCAGGTTCTTTACCACTAGCGCCACCTGGGAAGCCCAAAACAGTGTCTGGTCCATACTAAATGCTCAGTAAATATCAGCAGTTATAACATTTTGGAGCCTGAAAGGATCTTAAAGATAAACAAGTCTGACCCCTTGTTTTAAATGCAAGGGAATGTTCCTGAGAGGTTAAGTGTCTTGCTCATGACCTGAGAGCTGCTTTCATAGGCTGAAATATACTGAGAATGTAGAGGTAGAGGCCAAAACTAGAGATATACTTAAGAGGTCAAAGATACAGAACCAGCCCCCCCTTTTTTTTCTCACAGAGAGACAACGTCTGTTGTAAACAGAAAGAAACCTTTCGTGAATGTATGAACTAAATTAGTTTTGAGTTTTTGTAGTTACACAGTTGTCCTGAATCATTTTTAATAGCTGCTCATTGTTGAAAGTATATGGTGCTTGGAATTAGAAGAAATGAGTTCATTTCCCATACTACAGCTTCCTTACTTGACTATAGGCATGACATTTAACCTTCTGAGTCCCAGTTTTGTTTTTTTTTAATGGGATGGTCAACTTCACACAAGGAGAGCTAGGTATGTGTAAAATCTATGTAAATGCAAAGGCTTATGGAATATTACTTGTTTCATTATTTAAGAGAAGATTCTGGCACAGCCCCATGGGCAGAGCTTTCTCCATAGAGAACAAAGGGCATAGGAACAACGAACATGTTCCATTGTTAGTGTAGATTCAACAGTCAGCCTCGCTTCTCATTCATATCCGTACAATTGTATTTGATCCACAGTAGGAAGCAGTTCAAGTGGTTTCACTCAGAGAAAATTGGCTGATTGATAAATTTGAATATGAAGGTGATTTTTTAGTTTCTGTTTAAACTTGCATTTAGCTTGTTAAAACAGAAACTAGAGGTACTTTTAATAAAATCATGTAAAATTTACAAAATAACTTAGAGAAAAATAACATCTTTTATTGTGTTCAATCTAGCTATTGAAAAACATAATAAAACTTTTCTCTTATTCAGGTTTAGTATACAGTGACTTGAAAGTTTTGTTCACATGCATATTTCTCGCTTTGTTTATTCATAGGTATTTTTTTTTATTAAACATTTTTTTTATTAGTTTTGCCAAACAATGACATGATATCATGGGTTTACATATGCTCCCCCTCCAGAACCCCCCTCCCTCCTCCCTCCCCCCGGGGAAATCTCGTTGCACCAGTCCCAAGCATCAATCCTGGGCCGGCTATTGCTTAGACATATGATAATTAACATGTTTCAATGCCATTCTCCCATATCATCCCACCCTTTCCCTCATCCACAGAGGCCCTGAGTCTATTCTATACATCTGCGTTCCTTTTGCTGTCTCGCATGCTGGGTTCTCATTACCGTCTTTCTAAATTCCATATATATGCGTTAATATACTGTATTGTTGTTTTTGCTTCTGGCTTACTTCACTCTGGATAATGGGCTCCAGTTTCGTCCATCTGAGTAGAACTGATTCAAATGAATTTTGATTTTTTTTGGTTGCTATTGTCATTAAGCCATTCTAATAAACTAGAGAGTTTATTCAAAATCACTTAACTTCCCATTTGTATTTTTTTTTAATTTCAGCTAAAAGCTATGAAATAAGAGTGAGTAAAAGTCTGCAGAATATTCAAGATGACTTTAACAATGCCATTTTAGTGAATACATCGAAGTTAAATCCTCAGCAAGCTGGTACCAAGGAGATATTTAAATTCTCATCAGAGCTTTTCACAAATGGACCTGAACATCAACCTGATGGAGAGGCACAAAAAAGCCACAGAATTTATATGGCAATACGAGCAGTAGATAGAAACTCCTTAAAGTCTCCTGTCTCTAACATTGCCCAGGCATCTCTGTTGATTCTCCCAAATTCTTCTCCTGTACTTGCCAGAGATGATCTTATATTAAAAGGAGTTCTGACAGCACTAGGTATTATAGGAATCATTTGCCTCACTATAGTTGTAACACACTGTGCTTTAAACAGGAAAAAGAGAGCAGGTAAGAAAGAGAATGAAACAAAATTACTATGAGCAAATGTACAGAGTACATTCCCTTTTAAATATAAGATCCATGGCTTTTGCACTTTACAAAAACATACTAATAAAGTCAAATTAACATCAAATTATTAAAAATGCTTTGAGTTTCTGCGCAATATAGATCAGAATTTTACACAGTAGATAGACAAAAAATCTTTTATAGCATTAATTGAGGGGGAGGGGAATTAGAAAACCTTTAGCCTTTGGCTATGGACAAAATAATGGAATTTATTCTCTATGTGTTTAAAGGCAAAAATAGCAAAATTTAATTGAAGATTCAAAAGCTTGCTCTACTGAAGAGGAAAAACAGCCCCAAGTAAAGAGAAGGAGGTTATGCCTGAATGATACTATAATTATCTACATGAAGCAATTGTTCAGTTGCTATGATTAATTTTTCTTTTCTCCTTATTTGTTCAGAACAGGTTGCTTGTTTATGACTAAAGGTCAAGTTATATTTTATATATGAAGCACCTATTGTAAAGTTATTTTCTTGTTTCATTTGGTTAATTAGACTACAGATAGATGCCACTGCTAATGCTCAAAGAGATTTGATTCACTCTGAGAGTTAACCTTAAAATGTAGGTATTATCCTTGTTCCCTGACACTGGTTTTATAATAGAGGTCTATTAAATTTATTGCTTATAATTTTCTGCTCTTATCAAAGCAGCTTTCCAAGTAATTTGCCTTGAGTGTTATTCAATGAAAATGGTTATAGTTCTCATAAGACTAAGTAAAGAAAAAAAGTACATAGTTCTGAGCTTATTTTAACACATAAATAGGTTATATTATTTCATTCAACTTCAACCAAAGAAGAAGTCACAGGGAAGAAACTGACCTTTGGAAACTATTAACTAATTCTGTCTTTTACTGTTTAAATAAGACTTCAAGAATCCTTTCCCCATAAAAGATTATTTATCTACAGGTATTTACCTACAGGGGTGGAGGGTGACTAGAGAGAGGCAAGCACAGGTCATAAGGAAATAAAAATTATCTTTTATTTAATTTTACTTTTTTTTTTAAGATTATGGGGCAATAAAATTGCATGCTTTGCATATTATAGAACTTAAAACTTTATTGGGTAAATATAAACAATAATGTGGAATAGAACTGTTTCATTACCAATACCAACTAAAAGTGACAATTAGATTAAGTTTTGGAGGTGGAGAGGGAAGAGTTGGGAGCTGGAACAAGAATACAAAGAGACAAAGAGTATGAAACCTTGAGTAACAGACTCCGGAACAGTGCTGGGGAGTAAAATAACCAGCAAATACCTCTACCTAGGCTGCCTCCTTGCAGTTCCTATGACATCCCAGGTCTGGCCTGTCACATGCTGAGTCTCATGGTGCCTAAATTTTCACTGATGGGGACTTCAAGACTTCATTTGGCAGGCAGACCCTCATGCCTTTCTTCCATTGTGTCTGGTATCCTGGGGCCTGCTTTTTTGTAGCTTCATTGAGCTAGTAAAATACTGAGATGGGGAGGGTGGGTTTTCAAATGTTTTCCTCAGTTTATAAATAGGGAAATGAAGGGTTAAGGGAGTAATCTAAAGCACTGTGCTGACTAATGGCAGAGTATACAGGAGTCAAGTTGTCATAATGCTCATTCATGCCTGTCTGTTTTTTTAAATTTGTTTATTTATTTATTTTGGCAATGTTGGTGTCTGCTGATGTGTGGGCTTTCTCTAGTTGCAGTAAGCAGGGGCTACTCTTTGTTGTGTGTGAAGGCTTCTCATTGTCGTGGCTTCTCTTGTTGCAGAGCATGAGCTCTAGGCAGGCAGGCTTTGGCAGTTGCAGCACCCGGGTTCTAGAGCTTCAGGGCTTCAGTAACCAGGGCACATGGACCCAGCTGGGCATGTGGGATCTTCCCAGACCAGAGATTGAACCTGTGTCCCCTGCACTGGCGAGTATAATCTCAACCACTGGACCACCAGGGAAGTTTACTCTTGCCTATTTAAGAAAATGTGGAAAGATGCCAGGGATTATGCCTAGAAATATTTAAATCTTCAAGGTTAATAAGCAAGAAAACAGGGTTAGGCTGAAGGAATAGGGCTTTTTTTTTTTCTTTTAGTTTTGTGGGTATAGAATGAACACATGACTTTAAATCCACAAATCACTGAATTGAGAGAGACAGAACTGAAACAGATTAGTGATGTTGAAGTAGTAAACTGAAATATAGCAGAGTTGAAAGAGTGATCTCATCAAAGGTACAGGGCAAACAAGCTTCAGTGACTGAGGGAGTGAAAAACACTTTGTTGGTTTATCTTTTACTCATTGCAAGAAAGCCTGCTTAATCAAGGGAGTTCTTTGAAAGGAATGTGGTGCTCACACCTGCCTGCTAGGAGCTCATCTCCTGCCTAGTAGACCTAGGCTCATCCAGGTGTACGTTAGACAATAAGAGAGATGTGGCAAATGTGGGATGATACTGATTTCGAGAGCCCAACAATCATCAGTAGAACAGAGCCACAGGAAGGAGGTGACACTGATCCTGAACAAACAATAAGGAATATAAATATATGAGAGCTGGGCCAAAGAGAACGAGGAACTGTGAAATATTGGTCACTAGTGGAATACCACATAGATAGTGACGCCACTGGTGATTTGATCCAAGATCGCAAGAGGAGGAAAAAATTTTGAGCCAGATGCTCAATTATTTGGGAGAGGAAAGAGAAGTTTAGGAATTGGAGGTGACATAAGCTGTTCTGCGGCTCAGTCATGTCCGACTCTCAGCAACCTCA
Source organism: Antilocapra americana (assembly GCA_007570785.1). Taxonomy (NCBI): domain Eukaryota; kingdom Metazoa; phylum Chordata; class Mammalia; order Artiodactyla; family Antilocapridae; genus Antilocapra; species Antilocapra americana. The sequence continues at coordinate 1,303,238 of ML662496.1, forward strand.
TGGACTGTAACACACCAGGCTCCTCTGTCCATGGAATCCTCCACTGGAGTCGGTTGCTGTTCCCTTCTCCAGGGGATCTTCCCAACCCAGGAATCAAATCCAGCTCTCCTGCATTGCAGGCAGATTCTTTACCATCTGAGCCACCAGGGAAGCCCATAGATGGATAAGCTGCCTGGGAGGTAATATAGGCAAGGGTTATTATTATTATTATTATATTCATATGCCAGAATGGTTAGTTATGCAATATACAGAAATCTGTTCCTGACATTGAGGACAATATCCTTTCCATTTTTACACTATCCTTTTTAGGGATAGTAAAAGAAGGTTACATTTCAATGAGAGAGAGAGATTTTTAGGTGATGAATTCATGTAGCCTATGAGCTGAGCAGATTGCTGTTGTGCAATGCTGACTGTTCCAAAAGTGCCTTTGCACCTGCCTATTATTAGAAAATCTACTAAAAATTATTTTGTTTGCTTTAGGTTTTGCCTTCTGCCATAATGTAATTATTTCAGAAGAATTGATCCCCAGCTATATTGTTCATTTAAAACAACATAATGAATCCAATTGCACTAATGGCAGATTTGTTCATATCAAACCAATCATCTTGCTGATAATATTTATAACCCTGGGAAAAAATATAAATCACAACCCTTTGAAGGCACTGGAAACCAAGAAAAACAGGTGAAAATTGGAGGAGATATGATCCTGGAAAAAAGGAATACAGTCTAGGTGATATCCACATTTAACCAGCATTTCCCCAGATGGCATTCCCAGTTTGCTCAGAATATCTGTATAGAGCTCAAGCAGAGAGCAGCAGTCTTACTGACCTGGTAAACCAAAAGTAAGAGTTCTGGGTTGCTATAGCAGTTGGCAACTGAGGGAGGAAATTCCAGAAAGGAAGCAACTATAAGGAGGAAATTCCCAAATCTGCAACTTCTCAATCCTTGGATAAATCCTGGACAGCAAAAGAATTTAAAGGAAAGTAAGAGCTTAGAGGCTAAAAGAGCTGAACAGAGATTTCAGCAACTGCCTAGCCCTGAGGAGAAAAAGTTTAAGGTTCAACCTCACCTAAGTTAGAGGGAGTGGTAAGCACTCTGTATTTCCATTGAAACTCTAGAAGGGCCACAACAGTGGTAAGGATCACACTCGCAGACTAAGAATTAGGCCCTAGAACCAAGGGCAAAAACTAAAATAGATCTGTTCTGACAAAGTCTAAAACCAATACTCTATAGAATCAAGATTATATTCACCAATAATTCAATTATGCTAGAACATAACTCAGAGCAAGATGACATAACACAAAGTCTTTATAATTTATTATCCAGTATATAATAAAACATTAACGTACATGACAAGCAGGAAATGCATTCTATAATTAATAAGAATAAAACTTTGTCAATAAAAGACAATCCAAAAATGATCCAGGTTTGGAGCAGGTAGATAAATAGTTTACAATAGCATTATAAATAAGATAAATTATAGGAAAAGATAGATACAAGTGATTAATTGAGGAAGAATTTCAGGAAAGATGTGAAAGTCTTTAAAAATGAGCAAATCAGAATCCTAAAATTGAAATGAAATGTATGGAGAAAGTCTGTAATGGATTAACAACAGACTGGCCCTACAGAAGAAAGGATCATATGACTTGAAGAAAGGAAATTAGAAAGCATCTAAACTGAAGCATTTCATTAAAAAAAAAAAAAAGATGACTTGTGTGACATTATCAAGTAGTCTAATGTACACGTAAAAAAGTACCAGAATTAGAGGTAGGGAAATAGAGCATAAAACATTCAAAAAATTATGAAAAATTTCCAAATTTGATTCAAACTTCCAACCCACAGATCTAACATACTCAGTGAATCTAAAATTGGTGTCTATATAAAGAAAATAACACCTACATATATTATAGGAAAGGTGACTAACTACTCATCAGAAATAATTGAGGCCAGAAAAAAGCAAAATTATATCTTAGAGTGCTAAAAAATATCTGCCAATGAGGAGCTTTATATTGAGCAAAGATGTATTGTAAAATCTAGGCAGCCAAAAATGTCAACAGTGCCTTGATTGAGAAACTTTGCTTCACAGGTAGGACGAGAAAGGCACCATTCACATGGATACTTGACACATGAATGCAAGAAAAGTGAACATGAAAGTGAATGTCACTCAGTCCTGTCTGACTCTTTGTGAGTCCATGAACTATACAGTCCAAGGAATTCTCCAGACCAGAACACTGGAGTGGAGAGCCTTTCCCTTCTTCAGGGCATCTTCCCAACCCAGGGATAGAACCCAGGTCTCCCACACTGCTGGTGGATTCTTTATGAGCTGAGCCAAAGGGGAAAATCAGAGCAAAACTGAACCAGATCTAAATGAAATAGAGAAGACAAAATGAATAGAAACAAATAGTTCAAATAAAATGAAGACAGTCCATGTTAGAAAATTTAACTTATATGAGGCTGGTAGCAAATTTAGCTGATGAAAAATTAAGAAGGGAAATGGATATAAAGTTGGGTGGATGCTGCTTTAAGTGCTAAGATCTGTGTTATTATCTGTGAATGTAAAATACAGGGAAACAAGGAATAGAAGCAGAGGGGAAGTCAGATAAACAGTGGGCTCTGAAGAAATGCGAATCTGATTTATTTTGTATGTATCATAGGACTTTATTTTCTTGGGCTCCAAAATCACTGTAGATGGTGACTGCAGCCTTGAAATTAAAAGATGCTTGCTTCTTGGAAGGAAAGCTATGACATACCTAGACAGCATATTAAAAAGCAGAGACATTACTTTGGCAACAAAGGTCCGTATAGTCAAAACTATGTTTTTTCCAGTAGTCATGTATAGATGTGGGGTTTCCCTTACGGTTCTGCTGGTAAAGAATCCTTCTGCAATGCAGGAGTTCTGGGTTCGATCTCTGGGTTGGGAAGATCCCCTGGAGAAAGGAAAGGCTACCCACTATTTTGGACTGTATAATTCCATGGACTATGCAGAATATATAGTTGGGTCGCAAAGAGTTGGACACGACTGAGCGACTTTCACTTTCACATATATGGATGTGAGAGTTGGACCATAAAGAAGGCTGAGCATCAAAGAATTGATGCTTTTAAACTGTGGTGTGGAGAAGACTCTTAAGAGTCCCTTGGACTGCAAAGAGATTAAACCAGTCAATCCTAATGGAAATCAACCCTGAATATCCATTGGAAGGACTGATGCTGATGCTGAAGCTCCATTAATTTAGCCACTTGACGTGACGAGCCAACTCATTGGAAAAGACCCTGATGATGGGAAAGATTGAAGGCAGGAGGAGAAGGAGAAGACAGAGGATGAGATGGTTGGATGGCATCACTGACTCAATGGACATGAGTTTGAGCAAGCTTCAGGAGATGGTGAAGAACAGGGAAGCCTGGCATTCTGCAGTCCCTGGGCTTGCAAAGAGTCAGACACAACTGAGCAACTGAACAACAAATCATAGGAAGTAGAAAAAGCACAGCTCAGACACAAAGATAGAGACAAAATAAAATATGAAAGCTAGGGATACAATTATAGAATACATGATGATAGAGAAGTACTCAAAGGCACAGAAACACATGCTCATGTGCATGGAGGTAATTAGAGCTTGTCCCCAAAGGTCAAAAGAGATGCCTCCCTCTATAAATTCCTTCTGCACTTAGACTATAAAGCTCTTATCAGCAAGATGATTCCATGGATGGGTGGAGAGCAGCCCAGATGGTGGCCAATCTCCTCTCAGCTACAAGTTGCTGTGCTTAGTCGCTCAGTCTTTCTGACTCTTTGTGACCCCATGGACTGTAACTCACTAGGTTCTCTAAGGCCACCTTTTCTGACATTCATGTGTCCATGGAGATTTTCCAGACAAGAATACTGGAGTGGGTTTCTGTGCCCTCCTCCAGGGGACCTTTCCAACCCAGGGATCGAGCACAGGTCTCTCACATTGCAGATAGATTCGTTACCATCTGAGCCACCAGGGAGGCTGCTAAGTCTTATCAAAAAGCTGCTTTCTGAGAACACTTGTCTCAAGGGAACAAGAAGGAGGAATTCATTCAGTGCAATGGGCAATAGCTTTTGACAAAAAGATATCCTGGCTTGTGGAACAGAAGCAATATAAGTTAGCAAATATTCAAAAGAACATTTATAAAACTGGTATAACCTTACTTCACACTAATATAGGAAAGAAGAAGCAAGAGCATGAAGATAAAAGAAAATGAAGTGTTAAATGGAAGAATAAAGAAAAAATAGGTTAGAAATTAAGAATAGAGAAAACAGAACTACCACTCCTATGCTAACATTTTAGGATTTCCAAATGATAGTATTTAGTCTAACATTTTAGTTTTATATATGAATTTAGTTCACTTATAAAAGTAATACATGCTATTATTAAAACTACAGATGTTTAAGATGTGATAACATAGATAATTAATAAATAAGCTTACTTATTAATTCTACTTCTTGCTATTATAAAGTATATTTTGAGGGACAAATTATATTATGCTTGTACATATACTCTTGTACACCTGTATGAGTCTATTGATAAATTCCTAGGATAGAATTGCAATGTTGAAAGATAAACACACTTAAACTGTAATGCATATGTTCTTACAAAACATTTGTACCAATTTTTCTGTCATCCATAATGTATGAGTACCTTACAGTCTTATTACAATTACTAAAGGATGTCATGAACTAGGGGGTGGAAGCAGGAGTCTTATTGAGGTGCTATATGGCAAACAGCTTAAAACCACCTGTTAGACACACCAACGTCCTACATGTATATATATAGGTCATTCTTACTTGATGTCATTGAACGCAAAACCCCAGCTTTTTCATGTTGTTGACTCCTCTCTAATCTTCCCTTCAAGGCTACAGTTTGGGTAAATGGAATGAAGAAGAAGTATAAAAATACTTTATTGAATAAATTCCACATGCCAAGAACTGTGCTGTGTTTTTTTAACTTTTCAATATTCAGAATACCAGTATACCATAGTTAATATGTAGATTTTATGCAAGAGGTATTATTAGAGATAGAAAAGACATTTTGTGATGATAATTATATAACGATCTTAAATTTGCCTACACCAAAACCATAGCTGTAAAATACATAAAGCAAAAGTTGATAGAACTGATTAGAAAGAAAAAAAATAGATAAGTTCACAATTATAATTGGAGATTTTAACATCAGTTCAGTTCAGTTCAGTCGCTCAGTCTGACTCTTTGCCACCCCATGAATCGCAGCACGCCAGGCCTCCCTGTCCATCACCAACTCCTAGAGTCTACTCAAACCCATGCCCATCGAGTCGGTGATGCCATCCAACCATCTCATCTTCTGTTGTCTCCTTCTCCTCCTGCCCCCAGTCCTTCCCAGCATTAGGGTCTCATACCTCTCAGTAAAAAGACAAAAATTGATAACAACTGAGAAAATTTGGCTAACACAGTTAATTACCTTGGTTGAACATGTACAGAACACTGTAACTTAATAACTACAGGGAAAATATTTTTCTCAAAAGCACGTGAAATGTTTTTTACCAAATAGACCATAAGCTGAGCCAAAAAGTAAGACTCAACCAACATCAAATAATTTAAATCTTAGAGTATGCTTTCTGGCTCCAGTGGAATTAAACTAGAAATTAATAACAGATTATCTAGAGACTCCCCAAATATCTGCAAATAGCCTTGTTTTTATATAGCACGTATGCTAACAAAAAAACCCAAAATAAAAGTTAGAAAATATTTGGAACTGAATAATGATTAAAATATGTCATAGCAAAACTTATATGATGAAGCTAAAACAATGGTCAGAAGGAAATTTAAAGAAGAAATAATATGTATTAAACAAATAGTTTGTTTAAAACTATTCAAGAGAATAGAAAAATAGGAACCATTTTCCAACTTTTTTGAGACCAGATAGCCTTGATAATAATACCTGGCACTACCATTACAAGAAAGGAAAAGTTAAGGCCAATCTCTCTCATGAATATAGATTCAAAAAATCCTAACCAAAATATAAGTACACCAAAGAGTCTGGAAACAGATCTGGACACTTGCAGTCACTTCATTCACAACAAAAGCTCAACTGCAACTCAGTGGGGGGAAAGGAATGCGTGCTCACTCGCTCAGTTGTGTTGGATTCTTGGTGACCCCGTGGACTGTAGCACACCAGGCTCCTCTGTCTATGAGATTTTCCAGGCAAGAATACTGGGGTGGGTTCCCATTACCTTCTCCGGGGGATCTTCCTGACCCAGGGATCAAACTTAAGTCTCCTGTGTCTCCTGCCTTGGCCAAGTGAATTCTTTACCACTGAGCCACTTAGGAAGCCCTTAGGGGTAAAGGATGGTCCTGTCAATAAACGATCTGCATGCACTGCTACCTGGAGAGCAAAACAAAACAAAAATCTTGAATCCTACCCCATACTATATATACAAAACATAATTTGTGATAGATCACAGAACTAAATGTGAAAGATAAAAATACAAAGCTCTAGAATAAAATATTGTATAACATCTTCATGAACTTGGAAACGCTGTCTCCAGCATGACCCCAAAAACATTATCCATAAAATAAAACATTAAATTGAATTCCATTAAAATTAAGAACCTCTGTTTATCCAAGAGAATTGTTAAGACAAGCCACAAACTGGGAAAAGATACCTGCAATATATACATCCAGTACAGAACTCAATACCCAGAACATCAAAAGAATTCTTAAAAAGCAACAAGAAAAAGACTAACCTGATTAAAAACTGGGCACAGACTTGTAAAGGCACTTCATGACAGAGGATATCCAAATGACCAGCAATTAAATGAAAAGGTGTACAGTAACATCAGTCATCAGGAAACATGCAAATTAAGACCACAGTACAACATGATTATACCCCATCCAGTGTGGATAAAATTGTAAAGGCCAGCCGCACTATGTACTAGTAGAAATGTAGATCAATCAGTACACCATTTTGAAAAGTGTTTGGGAGATCAACTATGGCTGGACATACACATATTCTGTGTCTTAGCTATTCCACTCTTGGTACATGCCCAACTGAAGTCAATGCTTATGTCTGTGGCGCTGTTATTTAAAATAGCCCCAAACAGGAAATAATCCAAATATTCATCAAAAGCAATCAGTAAGAAAATTGTGGCATATTTTTACAATGGAATACAAAGGAAAAAGAGCATGATTACTGCTACATAAAACAACATAGCTGAAATCCATGCTGAAAATATTAGGTGAAAGCAGCCAAACACAGGAAGACATACTTATATTTCTGTTTACATAAAATACACAAATAGTCTGGGCTGCCTCTGATAAAGCCAGATCCCAGGAGCCATGGTGTGAGATGCTGTGTGAGCCAAAGCCTCTGTGAGTCTGTTTTAGGCTGAACTTGGGCAGCAGAGAGAGTGGAGCTGCCACCAGAGCCTGTCCGGTGAGTCTATGCTGTCTGCCCTCTCCTTTGGGACACACAGCCAGTGGTGTCAGGAGATGAGGCAGCAGCAAGCACTGTCCCCTGAACAAGCAGTCAAGCCCCAGCCAGCAGGGAAGGCCAAGCAAAATATAAGCAGGCACCTAAACTGCTCTGTCATGCCAGGTGACCCCTGTCACGGGCATCTACCCCAGCCATAGCCTAACAAGGGCAGAGGGGTCCACGGCTCAGACCTCAGGAATGAAGGGCTGGGTCACTCCGTCAGGCAAACAAACAGCACAGCCAAACAAGATCAGCCAAAATGCTGGCTAAAACGTAGGGAAACTGCTGATGAAGAAAGGAGATAATACGTATCTGCAATGGTCTTGAGACTAGCTGTAGCAGCAGGCACCACAACTTACTTCAATGACTCCCTTGCTTTGGGTATTCTAGGAGGTTGCCCATGACCAGCACTTCAAAGGAGATTCTATGAATAACTGGTCTTGCACCTTCTCTCAGTGAAAACGTGAACTAGCTCATGCCCCTACCCCCAATTCCAGCCTTACCTTATAATAATGGAACTAGGTACGATGAAAGGACATGAGTGGATCTGAGCAATTCAAGAAGTAAATTGTATTGGGCTCACCTTATTGAACCTCTTCAGGTTTGTTTGGCCCCACCTGATCCAATGGGCACCTCAATCACAACCACTCCTTGTAGGCCCAAGTGGATCTACTGCCAGACGTCAATCAGGCACCACTTGAAATCTTTGCCTGTTTATATACCATGAAGCATAGCGTTTTTCTTTTCTTTCTTTTTTTTTTTTTTTGCAATCAGCTGCTGAAGGTTTGGGTGACACAACAAGAAAGTTCAGGGAAAGTGATCACATGTAGATGAGAAGGATCCAAATAAACACTTTCCCTTCCTCCGATTGCCCATCAGGAGACATCCCAGATAGCAGAGCAGCTGAATCTGCAGAGTGGCCTGCTGATCTTGGTGACACCACACTGGTGTAATAAGCACTCTTTATTGCTTCCAGGCTTCCTTGAATTATTTTCCCTCTCTCTCATTCCCACTGTTCTGGAATTAGGCTTGCAAATCATTAGTACATAAGCTTGCCTAGGCTCTCTTTTCTAGGGAACCCAGGGGAGAGACATGTATAATTTGGGAGGTGGTGTCTGAGATATTTTAAAATGTAAAACTTTTAATGATGCATGCATATTAAATGCATACATTTAGTCAATAAGCACTGAATAAATTATTTTTTATGTAAAAGCATACTTAGATTATCTGGACAGCTACTATATAATTGGGTACTTCCACTCTATTCCAATGCCTCACATTTGATTAATTACAGATTATATACTTAAGCAATAAGTACTAATTATTGGGACTTCTTTTGTGTCTCAGCTGGTAAAGAGTCTGACTGCACGGGAGACCTGGGTTTGATCCCTGGGTTGGGAAGATCCCCTGAAGAAGGGAAAGGCTACCCACTCTAATGTTCTGGCCTGGAGAATTCCATGGACAGTCCATGGGGTTGCAAAGTGTTGGACATGGCTGAGCGACTTTCACACACTAATTATTAGCAACAAGTACTAATTTAATTTTTATGAGTGAATGTCAAAGAAAAAGACAGACAAGATGAAACTGATGCTTACCACTATGCAAAGATCAAATGATATTATAGGAAGGGATATTTCAAGTAATTTGAATACAGGAAAGTGGAGGACCAATATGAGTTTTCATCTGAGACTTGGCAAACGTAAAATAATCTATACAGTAGCTGGCAATAATCTAAATGCCTTTCACCTAAAAGACATTTAATTTCAGTAAAATAATTTAATGAAATAGAGGTCTGATGAAGAAACTTGAGGGAGTTTGCCTTGCACAGTCAGATATAAATTTCATCTTTTCTAATGTTGCTTGCTAATGCTTTTGGTACAAGTAGATTTTCTAAGAGAGTAATAAGAGGTGCTAAGGTTATGTAAAGATCAAAGAGAATAAAAATACAGACCATTATGAAGGACAACTGGAAATATGGTTTACACTTAATGAGTGCTTATCAAATACACAGAACAGTCAGGCAGGGATTAGAGGGTGGTGTTGGGTGGGTCGGTGTCCCTGACTGGGCAAACATTTGTAAGAATTAAACATCTTTCAATGGTAAAGCTGCTTGTCAGCTGTGAGTCCTTCCAGGGAACAGGATGTGGCTCCCCACCCTCAGTCCCAGCAACTGGCAAAGGTGAAGGCAAGGCTAACATTCCTCTCCAAATAAAATATTTAAAAGTACACAGAATTTGAGACCAAGATATAGTTATCATTCATCATAGTGAAGACAAATGCAATAGTGAAACAATTTGGGGTCAAGAGGTTAAAGTCCTGCAATCAACCACTGCTGATAAATTGGAAAAATGTGTGTCTATATATTCATATATATATATGGGTAAGGAAAGATGCCTCCACAACCAACATTTTCCAAAGAGAGAACTCAAAGGGAAATGTACAGCAATGGGGTCATTTAAGAATTCTGTTTTCATCTTGGTCCTTCACCTTCTGGAAGGGGCTCTGAGTGATTCACTCATTCAGCTGAATAATAATGGCTATGAAGGCATTGTCATTGCAATTGACCCTAATGTACCAGAAGATGAAACACTCATCCAACATATAAAGGTAAGTCTGCAATGGTAACTATTCATGCTGTTTTGAAAAATTAAGCATAACATATTGATAGAGCAAACATGAGTTCTCTAATTCCGGCTGTGTGACATGGGAAAGTTTCTTTTTAATATCTGTGCTTGCATTTCTTCAGCTGTAAAATGGAAATAATAACACAACCACTATGATTCTCCTGAGGGATGAGATAATACATGCAGTGCATATAATTCAGAACTTGATATACTGTTGGCACTTACTAAATGATATCTCTACTTCTTGGCTGTAGATGACTTCATTGAAAATTATTTAGTTCTACACCAAGGCAGAGCCAACTATATTTGGCAGATATTAAGAAATGTGCAGAGGGTAATTTCTTTGTCTGATTTTACCATTGGCTCCTATCAGAGTCTCCTTTTATTGTCCTGATTAAACTCTTCCTTCCCTGTGATTCTAACATAGGAGTCCAAGATGCAAATCTTAATCTCTGACTTAAGAACAAACCTGACCTTTCCAATGGGAGGAAACCCTGCATTTTACCAGGCCCAGTGCAAGGTGTCTTCTCAGGGCTGCTGAGCAGCCTCATTTCACTTGTTGCTTCTTCTGTAGGGGAAGGAAAAATTAGGGACGAAAACTCTTCCTGTCCACATAGAGGCATCTAACTGCTGTCAGATGGAGGTATTAGAGAGGTTTTGTACAACAGCAAACAGCAAAGAATAAGAAGGAAATGCCTTATAAAAGCCAATCCTGGAAAGTGACTATAGCTCACCCAGAGGTGGTACTGTATAAAGGGCAAAAATACTGGTCTACAAAATGGGGGAAAAAGCAAAAGGGCATTCACCTCACTCTCTTTGGGGGTTCCTCCTGAGAAATATACTTCTCACTACTATTATTCAATTGGTTTTCTGGTATGAGTTCTAAATGGGATGAGTATGAGAGAAGTTGGTTTCCACAGTTATCTTGTCACAGGAACATTTTTAAGGACAGTAATGTGCTCAAGAGTCCCTGAGTAGTTAATAAAAGCGAGTCCCTGTTTGATGTTCCAGATCTGTGGTCAAGGGACCTCACTGTGGGCTTTGCTACCTTCCTGGTCATGTCTCAGTTCTCTGCTTTTTGGGGAGACTCTCCCCTTGGTGTCCTCGTGTGCGCAGAATCCTCTATGTCAGTTCTGAAATAGCTGCTTCAACAGGGCCTTCCGAAAGGCACTCCACTCACAATACCAGCAGGCGGCGCTGCAGCAGTTCCCCAGACTCTTCTGTACTGCGGAAGCGGGGCGAGCACACTTCGTAAGATGAAGGAGTGAGTCAAGAAGCTCTCTCCCCCTCGCGCCCCCTTAACACACGCACAGTGGGGGTAGTCGGGGTCTCATCAATGCATGGGAGCCCAAGCACCTCCTGTCTTGGCACTCCTGGATAGTTTGCCCCTCATCGTAACCTCTGCATTCACTCATTTGTTCGTTAATCCAACGAATTTTTATTTACAGAGCATTCACATTATGTCAGGTACCAGGAATTCAGTGGTCAACAGTGTATTATCCCTGTTCTTAAGGAATTACCAGCACATCATATAAATTTCATCTTCAACGTTCTTCAAACCTCACAAGCTCAACTGTCTATTTGGATATGAGATCACTTTCTCAAAATATGAAACAGATGTAAAAGATTCCTTATTAATGTTTTTAATAAAACATAGAAGACAAGACATATCAGGCTGCTTAGTTGTCTTCCTAGGAGACACTGAAAATTTACATCTCACAAGTTAAATTGTAATATAATATTCGAACATAGGAAGTTTTATATCTATTTTTCAACTTTTTGGTGATACTGACTCCGTATTTTTGTTTAAAAAGTGATACAATATTAAATTTGCCTAGTAGTTGTTCAAAATCTGGCTTTTTTGGAAGGAGAAGTGAATCATTTTGATAGCTTTTTTTAAAACTAACAAGGCAACTATTATCATTACCATTTGAAAAGACAGAAACTGAGGCTCAGAGAGATAAATTCCCCAAGTTTATCCCCAAGAAGCAGCAGAACAGAATTTACTCCTGCATCAATACACAAGTACTATTTTCCCATATAGTGATGAACTGCCTCTGCTTCTAAGGCCACCCCCTAGGATTAGATGTCTAGGCATCAGTGTCTCATCTCTCTGGTCTGTTCCAGTAAGAACTTTCTTCCAGCAATGATCCATTTTTTTTTCCTCTTGCATTATCAGCTTTTATTTTTTTTTCCACTAGCACATACATATGTTATAATAGTTCCCATTCAAAACAAAACAAACCTCCCTTGCCCAGAATCTTCCTTCAACTACTGCTTCATTTCTTGATTTCCTTTTAATTTGTAGAAACATTTCTTGACCTGCTGTTTTCATTGCCTCTGCTTCATCACCTTCCACCCTATTGAATTTACTCATACAGAGCTGTCATCTCCATTCCACAAAACTGCTCACTCAGATTAGCAAATTCATTGCTCAGTTCTTAGTTTTCATCTTCCTTGATTGCTCAGCAGCGTTTAACTCTGATGGTCAATCTCTCCTTCTTGAAATGCTCTCCCATGCCTTCTGATCTCCTTACCCTGCACTGGTTACTCTTTCTGAGTCTCCTTTGCTGGCTCTTCTTCTTCCCACTTCTGAATGCTGGGGCCCCTGGAGTTCAGTCTTCAATCTTCTTCCTTCTGTCTACACTCATTTTTGCATTTTTCAGTGATTTTCAGCCCTAATAGTCCTAATTTCCCTTTCTATAATAAATATCTTGTAATATCCCTTCTACTATCTTTTCATGATGCATTTCAGGGAAACTGTTTCAGGGAATCGGGCATTTATAATTTAACACTACAGCCCTTTTGCTTTAGAGTAATAAAGTTAGGCATAATTTGAAAAGAGATTATATACTTATGCCACTTCATTGTATCTAATACTTAGTGTTATACTAAAAACAAACACTATCATAACATTTGGGCTTCCCTGGTAGCTCAGTGGTTAAGAATCTGCCTATCAATGTAGGAGACAAGGATTCGATCCCTGGGTCGAGAAGATCCCCTGGAGAAGGAAATAGCAACCCACTCCAGTATTCTTGCCTAGAGAATACCATGGACAGAGGACCCTGAAGTCCATAGGGTCACAAAGAATCGGATACAACTTAGCAACTAAACAACAACAAAATTATTACAGGAGGTGTTGAAGTATTTATTTTAATTTGAGTTTCTCTTCACTAATACTCAGTGTGAAATGTTGAGACTAATACTCTCTAATTCTCAGTTTCTCCTTTAAAGGTTCATTGATCTTTAAAGGATCGTATGAAATAAAACCAAGAGCTAATATTTGATAAGCACTTATGCTAAGTAAACATGGTTCCAAATGCTTTCTTGACTTCATTTGAGCCTCACAATAACCTTATGGGCTGCTGTCTGTAATATTTTCCATCTTATAAATGGGGAAACTGAGGCTCAGGAGGGGTTAAGGACATTTCTTTTCTTTCCTTTTTTTTTTTTTTTTTGGCCACACTACGTGGCTTGCGGGATCCTAGTTCCCCAACCAGGGATGGAACCCAGTTCCCAGCAGTGAAAGTGCCTACTCCTAACCTTTGGATCACAAGGGAATTCTCTCAAGGAAATTTCTGATGTCCCACCATAAGTGGTGAGCCAAGATTAGTGCCTGCTTCTGAAGTCTTCATTGTCAACCATTACACTGTGACACAGAGCATGCAGTAAAAATCTCAAAAAAGGCTAGCTACTGTTATTAACAAAATAATCTCCTTTTCTTAGCTTGATAAATAGCCAGTTTCTGGAAATGTGAAAGACAAATATAAATTAGAATAATTGGTAATTTCATCTTTTTTCTGTCATTAAACATGCTTCTTTATATTTATTCCCCCCCCCCCCAGGATATGGTGACCGATGCATCTCCATATCTGTTTGAGGCTACAGAAAAAAGATTCTATTTCAAAAATGTGGCCATTTTGATTCCTGAAAATTGGAAAACAAAACCTGAATATGTGAAACCCAAACTTGAGACCTACAAAAATGTGAGAATATTAACTTCTTTTTTCAAATTTAGTTTTATTTTGTGACTCAGATTCTTTTATCAAAATATTGTAGAATCAAATAAAATTGTTTCAATATAGTCTGCTGTGAATAAGGTCAATTCATTTGCTGAAATTTTGTGATGATAAAAAATTTTTCTTAAATTTCAGGCTGATGTTCTGGTTGCTGAACCTAATCCAACAGGTAATGATGGACCTTATACTGAGCAGATGGGAGGCTGTGGAGAAAAGGGTGATAGAATTTATCTCACTCCTGACTTCCTAGCTGGAAAAAAGTTGCTTCAATATGGACCACAAGGTATGGGTAGAGATGAAATATTCTGCTATGTAATAATTTAATGATTTTATGTTGCAAATAGATCAACAATAGCATTGTCTTTCTGAGTAAGAACATAAAAGCCAAATAGACTATTGTAGCTTGTCTTACTCACATAAAACAGATTCAGAATAGTGCATTTTTCAGTTAGAAATTTATTTTCTTAATATCCTGCAAATATATGTGTATAAATATAATATTTTTAATTTTCAGATACTCAGTTATTATCAGATAGTAACTCTGATTAGATAGGTTAATTAATGTGATGTTAGGTTCCTATGGTTCTGTGGGAAGGCACCTGAGCAAATTAAATCTCCCATTTGCAATTCAGGTATGGCCAAAACATATGGCAGACACATAATGCTTTCAGACTTTAATGTGCATTCAGATTATAAACGGATTGTTAAAATGATTCTGTTTCAGTAGGTGTGGGGTAGGACTCAAGGATCTGCATTTTAACAAGCTCCCAGGTGATGCTGATACTGCCTGACCTTGGACCACACTTTGAGTACCAGAGAGAATAGCCCTGATATTCAGCTCTGCCAAATACCTGACTAAAGAAAAACTCAACATTTCCTTCACAAAATATCATTTATCATTTTCATATGAGCAATCTTTGGATAAAATATTAAAAGAAATCAGCAATGGTGTATATACAATATGTACTTTTCAAGGATAATCAAGTATGATTAGCATTAACTGATTAGGTTAACTAACAACTAGGTTTCTTTATTATCTTAAAAATATTAGAACCATTTTAATTTTTTTCATTTAAATAGGCAAGGCAGAGAAAACAAGCAAACAAAAGAGCATTGGTGCCTGCATGTCCCACCCCCAAATACACTAGAGCACTTTTACAGACCTTAACAGAGAGGACTGTCTAACAAACATACCTCTTTGCTCTTCTTTTACAACATCTCCATAACGGAAACAGAAAATTCCCAATGTATGGCTCAATAAATATGTGTTGAATTGATTTACTTACCAATTGATTTACTTACTTATCAACTTAAGCTGTTCCTTCCCTCTCCTGAGCCCACTCCAGTCATCAAGATCACCATATACAATGCCATTCCTTTATACTCTCTCTTTTTTGTATTCTGACTCCATGACTACTCCCTCACAATCTCCCTTATCTTTAAGAGGCCATCAGTTAATCCTCAGCACCTAGAGCAATCTAAAATCCTTAATGTGAGATACTAGAGCTTACTTAACATGCACCTCCTCACTTAATCCTCCAAATTCAGCCTACCTTGGAATTTGCATTTCAGAAAAACTGACCGGTACATGGGTCACTAATATTCATCCAAATATAACAAATTTATTAAGTACCTATTAAGTTTTAGACAATATGGGCCAAGACATGACAATGAAGAAGTCATGGTACCTGTTTTCATGGAGACAAGAGTCTATAGTGAGAGACTGGCAAATAAGCAATGACAATGTATCATGACAAATGCCATAATGGAATATAATGAAAGTGAAAAATGAAGGGTACCTGAACTAGTTTGAGGATGTCAGAGAAGGCTTCTAGCTGGATATAAGCTTAATTTTGGAAGAAGAGTAGGAGTTATCTCCCAGTCAGAGATAGGGAGACGGTATTCCAAGCAGAGGAAAAATACATTAAAATGATCAGAGATGAGCAAGAATATGGTGTGACTCTAGAAACTAAAAGGTGTTCAGGAATCCATTGTCATTATGGAGTGTTTGAAATGGATGGAGAACAGCAAGAAATATGGCTACAGAGAGGAACAGGGCCTGAATCATCAGGGACCTTGTATGCATGTTGAGAAGCTGGACTTAACCCCGAGCACCGTGGGTAAGTCATTGAAGACTGAAGACATGGAGCCAGCTGGGTGAGTGTCACAGCAGTTCAGGAGTAAGTGGCAATGAGACTGGAAGGGTGAGAATAGGTCAAAGCAAAAAGGCAGATGCGGAGCAAGTAGACCTTCAGATCTGTCCACATTTGGGTCATTAGGAAGAAGGACCTTCTTGGCTGCCCTATAGGTCAGCCTGTGCTGACCTCCATCATTACTTTTGCACCCCTAAAGATTTTAGTTATCTAAAATGATGTGTGTTATCTGCTAGATGATGAGATATGTGAGCACAGGGCACTTGTTTTACCTTTGTATGAATAGCTTCCTGGCACTTACTAATTGCCTAATTAGCCCTTGACAATCCAAATAAGTAGTCATATTTAGAGAAATGTACAATAGTCATATCAAATTAAACCTTTAATTTAAAAAAGCAAAGCATAATAATGTTCAGAAGAATTACTTTCTCTGAATTTAAGAGGGTAATTTTGCCATTCTTTTTGTAATTAGGTGTTTAAAACGTTTTTTCACAGGCAGGGCATTTGTCCATGAATGGGCTCATCTACGATGGGGAGTATTTAATGAGTATGATAATGACCAGAAATTCTACCTATCCAATAGAAGAAAAAAACCAGTAATGTATGTATATTTTGATTAATTTTCCCAAACTGTTTTAAATTGCAACCAATTTTGTCTTGAATATTTTTTAAATGTCAGTCTCTTACATATTTTCCTCTTTCATTCTTAGTCTCTTTCAGCTTCCCATAAAACTACTACTTTTGTTCACTTTACAAATGCCTTAGATGAATTCTCTATTCTGCAACTACAAATCATTTGCCTCTTTGTGTGTGTGTACAACTAGAAGAAATTCACAGGTTCTACATTCAGGATCTCCATCTTCCTGTCTCATAATCAGAGAAATAAAGCTTCAGTGCCTTAAAGGTAGAATAGTATCTGTGTGAACTATATCAGAATGAATGGGCCTGAGAGACACTGGGGAACTTAGCTGAAAGACAGTCCAAACAGAAAAACAGAACAAAATTTCTCCCAATTTGAATAAAACCCTACACAGTGTCAACAGTAAGCAAACTGAATACTTAGACAGTACCCTAGCTGCCTTAATTTTCCAGCTAAGTTCTTGGACCTAAAAGTTTCAGGGAACAAACTGCTTTTGTACAAATATAAAAGATAGGGAGCTTCCCAATTCATTTTAGAGAGTTGGCATAATTCAGATACTAAAACCTGACAGATGGCATGCAAAAGAATTGTGTAGATACAGCTTTCCAAGAAGATTACAAATAAAAGCATAGCAAGTTACACTTAGACTAATTACAGCAATAATGAACACACCAAGGCCAAGAAGGGTATCTTCCAGATATCAGAAAATGCTATGATAATAGGTAAGTAATTAATATAGTATATCAGGGAAGAAAGAAAATTATTCCAACAGATTCTGAAAAGGAATTTGATCAGCTTGCACATTTCTACCTCAGTTAAAAATAACAACCTCTTTTAAAAGACTAGAGCTGGGGTGACACCCCTCTTCCCTTTTGCTTCTAGTTCTACTCCCATGATGGCTCTGAAAGGAGAGGCACTCAGCTTGGGTTTGGTTACTGTCGTTACTCAGCACAGTTTCCAAAGGAAGCTGCATGGAATTCAGAACTCTGCCTTGGCTTCCCCTTTCTCCCATAGGAGCATCACTGCTTTTTGCTTTCCCTTTTCTTTATTGCATTCAAATTCTGTCATTTGACCTTTTCTCTCCTCTTATGTCACTTTAGCATAAAAAGACACTAAGTACCTCCCAGAACCATACACAGTCTACCCTATTCCTTTGGCTTGTTCCCTCCACACACTATAGAATCCATTCCCCAGTGTCACTCTGTTGATATGACCATGTTAGGTGAACCTCTCAAATCTCAGCCCACAGATGACATGACGTTCAGCCCTGACATCTGCCTTTCCCACTTCTCCTTGTTATGCTTCCAGATGGAAACTGTATTCCCCTTGAGAGAAAAGCTGATTAGTATATAATCTTTCCAAGGGATATTCTAGAAATATCTACATATACATCATTTTCATCCATCCACAGATAACATTTTGCAAAACTGACATATTTACCACGTCCTCTTAACAATAAATTTTGTTACAACATACAAATAGTATTTATTATTTATCTACCAATTTTTTATTATTTCTAAGGCCTAGAAACAACTACAAAAATGACAGTACTACCCATAATAGAAGGCTTCCATAATGTGAAGCAGAACATCAATTGAAAGCCAGCTGGCTACATAATATTTAATAGGGAATCCCTAAACATTCCCAGGAATATAAGAATGGGAACTACTAGAAATTATCAATTTTAGAAAGTTGTAGCCAACGCAATAATGTGTTGGGAAGGTTAAAAAAACAGGGGCTACTAGAAAGAGAGAGAGAATATTGCTTCTAGGAAGATGATAATGTGATCCACTTTGAAAGCCTGAAGGGAAAAATAGAAATTAAAATTGAAAAGGGAAGTCAATAAGGCAACCAGATACATTTGAAGAAAACTCTAAGAAATGTGAAAGTTACATCTGAATAAAACCATAACACAAAATCCTTCTAAAGAATTTAAAAGAAAATTAAGTTATGAACTGAGAGATTTTTAATTCACAGAGTATATAAATTCAGCCCAAATTAATATATAGGTCTTATGAAACTCTAGTCAAAATATTTCTATTTTTACCTCATTTGTAAGACCCTGAGCTTATCCAGTAGATTGCAGCTGCAAACATTTTTGAAAAAGTATAGTAATAAAGGAAAATTTTCTTGTTGAATTTTAAATATACAATAAAGCTACATTAATTAAAACAATGCAAACCAGTAGACAAAATAGCAATAATTTACTATTTGATATAGCTAGAATTATAAATCCACAAGGAAAGACAAGATTTCTTTAGATGTCCGGGCAATTTTTAACTATGTGGGGAAAAATTAATAGACTCTTCTTTCAACTGGATAGACTTATTCAATATAAAAAAATAAAACCATGATGAAAACTAGAAGTATATTGATAAATACCAAATTCTTAAGTGGTGAATGTCTTTCTATGCATTCAAGAGTTGGAAAAAGACATAACTAAAAGAATGATAAATTTGACTACATATAAATTAAAAACTTTGTTGCATATAAATCAAACATAAACTAAAAATAAAAAACAGAAAAAGATGTTTACAAATATTAAAAAAACAGGTCTTTAAAAGCTTAGCATTATAACAGATAAAACAGTAACACCTTAATAGAAAAATAGACACAAGAGAAAATAATCTTTTATATAGATTATAGGGGTCCAGATTTGACAAAGGTGACAATCATTTATTATCTAGTACTAGTGCCTGTCAGTGGGATTGTTGCAGGAAAGGGGGAACCATTCCAGGGCTCGAAACTGGGCTCTTGTCTAACACTCAGAAATGAATTGTCCAAGGAGACCCATATGCTGGCAAAGCAAGAGATTTTATTGGAAAAGGGCACCCGGGTGGAGAGCAGTAGGGTAAGGAAACCCAGGAGAACAGCTCTGCCACATGGCTTGCAGTCTTGGGTTTTATGCTGATGGGACTAGTTTCTGGGTTGTCTTTAGCCAATCATTCTGACTCAGAGTCCTTCCTGGTGGTTTATGCCTTGTTCAGCCAAGATGGATGCCAGAGAGAAGGATTCTAGGAGGTGGTTGGACATGTGGTGCCTCCTTTTGACCTTTCCCAAACTCTTCTGGTTGATGGTGGCTTATTAGTTCCATGTTCCTTACCAGGACCTCCTGTTGTAAAACAACTCATGCAAATGGTTACTATGGTGCCTGGCCAGGGTGGGCGGTTTCAGTCAGTGTGCTTCCCCTAACAGGATGAGTGCTCTCATAGATGGTTATCAGAGAAATAAACTAGAATAACCTTCATGGAAAGCAATTTGATGACACATACTAAATCTCTAAAATTCTTTCCTATTTCTTGATCTACTAATTTTATGTTTAACAATCCATTTCAAAGGAAATATTAGAATGAGCTCTATCAACAGGGTTTAAAATGTTCAAATATCTGAATCTGACCATTTATTCTGGGTGTCAGTCATAGCCAGCTTGGAAATAGAGTCAAAATGTTATGCACCAATTTCATTTATTCACAGAAGTTTTATTTTTAGCACCAAAAAATTCATGGAGGAAAAAAATTAAGTAAATTAGGATAAATTCTCATTGTAATTTCAAAATGTGAAGTTATTAAAATCACATTTTGAAAGATATTATGAATTCTAATACTACATTACAATTTAAATGTACTAAAATACAAAGTTTTATAAGATCAGGCAGTAAAGCTATACATAGAATGTTATGCTGATACATAGAGAAGGAAATGCTTTAGTACATTCACAATAGTTTATCTCTGACAGTGGGATATTATTTTTCTCTTCTCTTCTTTATACTCTTCCTATTTTCCAAATTTCCTATGTTCATATGTTTTTTATGCATTCAAAAGATAAGATGTGGGGGAAAAGTACTCCATTCACAAAAGTGACAAACTCATAAGCATATAAATAAAAATCTAAAATACCTATATAAACACATAAGAACTATGCAAAAACTGTATGACATAAACTAGCTGGATCAAAACAAACAAACAAATTTAAAAAAATGTCAGCAAAACTATCTAGGGAAGCAAAAGAGGCTGTTGATTTTCCTGGATTGAGAGGACCAGATTAGGAAGTGCCTTAGGACTGTGATCCTTAATAATTCTTAACAGTGGCTATAAGACAGCCTTAGCTTTTCTGCTGCATAGAAACATATTCCGATATCATTTTGGGAACCCCTCAGATAATTTATGGTAAACAAAATTACTCTGATGAGAATTTGATAATTTTAATATTTAAGGTGATTCATTTACTTCTTAAATTATAAAGGGAAACTGTAAACAATGCTGTCTGTAGAAACTGACCAGAGTCCAACACTTTGAAATAATCACTTCACTGAAATATCTAATCTGAATATATCTGCAGCTGTTCAGAAGGTATTACTGGTAAAGCTGAAATACAGAAGTGTCAAGGAGGAAGCTGTTATACTCAACCGTGCAAATCTGACAGAAAAACAGGCCTGTATGAAGAAGGCTGTGAGTTCATACCTGATGAAATTCAGACTGAGAAGGCTTCCATAATGTATTCACAAAGCATTAACACTGTAAGTGCCATGTCCTTTTTTTCCTTCTTGTTTTCTTGACATGAATTTAGTGAGGTTTTCATCCCAGATGATGCAAAAGAGGGTGAAATGTTAGGAAGTCAACCATCAGTATCGGGATCAGTGCAGTCCCTCAGTCGTGTCCGACTCTTTGCGACCCCATGAACCGCAGCACGCCAGGCCTCCCTGTCCATCACCAACTCCCTGAGTCCACCCAAACCCATGGCCATTGAGTCAGTGGTGCCATCCAACCATCTCATTCTCTGTCCTCCCCTTCTCCTCCTGCCCTCAATCTTTCCCAGCATCAGGGTCTGGGAATGAGTCAGCTCTTTGCATCAGGTGGCCAAAGTATTGGAGTTTCAGCTTCAACATCAGTCCTTCCAATGAACACCCAGGACTGATCTTTAGGATGGACTGGCTGGATCTCCTTGCAGTCCAAGGGACTCTCAAGAGTCTTCTCCAACACCACAATTCAGAAGTATCAATTCTTCAGTGTTCAGCTTTCTTTACAGTCCAACTCTCACATCCATACACGACTACTGGAAAAACCATAGCCTTGACTAGACAGACCTTTGTCGGCAAAATAATGTCTCTGCTTTTTAATATGCTATATAGGTTGGTCATAACTTTCCTTACAAAGAGTAAGCGTCTTTTAATTTCATGGCTGCAGTCACTATTTGCAGTGATTTTGGAGCCCCAAAAATAAAGTCTGACACTGTTTTCACTGTTTCCCTATCTATTTGCCATGAAGTGATAGGACTGGATCTTAGTTTTCCAAATGTTGAACTTTAAGCCAACTTTTTCACTCTCCTCTTTCACTTTCATCAAGAGGCACTTTAGTTCTTCTTCACTTTTTGCCATAAGGGTGGTGTCATCTGCATACCTGAGGTTATTGATATTTCTCCCGGCAATCGTGATTCCAGCTTGTGCTTCCTCCAGCCCAGCATTTCTTATGATGTACTCTGCATATAAGTTAAATAAGCAGGGTGACAATATACAGCCTTGATGTACTCCTTTTCCTATTTGGAACCAGTCTGTTATTCCATGTCCACTTCTCACTGTTGCTTCCTGACCTGCATTCAGGTTTCTCAAGAGGCAGCTCAGGGGGTCTGGTATTCCCATCTCCTTCAGAATTTTCCACAAAGCAGAAATAGATGTTTTTCTAGAACTCTCTTGCTTTTTCAAAGATCAAGCGGATGTTGGCAATTTGATCTCTGGTTCCTCTGCCTTTTCTAAAACCAGCTTGAACATCTGGAAGTTCACAGTTCACGCATTGCTGAAGCCTGGCTTGGAGAATTTTGAGTATTACCGTGTGAGATGAGTGCAATTGTGCGGTAGTTTGAGCATTCTTTGGCATTGCCTTTATCTGGGATTGAAATGAAAACTGATGTTTTCATTCCAGTCCTCTGACCACTGCTGAGTTTCCAAATTTGCTGGCATATTGAGTGCAGCACTTTCACAGCTTCATCTTTTAGGATTTGAAATAGCCAAACTGGAATTCCATCACCTTCACTAGCTTTGTTTGTAGTGATACTTCCTAAGGCCCACTTGACTTCACATTCCAGGATGTCTGGCTCTAGGTGAGTGATCACACCATCATGATTATCTGGGTCATGAAGATCTTTTTTGTACAGTTCTTCTGTGTATTCTTGCCACCTCTTTTTAATATTTTCTGCTTCTGTTAGGTCCATACCATTTCTGTTCTTTATTGAAATGTTTGCATGAAATGTTCCCTTGGTATCTCTAATTTTCTTGAAGAGATCTCTAGCCTTTCCTATTCTATTGTTTTCCTCTTTTTCTTTGCACTGATCATTGAGGAAGGCTTTCTTATCTCTCCCTGCTATTCTTTGAAATTCTGCATTTAAAAGGGTATACCTTTCCTTTTCTCCATTGCTTTTCGCTTCTCTTCTTTTCACAGCTATTTGTAAGGCCTCCTCAGACCATTTTGCTTTTTTACATTTCTTTTTCTTGGGGATTGTCTTGATCCCTGTCTCCTGTACAATGTCACGAACTTCTGTCCATAGTTCATCAGGCACTCTGTCTGTCAGATCTAGTCCCTTAAATCTATTTCAAGTCAAGTCAAGAGTGAGCAGCTTTTCTCTGTTGGACAAGACAGGAGAACATAATCAGGAATAAAGTCCTATCTTCCCCAGACCCCTTCCTTAGTTTTTATTTTTGTTTTTGTTTTTGTTTTGCTTCTCCATCTTCCTTCTTCCACTAGCTTTTAGTTTAATGACTTAGAACTACTTCAAATATCTTTAAAGGCAGACAAGCACAAGAGTTAGTTAAATAAGAAATTCAACTAGGGGATCAGGTACCTCTTTTTGTGAGTAATAAGGACATGATCAGTAGCCTTTAACTTTCAGAGATCTTTCAGCCTGCATATTTGCTTTTGGTTGTTAACTAAAATTTTGTATCTTTTTAAGAATGTTGGTGCTGTTAGGGAGTTTGTACATAATTTTAATAGCTTTAAGTAGTTTTAAAATACAGATCTTCCTCCATCCCATTGTAAGTTGAAAATGCACTTAATATATCTCACCTACCAAACATCTTAGCTTAGCCCAGCCTGCCTTATGCATCCTCAGAACATTTACATTAGTTTCTGGGCAAAATCATCTACCATAAAGTCTGTGTTATAATAAGGTGTTGAATGTGGCCTGTAATTTATTGAATACTGTACAGAAGTAAAAAGACAGAATGGCTGTAAGTACATTAATTATTTACCCTCACAATCATCTGGTTCACTAGGAGCTACATACAGCTCAATGCCACTAGCCACCATCACCAGAGCGTGTCATACTGCATGTCACAACCCAGGAAAAGATCAAAATTCAAAATTTAAGATATGGTTTCTACTGAACGTGTATTGCTTTTGCACCATAAAAAAGTCAAAAATTGTAAGTTGAACCATTGTGAGTCAGCGATCACCTGCATTTAATGATTTTTTAAATGACCAACTGGTCATAAAATAAACTTGACAAGTTATCTTAATAATGCCAAACATACACATCAGCAAATTTGCACAAACTAAGATAAATGCATCAGTTAAGTGACTTCAGTGCAGAATGTCTCTTATCTTCCCAGCCTGTTACACAAAATTCTGTTTTCTTTTTGGAATAAGAGTGTAGTAACTTGCAAGGGTCTATCTATAACGATAAAGTGAAAGTGAAGGTTGCTCAGTCATATCCGACTCTTTGTGATCCCATGGACTGTACAGTTCATGGAATTCTCCAGGCCAGAATACTGGAGTGGGTAACCTTTCCCTTCTCCAGGGGATCTTCCCAACCAGGGATCAAACCCAGGTCCCCACATTGCAGGCAGATTCTTTACCAGCTGAGCCACAAGGGAAGCCCTAACAAAGATAAGTTTTCAAAAAATGATACATTATGGTTCACTAAGGCCATCCTTCAGTCTGGCTTTGTAGTTTATTCCCAGGATAATTCACAAACTTCCAAAGAGGGGACTAGGTTGTTTTAAATTAATCACAGTTAAAGTTGATGCACAGTCAGGTTTGAGAGCCTCTGCTTGGGATTTACAAATAAGTGTTTCAGGTTCCCTTGCTAAAAAGTAGCTATAATGATAATACAGAAAGTGAAACTGTTAGTTGCTCAGTTGTGTCTGACTCTTTGCAAATCCGTGGACTGTAGCCCACCAGCCTCTCCTGTCCACGGAATTCTCTAGTCAAGAATACTGGAGTGGGTTGCCATTTCCTACCCCCAGGGATGAGCATATGGAAACACTACCAAAATAATCTGAAAAATACAAATAAAGAGAAAAATTAATGTTTTCCAGCTAATGATGACTGTCTACATTACTTGAATCCCAGATATTTAGGATTTTTAATTGAATATAATACCGTAAAGTCACTGAGAGGAAGAATTAGGTTATACCTTTTTTGTGTACTAAGCCTCCTTTTTAAATCCCCCAAATACTAGGGATGTAAAGCTTAAGAAAGGGGAAGACACTATCATTTATTGGCTGTGTCTATATTGTCTATTGCATATGTTCTACTATAGTTCTTATCTAACAACTATTGCCATTCTGTAGATTTTCAAAAACCACTGACATACAGATAGGTAAATGTTATTTAAGAAAAAACAACAACAAACTTAAATCAAGCTTTTATTGTATATCAGATATAGGGCTAAGTTTTGAGGAAGCAAATTTAATAAGACAGGGTTCTGTCATAGATTAATTTTCATCCATTCAGTAAGTAAGTGTTAAGGGGGCTTTGTTGAAATTTCTTATAGGGTACTGTGAGGTCACAAGGTTGAGTGGAAATTGTTTGCAGAAAGGGTATGAAATGAGAAAACATTTGAAAATAACTTTTGGGGCTGAAACATGAAGGTAGAGTTCACAAAGCAGAAGACATAGGAAGAGCTCCTCTACATAGTGGGAATGGTGAGCAAACACAGATATATATGAACAGTCTGGCAAATTTGAGTACTTGTAGGCTGCAGTAGGGAAAATTAGAGCCTTGGCATGCACAGCCAGAGCGAGGATAGAGAGTGAAGTGAAGTAGTCTGGATTGTAGTGTGTGAGCAATGATGAGCTGCAAAAAGATATTAAGTACAGGAATAAGGACTATGTCCCTGGCAGCTGTAGTGTAGAACAGTATGGAAAAGTCAGATAGGAGACTCCAGTAGTTGAGGGAGGGACCATGAGGGCTTAAAGATGGACATTCCATTGGAGA
Organism: Antilocapra americana; assembly: GCA_007570785.1. Lineage (NCBI taxonomy): Eukaryota > Metazoa > Chordata > Mammalia > Artiodactyla > Antilocapridae > Antilocapra > Antilocapra americana. Next base: position 1,329,343 of record ML662496.1, read on the forward strand.
AGGAAAAAAGATGATGTACTGGAGAGAGAGTGAAGTGTATTGATGGTGTTATTTTGTAGAGGAAAGAAGGAAGGAAAACCGTTTCCTGATTCAGGTGCCTGAATAGATAGTGGTGACTTCAAGTTAGGAAATACTTGGTGATGAAGAGGAGCAGAGTCAAAGGAGAGGTGATGAGTTCAGTTATGAACACCTGAGGTTGAGGATCCTGTGAGACATCCAACTGGATTTTGGAGAGAGCTGGAATGTTGGGTATTGCAAGTTGAAACACAAGGTATTTATAAATCACTAGGAAGTAAGAAAGTGAGCAGGAAGTGAAAGGATGGAGAGAGAAAATGGTACCAGGGGAGAAATGTTGAGATATAGGTGGCTTGAGGATAGTGGTGATTGCTTGCAATGGCACATTTGAGAAACAGGAGGGAAGCTAAGAACAGGTAAATAGATTGCTGAGGAGCACAAAGGGTCCAATGAGGTCAAAGACATGCTTTGAGACAGAAGCTCTGAATTTTCACTGTGATTTTCCCCAAGGCAGACTGAGAAGGAGGGCACATAAATGTAAATCTACATTTAAAATATTTTAATCAAATTATTAAAGATTTTAACAAGCAGTTTTCTGTTATCTGTATCATTTTACTGACCATTTTAGGTGGTTGAATTCTGTACAAAAAAAAATCATAATAAAGAAGCCCCAAACCAGCAAAACATAAAATGCAATCGCCGAAGCACATGGGAAGTGATCCAAGATTCAGAGGATTTTAAGACAACAACTCCTATGACAACACAGCCACCCCAGCCCACCTTCTCATTGCTGCAGATCGCACAAAGAATTGTGTGTTTAGTCCTTGATAAGTCTGGAAGCATGACGGTAAGTTCAGTGGGTCTTGGTCTTCTGGATGCTAATCTCATATTTCTATGTGATATGGTCTAGACCACAACTTGGAACTGGCTGTGAATAAACACAACCCCAAAGGTCAGAACAGTTACAAGCATAACATTTCCATCAGAATAGGCCACCTTCAGCTTATTCAACAAAAATTCAACATCAAGTGTCTCATTTGCCAAAAAACTTTCAATTTGTGAGCAGAGATCTGATGAACTATATAGAATTGACCTTTTTATGTTTTCCTGACAATATGTACATTTATAAACCTATTTCTAGGGCATTGAACTAATGAACTAAGCCAAACCTGGATTTAGCTTTTAGAGTTATTTATACAAAAGCCCCAAAATTGTATCCAAATATACTACTAAACATAAAGGAGAAATTTTCCTCTATAGAAGGATATGCCTTGAGTAAGCTTGTTGTTATTTACTCTGTACTGAGGCAACTACTTCCAGATTCCTTCTGTTCTGTTGTCAGTCTGCCGGTCCAAACCTAACCTGACTGCTTTTCTTCTGCTTTTCCACTTAGATTGGTAACCGCCTTAAACGACTGAATCAAGCAGGCAAACTCTTCCTTCTGCAGACGGTTGAGCAAGGGTCCTGGGTCGGGATGGTGACGTTTGACAGTGCTGCCTACGTAAAAAGTGAACTTGTACAGATAAACAGCGCCACTGAAAGAGACACGCTTACCAAAAGCTTACCCACAACAGCCTCAGGAGGAACATCCATCTGCTCTGGGCTTCAATCAGCATTCACTGTGAGACAAGTTCCCCTATCATAGTTTGCCAATGTTTACAACTTATGTCTTCTAAGAAATTACCTTTTCCAGTATTTCTATGCATGCCTCATGTCTAGCTGAATTAGACAACCAAGGGCAGAGCAATGGTCCAAATGATGCAGTAACACCGGCCCCGAAAACTACTGTTAACTAATTCATTCACACTTTTGTGTTTTTCTGCATCTATGCATGTATGCTTTTCTGCTTTCATTTGAAACATTCATGGTGTTACTTCTACATGCCGGGCCCTGCAATGTGCCAGGCATTAAGAGTACCATGAGGGCCAAGCATACCACACCTGCTGTCATAGAGCTTAAAATCTTACTGGGAGAAGATTCATTAACCTCATAGTCACATAAATAAGTGTATAATCATACACTAATGTATGCTATGAGGAAAGGTACACAGGGATATCTTCTCTGAAGAAAAAAGTAAACTCAAAGTTATGGCTAAATTTTGAAGTAGCTTAACATTCCAAACTTTTGGGTATATAAGACCTCCTTTGGGCAAGCAAATGGTTTAAGTTTGAAATAGGAGGGCTTAGGAACTGTGAGTCTAACTGTATTAGGGATGTATCCAAAGACCCCATCTGATCATCCAATCATGTCACCCCTCTACTTAGGTCTTAATCTCTCCCCATTTTCAACAAAGCTAAGTAAAATTTCTCAATCTAATATTTAATTTATTTTATAGTATAGCCCCTACCTACCTTTCCAGGCTTAAGTACCTGGGACTCTCTTCCAGGTATTTATGCTTAAGCAAATTAGATTACCTATCCTTTGCCAGCAGTTTTCACACTTTTGCCCAGCCAGCTCCCTATTTAATTTTTCATCCCTCCTTTGTATCTCTAATCGTACTCTTCCTTCACATATCCATCACAGACATTATCTATTTCTTGACATCTTTCCTGATCCTTTCAACTGTATAGAGTTTCTCTTACTGAATCCTATGAACTTGTTTTCTACCTTTAAGACTATCTCAAGAGTTTTAGCTCTTCTGTCCTCTTTCCTGCCATGTCCTTTGCTCAAACAAAACTTGTTCCAAGATATGAATTATCTTTTAACTTCTGGCACGGTATCTTTTATATAGGAGGTTCTCAATTTTATTTTATTTATTTATTTATTTATTTTTATTAGTTTTGCCATACAATGACATGATATCGCCATGGGTTTACATATGCTCCCCCTCCAGAACCCCCCTCCCTCCTCCCTCCCTCCTCCCTCCTCCCGGGAAATCTCGGTGCACCTGCCCCGAGCATCAATCCTGGGCTGGCGATTGATTACACATATGATAATTAACATGTTTCAATGCCATTCTCCCATATCATCCCACCCTTGCCCTCATCCACAGAGTCCACGAGTCTGTTCTATACATCTGCGTTCCTTTTACTGTCTCGCATGCTGGGTTCTCATTACCGTCTTTCTAAATTCCATATATATGCGTTAGTATACTGTATTTTTGTTTTTATTTTATTTATTTTTTTAATTTATATCAGATGCTTAAATGATCCCGATATAAACTATGATATTTTGTATTTGTTAGAGGCTATTTAGTCCCATGAAATAAATAATAGGAGGCTGAGAGAAGCTGGCTGGTCTAAGGTCTCAGAATCTCCACCGTGTCTTGGGAAAGTCTACCTTCTGCCTGCTTGGGGCATAAGACATCAATGGAGCTATTCCTGATTTCCAAGCAGCAGCAGGAATATTTAGTTGTCAGCTCACATGTTTCATGTTGACAGTGGACTCAAGCATTCCCTCATATGCAGTATTACCCTCTGGCCCTTTTATTCCACTTTGAAGATCAGTTCCCTAGAAGTGGATTTTATTGCATTCAGTTCAGTTCAGTTCAGTCACTCAGCTGTATCCGACTCTTTGCGACCCCATGAACCACAGCACTCCAGGCCTCCCTGTCCATCACCAACTCCCTGAGTCCACCCAAACCCACATCCATTGAGTCGGTGATGCCATCCAGCCATCTCATCTTCTGTCGTCCCCTTCTCCTCCTGCCCTCAATCTTTCCCAGCATCAGGGAAATATACATATGTGTATAAATATATGCATAAATGTGTATGTTTATTGCATACACAGCTTCAAAACCCTTCTCCAGATGCCTTTGTGCACCTGGGTTCTCTTGCCTCTGCCACTCACCCACGCACTTTGGTTAAAGAAGCAAGTAAGGGAGGGAAACTGACACTGAAATCACTGACATGTCTACTGAACTCATGCTATACAAAACCCAAGGGGAAATGACTAATACCAGATGGCCTGATGGTGAAGAGGGAACTTCTGGTTCTGCATTTCCCACTGCAGTTGGTCAGAGAGTATGTGAGGCACACAATTGAAATTTCGATGCTCCTCCTGCCCTACAGAGCCCAGGTATGGGGTGGGAGGAGCTTGTATGTGATCGCAGGGTGATGAGGCAAAGGGCCTTGGATCCTGCCCTGTCTCAAGTTCCCTGCTGGCTCCTGGTGAGGACCCTGGTCAAGTATGGCAGTGGTGTCTGTTGAGCTGGGGCCGCTGGACTTTACTTGCCTCCTTAGCTTGATCAGGATCCATTGGTTTTCCCCCAGCTGACTCACCACACTCTGGCCCTCAGTGCTGGAGCCCAGCCCTGAGCACCCCATGTCCTGCATCTAGCCCTTGGGGGGTTGCACACTCCTTAGCTTCGAGGACAAGATCAATTGTCCTCTTGCCTGCCAGTTCTCAAGTCAGCTGATTTCCATTTCCCCTATGGATACTTGCGGACTTCTGCATGTTTTCCATGACACATAGCAATGATGGGGAGTGGGACAAGGGAATCAATTGAGCCCTTCCTCTGGCCTCTCAGGAGCTTCTCTGGTGGCTCAGATAGTAAGGAACATGCCTGCAATGCAGGAGACCTGGATTCAATCCTTGGGTTGTAAAGATCCCTAGGAGAAGGAAATGGCAACCCACTCCAGTATTCTCACCTGGAGAATCCTGTGGACAGAGCAGCCTGGTGGACTACAGTCCATAGAGTCACAAAGAGTCAGACATGACTGAGTGAGCCCTGCAGCTTGGTAAGACTGAGGTCTCAACCACAGCTGACAGGCTCCTCGGCTCCTGGGCTCCAGGCTTCCTCACAGGACAGCAATCAGAGTTCTGCCTTCATCCTTTGTGGAGCAGCCCTCTCTCAAAAGAAGTAGGGCAGAACTCTCCTCTGCTTTCGGCTTCTCTTTTAACCTACATCGAGTTTCTTCCCTTCCTGAGAGTCTAGTCCAGAGAGTGGAGTTACTTAGAATTACTTGTTTCCTCTATGTCTGAGTCTCCCTTCCTCTTTCTAAAGGAAGGTGAACTCTTGCCTTCCTCTTCATAGACATTGTGATTTTTATCTGATTTTCCTTCTTATCCAATATTGGCATAAGGTGTAACTTCTCTATACCACATAAAAAACATAATCTGTGTCTACCAGGAATAATTGAGACATAGGTGTCATAAGACAACTAGGAACTAGGGATTAATAGGAACAAAATGTTTTGCTTTCATCAGAGGGGATATTAAAAATTTTAATAATTCATGTGAACTGCTGCTGTTGCTAAGTCGCTTCAGTCATGTCCGACTCTGTGCAACCCCATAGACGGCAGCCCAGCAGGCTTCCCTGTCCCTGGGATCCTCCAGGCAAGAACACTGAACTGGATTGCCATTTCCTTCTCCAATGCATGAAAGTGAAAAGTGAAAGTGAAGTTGCTCAGTCATGTCTGACTCTTAGCGACCTCATGGACTGCAGCCTACCAGGCTCCTCCGTCCATGGGATTTTCCAGGCAAGAGTACTGGAGTGGGGTGCCATTGCCTTCTCCACATGTGACCTGGGAACTGACCAATCAGAACCAAGGCCAGCCATAAACAGCTGGAATGGTAAGACTGATGAATATCAGGCAAGCTAAAATCTGCCATGAGTCTAATACGATAATAGTAATATATTAGTCCCCATTATTATCCCTATAAAATGAGAGTGGTTTCTGAAGTCATCTGGAACCTCTGAAAGCCTGTCAAGGAAACATCATGTGAAGGATACTAGAAAACTCTTCTTTTCTGCATCCCTAGAGCTGTCCATCCCTGGGACTGCCCTGTTTCCCACCTTACTGAGCCCTCTCTGCAACAGGCTAACCAAGGGAAAAAACCGTTGTCAAGTTCCATGAATCCTGCTGATTTTTTCTTTAATTTAATGTATTTATTTCAATTTTCTTTATATTATCATGTTGGTTTGCCATACATTGACATGAATCTGCCATGGGTATACATGTGTTCCCCTTCCAGAACCCCCCCTCCCACCTTCCTCCCGATTCCCTCTCTCTGGGTCATCCCAGTGCACCAGCCCTGAGCATCAGACTGGGGCTGGCGATTGATTTCACATATGTTGATTAACATGTTTCAATGCCGTTCTCTCATATCATCCCACCCTTGCCCTCTCCCATGAGTCCAAAAGACTGTTCTATACATCTGCATTTATTTTGCTGTCTTGCATACAGGGTTTTCATTATCATCTTTCTAAATTCCACATATATGCATTAGTATACTGTACTTTTGTTTTTCCTTGTGGCTTACTTCACTCTGTATAATAGGCTCCAGTTTCGTCCACTTCAGTAGAACTGATTCACATGAATTCTTTTTAATGGCTGAGTAATATTCCATTGTGTATATGTTCCACAGCTCTCTTATCCATTCGTCTGTTAGTGGACAAAGTCTACAAGCAATAAATGCTGGAGAGGATGTGGAGAAAAGGGAACCCTCTTACACTGTTGGTGGGAATGCAAACTAGTACAGCCACTATGGAAAACAGTGTGGAGATTCCTTAAAAAACTGGAAATAGAACTGCCATATGACCCAGCAATCCTGCTGATTTATAATTGTATCACTGCAAGATAGAGAGATATTTAACCATTCCCAGACACTTTTGCTTATTCTGTCTAGAATCTGTCTTCTCATTCCCTTTAATTGCAGTTTTTCCCATACTTTGGCTACCCTGAGTGTGACAACTCATGCCTGAATTATGTCCTTAGGTGATTAAGAAGAAATATCCAACAGACGGAGCTGAAATCGTCTTACTGACCGATGGGGAGGACAACACTATGAGTGCATGCTTTGATGAGGTGAAACAAAGTGGAGCCATCATCCACACAGTCGCCCTGGGGCCATCTGCAGCACAGGAGCTAGAGGAGATGTCAAAAATGACAGGTGAAGGGTGACCTGCTGAGTCCTACTGTAATTTCTCTTCTACTGGACTTTGAGCTCCAGTGCACTGGGGAGTAGGGGAAGGGTAGGTTATCTTACTGACCAATCAGCTGCCCTTACCCCCAAATGACTTTAGAACCGGCTCCACTCATTTATCCTAATGCCTTGTTTCTAGGATTAGGGCAGTGTGGAGAAGATGGGACCAGCACACCACTTGGGACTCTCTTCCCCGACACCTTATAAAGACTGGAAAGAATCTAATAGGCTAACTAGGAGCTATTCAGTTCCAGTTGGCAGCTGACCAACAGACCCTGGGGAGACAGAGGACAAGCCACTAACTATATAATGCCATGATACAAGTGCTCTGTTAGTAACAGAGGGTACAATGAGGACAAAGAAGGGAGCCTAGACTCATCTGGGGAAGAAGTGTATAGGAAGGTGACATCTGAACTGGGACTTGAACAAGAAGTAGCAGGGGAAAAACAAAATGTCTGCTGAACCACATAGAAGGCCACTCTGAAAAATAGAATGTAATGCAGTTTCTTTGTAAAACATTCACATGTTGTGCTTCACTTCTCATATACACATGGTTAAAACAGATCCCACCTGAACTATTCTTCAGCAGAGTGCATTTTTATTACTTAAAATTTTTTTAACCTAGAGCCAGAATTATGGATATCAATTGCTGAGTTGTCCTCTGAGCCCAATAAAACAACAGACTGTTTGCTCCTAATAGTATTTGTCTTAGCTGGGATTCCTAGAAGCAGAGCCTGAGAAAGGGATTTGGGTGCATGTGATTTACAGAGGGAGAGCTCTCAGGTGAAAGGGGCAGTAGGGACTAAGATCAGGCAGGGGAAGAAGCTAAGCACAGATGTGAATTAGGAGGCCAGCTTAAGCCTGACCTCACGGGAGCCTCTGGATCTAGAACTGCAAAACAGATTTGGTCCAGTCTTCAAAGAAAGCCCATTGTACCACTGTGCCCATTAGTCAGTGGTTAAAAACTGTCAGGGGTGAGTGGGGCATGCTGTTCTTTAGCTAGAGTGGCCCCATTTTGTAAGGCAGTTTTCTGAAAAGGAGGCAGCTATATGCTGTTTGGCTAACACTCAGAGCTGCTGGGGAGAGATGCACTAGCCTAGATAAGGGGATCTGGGTGAGGAACCAACAGAATGACCAAAACACTCTCCTCAGATTTTAGATGTCACTAAGTTTAAAAGACTTCCCTGGTGGCTCAGACAGTAAAGCATCTGCCTACAATGCAGGAGACCTGGGTTCGATCCCTAGGTCAGGAAGATCCTCTGGAGAAGGAAATGGCAGCCCACTCCAGTACTCTTGCCCAGAAAATCCCATGGACGGAGGAGCCTAGTAGGTTACATTCCATGGGGTCGCAAAGAGTCGGACACGACTGAGTGACTTCACTTTCACTTTTCAACAGTTTAAAAGTGCCTTAACATCATCTTAGTTACACCTGTTCTAAATAGGTGTAGACTACATGGCTGGTATATCATCCATGTTTACTACATATAATACTTTTCTATATCCATCACTTGTCAGTTATTTCTTGCTGATGTAACATACACATTTTTTCTGATTTAAGAGAAAACTTGAAAGTCAAGCTTGCTAGGATTATGCTTAAAATAAGAGTAAACCAATACACTTGCAGTGAGGCTTAATGGCTCATATGAAAGTGCACGACCTTTAAAACACAAGATTTATATTACTAGTTTTGGTCTACCGGGGATTCTTAACTGTTTTGCAGAGGGCCGAAGTAGCCAAATGACGATGTTGCTGAAGGACTTATTTAGTAGGATTAAAATATTATTAATAGTATCAGCTTCTGAGTTAACCTGGACACCTACTTAATGTTAATCTATTAATATTAATGCTTTAATAGCACAAAAGAGTAAGTATTTTGTGTATTTTAGCTTAACAATTGCTAAAATGTTGCAAATATTTGTTTTCTAGAAAATAACTTCTGATAACATAACTGCATTCTAGGAGGTTTGCAGACATACGCTTCAGATCAGGTTCAGAACAACGGCCTCATGGATGCTTTCGCGGCCCTTTCATCAGGAAACAAAGCTGTCTCCCAGCGCTCCATTCAGGTCAGAGTTCCTCCTCAGTTTTTCATGTTTATTAAAAACCATAGCCAAGATACGGAGTTTCATAGTTATAAGTTTCAAGCCCCACATTCTTCTAGTAATGAATTAAAATTAAAATAGAAGCTTCAGCCTGATACTGGCCATTATTCCTAAAATGCAACAGTATTCCTTTAAACAAGGCAATCAGTGCTTCTAATTTGGAAACAATACTAAGTGACTTCCTCTTAGAAACCATCAACATAAAATGTAATGGGTCCAAGAATTCTTTTTTAACATATGTTAACAAGCACCCATAGCAATATAATTGACCCAGAATTTTTTTCAGAGTAGATCATCTCAATATAAATTATCTGGAAAAACTGTTCCAGGATTACTTGGTCTTTTTTTCCATTACCTCAAATCCCTGATATTTGTCAAGATTTTCCTATAAAGAGTGGAAAGTGATTTGTACTGTGAAAAACCCATGTGGTCAGTGCAGACACCTGGATCCTGTTCCTGGGTCTGTCATTAACTGTGACCATGGGCAAAGAACTTCACATCTCTGGACTTAAGTTCTCAGCCAAGCATGAACCAGAAAACTTCTGCGGTCCCTTCTTGTTCTAGAATTTCAAAAAAAACCAAAATTTTCTTTCAAAAGTCTTAGGACAATAAAAAATGAACAAATACATTTTTATGTGCTCTTTCCTAATGGTTGTAAAAAATTATTCATGTGAATCTTTATTTATTTTTTTTAGAAAGGCACAAGATTCAATCATTTAATTTTTCCAAAGACACCTAGAAAGTAACTTTGTGTAGACTGTACACTCAGGAAATAGAGAGTGAACAATCAGTACCACACCTGTGTTAGCTATAACTTTTATTGTGAATGAAAGTAAAGATAATGTAAATCAAAGCCAAATAATGATCTACTGTATAGCACAGGGAATTCTAATCAATACTCTGTAATGGCCTATAAGGGAAAAGAATCTACATGCGTTTCTCAGGTGGCTCAGTGATAAAGAATCTGTCTGCAATGCAGGAAACATGAGTTCAATCCCTGGGTTAGTAAGAACCCCTAGAGAAGTAAATGGCAACCCACTCTAGTAGTCTTATCTGGAAAATGCCATGGACAGAGGAGCCTGGTGGGTTATATAGTCCATAGGGTCACAACAGATTTGGACAAGACTTAGCAACTAAACACAACATATGTATATGTATAACTGATTCACTTTGCTGTATTCCTGAAACTAACACAACACTGTAAATCAACTATACTCCAGTTAAAAAAATTTCTTTAAGCCAAATTTCAAAACAATAGGCTTTTTAGTCTATCAGTGTAGCATTTATTCAGTCAAAGAATATAGCAGTTCCACTCAGTTACTAGTTCAGATTTAGAATATTAAACCCGAGAGCCTGGTTTGAACACAGGAGGAATGTGTCTTAGAAAAGTAATTAAACTGATTAATGGGCAAGTTCACAGTCAAGCAGTTTCTGCCCATTATTTTTATATTTAAGAAACCTAAAAGGGAGGGAGATTGAGACAGAGTAGGACTTATTTCCCCATCTGTCATAAGGACAAGATCTAAGGGCCCCTCGCTCTCTTCACATCTTAGATCATAATCTGTTTTCAAAACTGGGCTCGATGACCAAACCATCCTAACTTCTAACAGATATTCATTTAAAGACCATAAATAATTAACTAGGAGATAATCCTGAAAAATTATACTTTCTACAAAGTCTGGTTAGACCTTCCTTACTTCAACCCCTGCTCCACAGCTCCTTCATTCTTCTCCGGATAACAAATCAGCCTTGGGCATTGACTGGGCATTTCACTTACATGGGCATTTCACTTACCTTCACAGGGACTGCAATAATAATTGACCTAGGACTTAGTTATTTGCAATTCAAACAATCCAGATGTGGGCCAAAATAAGTCCTAGTTAATCCTCTTAAGGGTTTACGTGCAGTAATAAAATGAGATATACAGTATACTGGTATGTATAAAGCAAAACACAATGTGAGGACATCAAAGGATTGATAGAAACAAGATCCACTCACAGACTTAGAGAATGAAATTAGGGTTTCTGGTGGAAGGATGGGAGGAAGGAATAATTAGAGAGTTTTGGATCAACATGTACACACTGCTATATTTAAAATGGACCTACTATATAGCACATGGAACTCTGTTCAATGTTATGTGGCAACCTGGATGGGAGGGAAGTTTGGGGGAGAATGGATACACGTGTATGTATGGCTGAGTCCCTTCATTGTTCACCTGAAACTATCACACCATTGTTTGTTAATTGGCTATACCCCAATACAAAATTGAAAGTTTTCAAAAAAAAGATACTGTGGGAGAGCAAAGGAGGGAGAGATTATTCTTTGCTGGTGAGATGGACATCAAGTGACTTTCAAATTGAATTTTGAAGGGTGGGTAAGGCTTAGACAAATGGAGATGAATGTATAGATTTCCAGGAAAAGCAGAGTGTGGTATTAAGAGAGTCACAGATTCATCAAGATCATAAGAGGAAGTGGTCTTGTTTGGGTGCCAGGTAAACATTATGGAAGCTAAGGCTGGAAAAGTCATTTATGATTGGATCATTATAAAAAAGAAGAATTGGATCATAATAGGTACTAAACATCAAACCAAGTTCTTAGGTACCACTGAAGTCTTTTCAATGGGGCGACTAATAGTTGGAGGCAAAATGGAAACTAACATGTGACGGGAGCTGTATTCTCCAGAAAGTAAAGAATTGTATGCTTACTTTACAGCTTGAGAGTAGGGGGTTAACCCTCCAGAACAGTCAGTGGATGAATGGCACAGTGACTGTGGACAGCACTGTGGGGAAAGACACTTTGTTTCTCATCACCTGGACAACTGATCTTCCCCAAATCCTTCTCTGGGATCCCAGTGGAACGAAACAAGATGGCTTTGTAGTGGATACAAACACCAAAATGGCCTACCTCCAAATCCCAGACATTGCCAGGGTATGGGCTCATCTTTTTTCCTTCTCACAATTTGATAAGATAAAGTAAAATTTTTACAGAATAATTGCAGCTTTTTAACTGATAGTGGTTGCTAAAAAAAAAAAAGTGTTAAATGAAAGGGAACAAGGAAAAAACTCCATTCAATGGAAACCACTCAGTATGACAGCAAGTCTCTTCAGTTCAGTTGCTCAGTTGTGTCCAACTCTTTGCAACCCCATGGGCTGCAGCACACCAGGCTTCCTTGTCCATCACCAACTCCTGGAGCTTACTCAAACTCATGTCTATCGAGTCAGTAATGCCATCCAACCATCTCATCCTCTGTCGTCCCCTTTTCCTCCCACCTTCAATCTTTCCCAGCATCAGGGTCTTTTCCAATGAGTCAGTTCTTCACATCAGGTGGACAAAGTATTGGAGTTTCAGCCTCAGCATCAGGCTGAAATATTCCAATATTCCAGTATTCCAATATTCCAATGAATATTCAGGACTGATTTCCTTAGGATGGACTGATTAGATCTCCTTGCTGTCCAAGGGACTCTTAAGAGTCTTCTCCAACACCACAGTTCAAAAGTATCAATTCTTTGGCACACAGCTTTCTTTATAGTCCAACTTTAACACCCATACATGACTACTGGAAAAACCATAGCCTTGACTAGTTGGACCTTTGCTGGCAAAGTAATGCCTCTGCTTTTTAATATGCTGTCTAGGTTGGTCATAGCTTTAGTCAAGAAAAAGGAAATCAGTGATATTTTCTCCAGGTATCAAAAGGAGAACCTTCAAATTACACAGTAGATGATGCTTTGGCATAATGAAAACTATTTCCTCTATTGATCCTGCTCTTGAGAAACCAATGCTATGATAAGGACACAACTTTCAAACCTCATTTTTCCCAACTAGAATTTTCTTGGCAGTTAAGAACCATGTCATTAGTCCAAACATACCAAAGTTTCCCTTGACTAAGAGAGTATAAGAAAACCTTCTTAAATCTACATGTAATGTACATGTATCAGATGAGCTCTTCCTATAGTTGGCATTGAAGTCAGGTCTGTCACTTAAATTTACTAACTGGAAATGTCCCCATTTTTTATTTTTTTTTGGCTAGATTGGCATTTGGAAATACAGCCTACAAGCAAGCTCCCAAACCCTGACTTTGACTGTCACCTCCCGTGCATCAAGTGCTACTTTGCCTCCAATTACAGTGACCTCTAAAATGAACAAAGACACAGGCAAATTCCCTAGCCCTATGGTAGTTTATGTAAAGATTCACCAAGGAACCAAGCCAATTCTCAGGTCTCAGGTTACAGCCCTGATAGAATCAGTGGATGGGAAAACAGTTACCTTGGAATTACTGGACAACGGAGCAGGTAACTACCTCAAGAACTGGACACATTTTTCTCTTCCAGGAAACAACCAGGCAACAGCAGGAGGTCATACTGTGGTGAGGAGTCCAGCACTGGGGTTGAGGTTGGGAGAGCTCTCCGCTTCCCTTCAGTCTCAGTTCAGTCGCTCAGTCGTGTCTGACTCTTTACAACCCCATGAACCACAGCACGCCAGGCCTCCCTGTCCATCACCAACTCCCAGAGTCCACCCAAACCCATGTCCATTGAGTTGCTAATGCCATCCAACCATCTCATCCTCTGTCATCCCCTTCTCCTGCCCTCAATCTTTCCCAGCATCAGGGTCTGTTCAAATGAGTCAGCTCTTCACATCAAGTGGCCAAAGGATTGGAGTTTCAGCTTCAACATCAGTCCTACCAATGAACACCCAGGACTGATCTTTAGGATGGACTGGTTGGATCTCCTTGCAGTCCAAGGGACTCTCAAGAGTCTTCTCCAACACCACAGTTCAAAAGTATCAATTCTTCTGTGCACAGCTTTCTTTATAGTCCAACTCTCACATCCATACACGACCACTGGAAAAACCATAGCTTTGACTAGCCAGAACTTTGTTGACAAAGTAATGTCTCTGCTTTTTAAGATGCTGTCTAGGTTGGTCATAACTTTCCTTCCAAGGAGTAAGCGTCTTTTAATTTCATGGCTGCAGTCACCATCTGTGGTGATTTTGGAGCCCCAAAAATAAAGTCAGCCACTGTTTCCACTGTTTCACCATCTATTTGCCATGAAGTGATGGAACCAGATGCCATGATCTTAGTTTTCTGAATGTTAAGCTTTAAGCCAATTTTTTCACTCTCCTCTTTCACTTTCACTATGCCTCTGCCTCCCTACAACTCCTATATTTCAAAATGTTGGGAAACATGAGAAGGGCTTGCCTTTAGCTTCTATAAAATACAAAAAAGTTGTCAGTGGGCATTCCAATCCTCTTAGAAAAGGAAACAAGGAAAATTAATAGCTATTTTGTGTTAGGAGTTTGTGATGGATGGATGGATATATAGATCTTCATTTCTTATCTTCACCACACACTTTTGAGGTATTATGATACCTATATTACTGATGAAGAAAGAGGCTTTAACATTTGGAAAGCTGCAGAGATAGACTCAAGTATTGTTGTTATATGTGACTCCCCTATCTATGTGAATTCTATATTATCTTGCCCAAAGTGAAAAGTCTATTATTTTTATATTTAAGAAGTCTAACAGGGTGAGAAAAAGAAAATTCTGTATTTATTTTAGAAAAGGAACTTGACTATTTACTATAAAACAAGTAACTTTATTAAAATAAATTCTGTAAATGAACTTCCTACCCAAACCTATCCTCGATAAAAGTCATAAATTTTAAGAAAATAATCATATAGCACTTTTTTTCTCACCAGTAACATACAGTAATTCAATTCATTTCAACAGATACTTATTGAGTAGTTACTTTGTGCTATGTTGGATGTAACAGAGACACATGACTTGATCTCTGATTTCAAAAAGAAAGACAATACAGGAGGACAAGATGTATGCATTTGAAATTACACACACACAAAGTGGTAAAAGAAGTATACCTCCTCCTTAACACAGTCAAATCCTAATTCCTTCATTAATTCTTTCATTTCTCTGTCAAGGTGCTGATGCTACTAAGGATGATGGTATCTATTCAAGGTATTTTACAGCTTATGACACAAATGGTAGATACAGTGTAAAAGTGTGGGCTCTGGGAGGAGACAACACAGCCTCTCAGAAGGTATCACCCCAGCAGAATGGAGCCATGTACATACCTGGCTGGATTGAGAATGGTGAGTAATCTATAACAACATCCTTGGCTTGAGTGAAAGGCTTGGAATCAAGAGAAAACCAAAACCTGAGGAGAGAATGGTGCAGAATTAAATCAGTTTCTCAACCTTGCCATTACTGACATTTTGGTCACATAATTCTTTATTGTGAAGGGCTGTCCTGTGCATTGTGAGATGTTTAGCAACACTTCTGGCCTCTATTTACTAGACATCAGAAGCAGCCCTCACAGTCATGACAATCAAACATATGTCCAGACATCATTCACTGTTCTCTAGGTAACGACATAGCACCTAGTTAAACCATCAGATTGAATATCGATTTTGACTGCCTTGGATCAATTCCAGCCTTCTATCAGATAAAGTATTTTAGGTACTCTTTTGAGCTTTGTCTGCCTCACTTGTAAAATAGGTAATAATAGTAACTACCTCATGGAATGGTTATGACGAATAAATAAGAAAATGTATCTAAATAAGCTATTGCTGGTAAACAAGAAGCATTCAATAACTGTTTGTTTTTACTTTTAATAATATTTCAAAGCATTTTGTAATTAAGCTCTTTCTACTGACATAGGCATGTCCACAGAATCAAAAAAATAACAATTCAGGTCTTGTTATCTGCATCAATATCATCATAAGCACACTGTCTCCTTTTCCTTCTCTCTTCTTTTATCAGACAAACCTAATAACAGACAAAACACTGAGCCCACATATAAGGAATTGGAGAATTTATGCTCCATGGAACAGTCCCATACCAATCTTCGTTATGAACACTTGTCCTTGAGTAGAGCTAGAATCAGATCTGAGACTGAGTCCTCCTAGGTTCCAGGACTTATTTTCCATCAATATGCATTCTGTCCTGGACAAGTCTTGTCCTATTTCTGGTGTATAGTAAGAACAGCTCTTCCAAGAAGCTTCCCACTGTCCTCTTTACTTGAGTGTGTACTCAGTAAAGGGAAGATTCTGAGATAAGTGGTATGCCCTCAAGCAAAGTTGATCATACTGCAAAATGTTTTAAAAGATACTGTTGCTTTCAAAGCTCTTTTATGTATTTCAGCTTAGTGTATTCTCATTTGCTCTTCTTTTTGAGTCAGGGAAAGAAGTCAGGAGGAAACTTGTAGAGTGACTATATCCAGCAGGATGTCAGTGTTATATTTACATTGGTATATCTCATTCTCCTAATTATGTCATTTTACAGATGGAGAAACAGAGTAGAGAGGTTATCAGCCCACATTACTAATAGTGATAACACCTGGATTGGCATCAGGAAGCCATGTTTTTTCCCCTATCCCTTGATGAGACTTGGTACCAAGAGAGATCATCTTTACTGATGAATTGAACTAACCTTAAATCTCCTAAAGTATTCATCTAATCTTTGCTCAAGACCAGATTAATTTGTATAAAGATCAATCTGTCTTAACAGACAAAAAAAATTATAAGGGCTAAAGCAGTAGAGTTTATGAGAAAGTAAAGTCTGAGTAATGTAATACTAAGGTATTATAGAATATTTTTATTGAAAAGAAGGTCTAAGAACCCCACTGATTGAACAAGTCAGGGATTTTTAGAATTTCAGGATGACTTTTATACAAATTTTCAGCAAGAATGTGAAGCAAACTAGAATTGCTACATTAACTAGATTTCCATGCATTCACTGAGAAACTCAAGTCTTTCAAAAGCACACAATTTAGAACCCCTAATATAAAATTCATTTTGTGAGAAACTACAATCTAATAAGATAAAACATAAATATGGAGAGAAAGAGAAAAATTCAAAGAATAAATAATCAAGGCAATTCTTGAATCCCAGCTAAATGATTAAGAAATAAATAGGAAAGACAAGAAAACCCACAGTATTGCCTAGGTGTAAGAGACTGCTTGAGGAAGTCTGAGAAGGTTTAAAGCAGAGGTAGTATTTAAACTGATGTTGTGGCAGGTTAAGATTAGGATAAGATAGTAGGATAGCAAACACAGAGGATAGGGTGGGAGGTGGAAGAGAGGTCCAAGAGGGAAGGGATCTATGTATACCTATGGCTGATTCATGTTGACACACAGCAGAAACCAACACAATATCGTAAAGCAATTATCCTCCAATTTAAAATTAAAACACACACACACACACACACACACACACACACATAAAAAAATCAATTCCAGGACAAGTATATTTATAAAAAACAAACTGTGGAAGCCATCCCACTAAATATCCAGGAAATAAATACATGTGAGATAAAGAGCTATGATTCTCTTTGCTTTTTCCCCTCTGATGTGACCTAATTTGGGAGCTTTACAACAAATAAAATAAGTTTTGCATGTGGGAAGAAAAAAGGGAAGTGTAAGAAGAGGGCAACTCAATGACAAAAGAGAGGGAAGAATAGCCATTTCATGGTGTTATCTGTCTTAATGCAGGTGAAGTAAAATGGAATCCACCAAGACCTGAAATTAACAAGGATCAAGACAAGCAAGTATGTTTCAGCAGAACATCCTCGGGAGGTTCATTTGTGGCCACCGATGTTCCAAAGGCCCCCATACCTGATCTCTTTCCACCGTGTAAAATCACTGACCTGAAGGCAAAAATCCAAGGGGACAGTCTCATTAATCTGACTTGGACGGCTCCTGGGGATGATTATGATCATGGAAGAGGTAAGCTGAATGTGGTATGGACCCTGTAAAGGAGTTTAGCAGCCAAGCAGAGGGGCAGAGGGTGGGAGGCAGGCAGGTGTGCTGTGATGCATGTTGAGGGCAGAAGGCAAGAGGGACCTGGAATGTCCTCTGAAATGACAGTTTAAGACTTTTAAAAAGTATGGTTTATGGATTGCAGCATGAGCATCACATGAATGCTAGTTAGAAGTGTAGAAATGGGTCTACTGAACCAGAATCTGCATTTTAAGATCCCTGGATGATGTGTGTGTATGTTCAAGTTTGAGAAGCACAAATAATAAAATAATAAGCAGTGATTATTCCCTCTCTCAGTCAGATGCTATGGCCAGAAATAATTACCTAGGCTTTAAGTCAAGCCTGATCCAGTTTTACTTTTATCACACTGTCAGACTACAAAAGGGCACAGGATAGAAAAATTAAAATGTAAAAAAAAAAGATACTAGTGCTTATAAAAATGGACCATCAATTTCATTTATTCATTGGTATTTTATAGGATGGTGATATTGTTTCTAACAGATTTTTCAAAACTTTGACTTGAGGATTACAAATCACATCCTTTTTTTTAATTATGTTTTAGCTGACAAGTACATCATTAGAATAAGCACAAACATTCTTGAGCTCAGAGACATGTTCAATGAATCGCTTCAAGTGAACACTACCGATCTCATCCCAAAGGAGGCCAACTCAGAGGAAGTCTTTGTGTTTAAACCAGAAACCATCACTTTTACAAATGGCACGGATCTCTTCATTGCTATACAGGCTGTTGACGAGGTCAGCCTGAAGTCAGAAATCTCCAACATTGCACAAGTATCTTTGTTTATTCCCCCAGAGATTCCTCCAGAGAAACCAAGTCCTTCTCTTCCTTGTCCTGATATTAATATCAATAGCACCATTCCTGGTATTCATATTTTAAAAATTATGTGGAAGTGGCTAGGAGAATTACAAATTTCCTTGGGCTGAGTTTTCCTGAGATAAATCATTCATTTTTCTTTTGATTATAAAAATTTATAAAATGTATTTTAGACTTCCTGTATGAGGCAATTTAATGAAATAAAATACTAAAAACTGGATACACATGCATAAAAAGTATTCAAATCCAAAAATTTAATCATTGCTCACTTATTAATTATTTGAGTACAGAAAGAAGGAATGCTTGCATCAATAAACAGAAATATGTTTAATTTGATTTGAGGAACTTTGCCAGTTAAAAAGAACATGTAATTACATTGAAATATGCCAGAAATGCCAAGTCAAACTATTTAAATAGAAAAGGCATGTTCAATATTATATAGCAATATAAATGGGAAAAGAATTTGAAAATGAATAGGTACATGAATATGTATAACTGAATTACTTTGCTGTACATCTGAAACTAACACATTGTTAATCATCTATACTCCAAAACAAAATAAAAAGTTAAAAATAAATAAATAAATATAAAATTCATGACTTGTCATAGAAGAGATTTGGACCAACATTACCAGGATTATATATTCTTTTTCTCTAGGTTTGGGAAAAGATGATGCATTTCAGAAAGAGATTATATTGTAGCTTCCCTGGTGGTTCATCTGGTAAAGAATCCTCCTGCAACATGGGAGTCCTGGGTTCAATCCCTGGGTTTGGAAGATCGCCTGGAGAAGGGAATGGCTACCCATTCCAGTATTCTGATGTGGAGAATTCCATGGACTGTATAGTCCATGGGGTTGCAAAGAGTGGGACACGACTGAGCAACTTTCACTTTCACTTTGCATTATGGAAGGAAATAACAGCATGGTAAAGGCTCCAAAGGTGCAGAAATGTATGCAAAGTGCATGCAATTATGAGTCAAAGATGCCTAAAGCCACAGTAGTGGCACATGCAGTGGAAAAGTAGGTCCAGGCCAGGTGTGAAGGAAAATGATTGAGAAACATTTACTGTATACTTTGTGTTCTTACTGTATACAAGTGTTCTACTAATGCCTTATATACATTATCTTATGTAATGCAATTCAGTTCATTCAATGAATATTCATTAGCTGACTATTTTATTCCAGGCTTATGCTAGGCCCTGAATACAAACAGATGAGTAAGATTTAGTCTTTATCTTGCAGGCAATAAGGAACATGTGAGGATAAATCAGGAGTGCTATCTATGACTGAGTAGTGTGGGGAGGGAGGTTTTGGGGACTACATGAAGGACTAAACAAAACTGGAAGAGGCTACGGTCATGAGAGATGAGAGGGGGAGGGGGAGAAAAGGGAAAAAGGACAAACAGACTTAGCAATATGACCATTCCCATCAAGGACTAATCAAACATTCCAGTGCCTCCAAGGGCAAGTATTCTTGTAAAGTTGTTTCAAATTCCCAGTTTATTAGCACAATGAGTTTAATGTTCAAGTGACTCTCTGAAAACCATCTAGAAGATTGCTTCTATATAGACTCTAGATTTATTTCTTTATTTATAGATATTCTTAAAAGGAAGATTCAAAAATTTCAAAATAGGATTTGAGGCACCTTAAAGATACTAAAATTCAGTACTGTTTATTTAGTACATATCCAGGTACTTTGCCAACCAACTAGAGAAGATCAGATTGTAGTCTTTTTCTGAAAGTTACGAAACCAAATTAGGTTGCTTCCATGTCCTGGCTATTGTAAACAGTGTGGCAATGGACACTGGGGTTCACATGTCTCTTCCAATTCTGGTTTCCTCAGTATGTATGCCCAGCAGGGGGATTGCTGGGTCATATGGCAGTTCTATTTCCAATTTTTTAAGGAATCTCCACACTGTTCTCCATAGTGGCTGTACTAGTTTGCATTCCCACCAACAGTATAAGAGGGTTCCCTTTTCTCCACACCCTCTCCAGCATTTATTGTTTGTAGACTTTTTGATGGCAGCCATTCTGACCAACGTGAGATAGTACCTCATTGTGGTTTTGATTTGCATTTCTCTGATCAGCAGATGACTGGATAAGGAACTTGTGGTACATATACGCAATGGAATGTTACTCAGCTATAAAAAAGAACACATTTGAGTCAGTTCTAACAAGGCAGATAAAACTGGAGCCTATTATACAGAGTGAAGTAAGCTAGAAAGAGAAACACCAATACAGTATATTAACACATATGTACGGATTTAGAAATATGATAACAATGACCCTATATGCAAGACAGCAAAAGAAATACAGATGTAAAGAACAGACTTTTGGACTATGTGGCTAAAGGTGAGGGTGGGACGATATGAGAGGACAGCATTGAAACATGTATATTACCATATGTAAAATAGATGACCAGTGCAAATTTGATGCATGAAGCAGGGCACCCAAAGCTGGTGCTCTGGGACAACCCAGAGGGATGGGGTGGGGAGGGAAGCAGGAGGGGGTTTCAGGATGGTGGGACACATGTACACCCATGGCTGATTCATGTTGATAAATGGCAAAACCCACCACAATATCACAAAGTAATTAGTAATTAGGCTATTTAATTAACCTTAAATAAATTAATTTTAAAAAAACTAGGGCACATGCTTGGCTAGAAGACCTGCCCCATATGGACAAATGGGTGGATCTGAGGCCCCAATTCAGTGCCATAAAATATGGCTGCAATGGGTTTAGCCTGGAGAATTTCTAGGATGTCACTCATTGAGACTAAAATTTCCCATTTGGGTGAATTTAAAGGGATGTACCTTGGAATACAGTGAGGAAATGCATACAAAAGTCTGATGTTACTTCAGGGAAAGGAGGTAAATTTCAGCATGTAGATAAGACAAAGTAGAGAACAGCAGAGAAAAACATTCTTATGTACTCTGGATTATAAAGCAGATCATTGCAAAATGGATCTGGATTATCATATGTGATTAAAAAAAAAAAACAAACCAAAATCTTGCTTTATGCCATCATTACCCCACAATGATCTTAGTTTTGTTTTTAGTTTCTGAAAGGTCAATTAAGTGGGTGGGTAAATCTGATAAAAATATTCTAGGCATTGCTCACCTTGAATTTTCAAATAAAGGCTATGTCCTACCTAGACTTTCTCATCTAGAACCATGGTTTTATCTTGCTTCCTCTTCCTTCTTCACTAAACTGAGCCTAAACTCTTTTTGGAAGACTTCCTTTTTTCTAGAAGAGGCTGCAACTTCTCCCAGTATCCAAGTACCAGGGTTTGGCTGAGAGAAGCATTTTCTGAGCTCCCCTCTGCAACTTCTGAACTAGGTCGTTACTCCTGTGGTATCATTTTTAAGCCTCCATCCTTCACCATTGATCTATGTCATCCTTTATCCCTTATTTTTACTGTTATCTACCAATCTCACCCAAGACACTCTTGACCCCTTAACCCCTTAAAATCATTCTGCCTGGTATCAGAATCTGTATGAAAGAGTCAATCAATATCTTAGCTTCAAAATTCCTTGATCTTCACCCCATCCCCACTAATGTTACCAGACTATTGGATTGGATCATAAATAAAAATGGGAGAATATTGCGATTCAATATGGCTTGACCTAATACTTCCAAGGCCACAATCTAGACAATATTAAGCATCTTTTGTGCCTGAGGCATTCATTTATCCACTTGACATATATTTTAAAATACTTACACTGTATCTTAATCACTCTGTTAGATGACAAGTATAAATGGGTAAGCAACCCAGGTATGGTTTTTATTCTCAAGAATTTTAAAGCCAGTCAGCATGTAAACAAGCAAGTAGACAATCAACATACACAGCATATAGGCACTGCGTTAGAGAAAACATCTATTTTAAGAATCCATGGTTTGGTAACTAATCCACACATAGTATCTGACAGAGGGAGCGATGCTTCTACTTTCATAATGTCTGGTTATAAGTATAAAATAAAGAGGGAAAACCAACAAAAGAAAAGGAAAAAAAATCCTAATCAAATTTCTGTTTCTGCTAAATTACTACATATCACATGTTGGGGCCTAAATCTTTTTATTTGCTCATTGACAGTTTGTTGAGATCAACGCCAGCAAGAGAATTAGAGAGAGGGAATATAAACACTATGTTTTTAAAAATTATACTTAAAAAAACTACCTGACATATGGCCTCAATGGATTCCACCTGCCCCAACAATTTTACAGTTTAGACTTTTGAAGAAATGCCAAAATGTTTCCAAAGAACAAGCTTTCCAAAGTATGTTTGTTAGAATGATATAGTAAAACAAATAAAGACTAATTAACAAAACAGAGTTCAAGGAGGCTTAAAGTAAAATGTCACAGAAACAAAGATGACAATCCAGGAAAGAACTAAATAGTGGGAACAGGATATTCACTGAATTAGAAAGCCTAAGAAATGCACAATTATCATAATTGAGAAAAATCAAAATTTTACGTAGTTCCTGGCATCCAGTGCAAAAAGGGAAACATTAAAAGGTTCTTAGTGTATTTTTAACTATCATAGAGATAAATATGGTCCTAAATTTTAAAGTAATTCCAAATTCATTAGGAAAAAAGACAAAAAGCATATGAGGAACTGCAGAATGGACAGCACAATTCAAACTGCAGAGGGCACACCAAGCTCATGCATAATTCTGGCAGTCACTGAACCTCAGCTAATCTGACTCACAGGGCATGGCTATGAGATCCAAGGCAGGACTTTTAGGGATTCAGGCAATCAGTCTGTTTAGAGCAAGGCCTTAGTATCTGAAGATTGGAAAGCAGAATACCACCACTATCACTATCACTCTTCCTACCAGGGGATTAAAGAAGAGGTGGAGGTGTAGAGCAGGCGGGGGTAAACAGGGCCTTGTCCAAGAAGAGAATGGTGCTACCTTAACATCATTGGTGGTGCTAGTGGTAAAGAACCTGCCTGCCAATGCAGGAGACACGAGACAGGAAGGGCATGGCAACCACTCCAGTATTCTTGCCTGGAGAATACCATGGACAGAGGAGCCTGGTGGGCTACAGCCCATAGAGTTGTGAAGAGTCAGACATGATTAAAGCGACTGAGCACACACTGGGCTTTTACTAAGTCTCAGGCACTAAGTGCTTTACATATTCACATCCAGAACCTACCCTAATATTTAAGAGACCTGAGGCAAAATTAAAAGTGGAGATCAACATACCATGTCTCTAAATATGCAAATATAAATCAGGC
Source organism: Antilocapra americana (assembly GCA_007570785.1). Classification (NCBI taxonomy): domain Eukaryota; kingdom Metazoa; phylum Chordata; class Mammalia; order Artiodactyla; family Antilocapridae; genus Antilocapra; species Antilocapra americana. The sequence continues at coordinate 1,353,165 of ML662496.1, forward strand.
TAACAAGCTATTAAATGTGTTTATCTCCTGTCCAGACAAATAACACTTTCATGATGACTTGGAAGGCCAGATTCAAACTTGCAATTATCAGACCCCTGTCAATGTCATGCTGATACACGGCTGCTCAAGAACAGACGGGCCATGGGGCACCTATTTTTCCTCCTACTCTCCCCAACTCCAGTCCTCACTGGAGGGACCTCATATACATGTGTGTGGCCCCCCTCAACCCCCACAGCACATCAATAGCTTTCCTTTGTACTCTCAAGCCTGGGAATGAATATACCCTTGATTTGATGCAACCTGTCTTGGGGAGACCTGACCCTGGCACCCCAGTTAGTTCTAGCCAATGAAGACAGTGGAAGGAAGATCAGTTATTTATCAGGAAATTGCAGGTCCAGGCCATGTGTAGTGTGCTCTAGAAGGAGAAGGGAAGGGGTTTGCTCACAATATCTTGGCTTTGTGGACTCCTTATACCATAGAAAGGACAAGCTACATAATTTGGAGAACCAAGTGGAAAATGAAAATGAAAATGCAGGATCCCTTGTTTAAGCAGAAGTAAAAAGTAATATCATTAAAGCTACTAAAATATAAAGCTTTTTTCTTTCTTCCATAGCCTTTCTTTGCTTGTAACGGTAATTTTATTTGTAATTTAAAGTTGTTCTAAATTTGAAAAATTTATCAATATACAATATCAATACAATTATAAAGTATTCATGTGACTTTTACTATTCATCTTTACAGCATGCAATGCTAGTTCTAAATGCACATATAAGAATATTTAACTTATATGTAGAATACACAATTTGTATTTTATAATTCATACATGCATATGTATTTCATTATTGCCAAAATGTGAAAACAGTGTACAAAACTAACTTTTAAGTGTTTTTACTTCACATCTTGCTTTCCAGACGCTCTCTAGCTTTGGCTCACTGGTAACTAAGGAAAGACTGAAAGGAAAAGAAACTATGGGCTGTTCTATTTTTTCTTTTCCTTCTATATCATCATTATCAATATAAGTAGTTGACTAACAAAGGAAAATGGAGAAGGAAATGGCAATCCACTCCAGTATTCTTGCCTGGAGAATCCCATGGACAGAGGAGCCTGGTGGATATAGTCCATGGAGTCACAAAGAGCTGGACACGACTGAGTGACTGAGAAGCAACAAAGGGAAATAACATGAATAAGAAAGGACGTGATAGTTTCTTGGTTGCTTGTGTTTCTTGGACTGTCATTGCCTTCTTTCTGCATTCAAAGTTCTGGATTAAGCTGAAAGCACAGCCTTTCCAGGCTGTCAGGGCGCTGTCTACTTAGATAAAATATGTTTATCTTGTATTCACTTTGAGTCTCACTGAAATCCAACTTTGTGAACTCACCTGAATTTGTGCTCATGGACCTCATGATGCTATATGTAAAGGAAGTGGAAGGAAATGGGCACACATCCATCTTCCCATCAGACTCTACTTATAAAAAATAAGTTCAAAGGAAAAAGTGACTAAGAATTTTAGGACAACTACAGCAGAGCATTGAGTCAAGTGTAGGACTTTTCTGAATCCAGGGCCACATGTGATGACTACACAAGTCTCACACCCGTGAAGCTAGCCTGGGGGAGGCACAGCCAGCAAGGGGCAAGCGCAGGGCCCTCTAAAGAGAAAGGATGTCATATCAAAGGCAGTACAGACAGGCAACTAGGGCTTAAGAGTTCAGTAATCTGCCTGTAGTCTCAGTTGGTAAGTGATTTAAGTAATATTTAAGCCATAGTTAGTCAAAATCTGGAGAGAAATCTCTTTAATAAATTACTGCACTTCCTCCTGAAAAAAGAAGACCAGTGCATAAACTGGGCCAATAGTGTACAAGCCTCAGATTTTCAGGTATTCTTTTTCCCATAGCCAAGAAGCATTTCTGGGTGAATTCTTTGGCAGGCTGATCCTAGAAACATAACTGCATTTATAATAATACTATTCATAAAACATTAGCCTGATGAAAAGAGAAGATGCAAGCAATTTTTCTTAGTAGTAATAATTAGAATACATAGAATAATAAGCATAACAAGAAAATTATTATTGTGTAACCCACTCCAGTGTTGTTGCCTGGAGAATCCCAGGGATGGGGGAGCCTGGTGGGCTGCCATCTATGGGGTCACACAGAGTTGGACACGCCTTAGCAGCAGCAGCAGCAATACTAACAAAAAGAATAGCTAACATATATTTGTGTGTATGTGTTAAAGTCACTCAGTGGTGTCCAGCTCTTTGTGACCCTTTGGACTGTAATCTGCCAGTCCTCTGTCCATGGAATTCTTCAGGCAAGAATACTAGAGTGGGTTGCCATGCCCTTATCCAGGGAATCTTCCTGACCCAGGGATCAAACCCAAGTCTCCTTCATTGTAGACAGATCCTTTACAGACTAGGCTACCAGGGATAGCACTTACTAAGTATCAGGTACTGCTCTGAGAGCTTCTGCTTTATCATCTCATTTTTATTTCACAGAAGCCCTTTAAGTTTGGTAATATTATTACTCACATTTTACAAATGAGAAAACTGAGGTAAACAGGTTCCAACAAATTTAGTAAGGTCATACAGCTGATTAGCGATGAGTCCGCAGTTTGAACTCAGAATTGTTTGCTTGTTTCCTGTGTTTTTGATCATAAAATAGGGAAAATATAAAGTGTATGCATATTCAAATTGACTACATTAATATAGTGTGGCCTTTTATTGAAGCATGGTTAATTTACAATGTTGTATTAGTTTTGGGTGTATAGCAAAGCAGTTCAATTATATATATATATATATATATATATATATATATATATATGTAAAATGGGCTGGCTAAAAAGTTTGGTTTTAAATAAAAATAAAAGACACATTTTTCATTTTCACCAAGAACTGTATTGAGCAACATATTCACTAACTGAAAAACCTTTTTGGCCAAAGCAATATTTAAACACACACACACACACAAATATATATGTATTCTTTTTCAGATTCTTTCCTCAGTTCAGTTCAGTTGCTCAGTCGTGCCCAACTCTTTGTGACCCCATGAACCGCAACATGCCAGGCCTCCCTGTCCATCACAAACTCCGGGAATTTACCCAAACTCATGTCCATTCAGTCGGTGATGCCATCCAACCATCTCATCCTCTGTCATCCCCTTCTCCTGCCCTCAATCTTTCCCAGCATCAAGGTCTTTTCAAATGAGTCAGCTCTTTGCATCAGGTGGCCAAAGAATTGGAGTTTCAGCTTCAACATCAGTCCTTCCAATGAACACCCAGGACTGATCTCCTTTAGGATGGACTGGTTGGATTCCCTGCAGTCCAAGGGACTCTCAAGAGTCTTCTCCAACGCCACAGTTCAAAACCATCAATTCTTCGGCACTCAGCTTTCTTTATAGTCCAACTCTCACATCCATACATGACTACTGGAAAAACCATAGCCTTGAATAGATGGACCTTTGCTGGCAAAGTAATGTCTCTGCTTTTTAATATGCTGTCTAGGTTGGTCATAACTTTGCTTCCAAGGAGTAAGCATCTTTTCATTTCATGGCTGAAATCACCATCTGCCATGATTTTGGAGCCCAGAAAAATAAAGTCAGCCACTGTTTCCACTGTTTAACCATCTATTTGCCATGAAGTGATGGGACTGGATGCCATGATCTTAGTTTTCTGAATGTTGAGCCTTAAGCCAACTTTTTCTATTACAGGTTATTACAAGATATTGAATATAGCTCATTGTATTGAATACAGCAGGTTTGTTATTTCTATTTTTCATATATTAGTGTGTATATGTTCATTTGAAATTCCTAATTTACCTCCTCTCCTTTGGTAACCAGAAATTTGCTATGTCTGTGAGTCTATTTTAGATTTGTAAATAAGTTCATTTAAATAATTTTTTTAGATTCCACACAAAAGTGATATCATATGATCTTTATCTTTGTCTGATCTGCTTCACATAATATGATAATCTCTAGACCCATCCAAATGGCATTATTTCATTCTTATTTATGGCTGAGTAATATTCCACTGTATACATATATCATATCTTCTTTATTCAGTCTTTTCTCAATGGACATTTATGTGACTTCCATATCTTGGCTATTGTAAACAGTGCTGCTATGAGCACTGACGTGCAAGTATCTTTTTGAATTATGCTTTCCTCCAGATTTATGCACAGGAGTGGGACTGCAGGATCATGCTGCTGCTGCTGCTGCTGCTAAGTCACTTCAGTCGTGTCCGACTCCGTGCGACCCCAAAGACGGCAGCCCACCAGGCTCCCCCGTCCCTGGGATTCTCCAGGCAAGAGTACTGGAGTGGGGTGCCATTGCCTTCTCCAAGCAGGATCATATGGTAAGACTATTTTTAGTTTCTTAAGGAACCTCCATGCTGTTCTCCATAGTGACTGTACCAATTTACATTCCCATCAACAATGTAAGTGGGTTCCTTTTTCTCCATACTTTCTCCAGTATTTACTATTTGTAGACTTGCTGATAGCCATTCTTTCTCTCTCTCTCTCTCACACACACACACACACACACACACACACATATCCATCCCTATATTAGTGAAGTCTACTTGCAGACAGATAGAACTAAGCCAACTGACCAAGACAAGGTGATCAATAAATATTTTTAGAATAACAGTACAGGGAATGTTAATAGCATTTTCATTTATCAGACATAATTAAAATCCTACATTAACTAGTTTTCCTTTTTACTTTTCAGAAAGATTTTTTTTAAGTTTCCATTTTAGATCTAAATGGATCTAAAATTTTAGTTTTTTTTATCATGTAGGCAAGATTTCATATGCAGGAAACATTTTGTATTTAATTCAGTTTCCTATATACCTTCCTTATCTACACTGACAGTAAGGCCAGGAACCAGGAAATAAGGGAAAAATCCTGATGACTCACAAAATCGTTAGAAGGTACTGTTCTCAACATGGCTATTAACCTTAGAATTGAGCGTCAATCAAATTTGTTATCAATGTACAGAGTTTATTGCCTACCTTCCTTGTTTGTTTCAGTTTTTTTGTTTTAATGATGGGTAATATGTGGATGAAAGTTGCTAATATAGTATGACCTAGTTGTCTAGTTAGCTTTCTGTTTTATTACCAGATAGTATAAGATCTATGTGGAAACAGGTATCAAATATGCATAGCTGGTAGTGATTCAGTTGTCCTGAATAATAAACAGTGACAAAGGTAACCAAGAGTAGGGTTCACTCAATTTCCTCATCTGTAGAGAAGTGCTGTGAGCAACCCCATTGATTATTAACAACAAAAGTAATCAAATAATTGTTGCTAAATTAAATATACATATATATAGTATTTATATATACATATTATTTGTAAAGTGTAATGTGGTATATACACTTATATACCATTTCATGAACTATAAATAGGCACTGACTTTCTAGAAAGCAATTGGCAATGTCAAAAGCCATAAAAATCTCCCCTTGACACATTAGTTTGCAAACACTATCTATCATAAAGAAATAAATGAACTTGCCAACAAAGTTATTCACAGAAACATTCTCTGAAAGATACCCAAATTGGGTATCTTTGTAATATCAGTACAATGTAATAGTAAATCAATGTAATAGTAAATTTTATTATATTCATGTGATGAAATTTTACTCAATCATTTTGGTTTATGAAATATTAATATAAAAATGCTTTAAAAATACATATCCTCTCACTAGTTATGAAACACTGGCCAAGTTATCTCTCTGTACTAAAGCTTCTTTATATGTGGTATAAAATGAAGATATCATAGGACTGATGTGAAGATTAACTGAATGACTATAAGAAGGGTGGTTAGAACAGGGTCCAGCACAGAAGAATCACCAAGTCAGTATTGGTTATCTCATCAGCTACATTATCATCTTTATTCTCATTCCATAACAATCTTTTGGTAGAATGCTCATAATATGTCTAATTTTTAAAGGTTTACAAAATTGAAAAATTGGAAACATATATATATGTGAAATGAAGAAAATGGAGAATATACAGTTCTGCGGTATATGGACAACATCTCAGCAGTGCTTTCACTTCTGGCCACTGCACACATTTCTACAGAGATTAGCAAATTTCCAAGAACCTTGTATTGGTCTCCACAGTGGTGCCCAAAGTTGATCTACAGAATGATGGTCCTGAGTGTGGAACTAAACTAATTCTGATATGAAATAGGAGATGTCACAGAAAGGCAAGCCCAAACACACTCAAAGAGGACGTAGGAAATGAGCTTTATTCTATCCTTGGTGGCTCAGACGGTGAAGAATCCACTTGCAATGTGGAGTGGGTTCGAACCCTGAGTTGAGAAGATCCCCTGGAGGAGGGCATGGCAACCCACTCCAGTATTCTTGCCTGAAGAATCCCCATGGACAGAGGAGCCTGGCGGGCTACAGTCCATGGGGTTGCAAAGAGTCGGACATGACTGAGCAACTAAGCGCACACACACAGCAAATGAGCATTCTTCTCTCTCTTTTCCCCTAACATAAGATTACCACATTCAATTCAGTTCACTTCAGTTCAGTCGCTCAGTCATGTCTGACTCTTTGCAACCCCGTGAACCACAGCACACCAGGCCTGCCTGTCCATCACCAACTCCCGGAGTCTACCCAAACTCATGTCCACTGAGTTGGTGATGCCATCCAACCATCTCATCCTCTGAAACTGATTTCTAAAAAAATTTTAAATCTGGCAGTTCCCTTCTGTGAAAGTATCTGTGTGCCTCAATAAAAATTTGTCCTGTGGATAAAGACTGGAATATATGATCCTGGTGTCCACTGGAGGACATTCACTAAAGACTCTTGACACCTGCACTGACTCTTATGCCCCATTACATTACCCGAGTTATCGTCAATATATTCTATTCAATATATTCTCTTTTAGAAAGAAAAGCCTGAGAAGAGTTAAAATTAAGTTTTCAAATCAAATTAATTAGGCTCCGGTTGTCTGGGAAGTTCAATGACAGTATGTATTCCTGATTGATGCCAGATAATCAAAGCTTCCAGACACCCATATCAAGTAGTATCAAAGAATATCACATGAACTGAGCCTAGTTCTTCCGGAACAGCCTATATAGCAGCCTAATGCATCAGCCAACCAGGATTTTTTCACCTTTGGACCATCTCAGACATTAGGAAATCATCCCCCAGATATTTTCAGAATCTGACCTAGGTATACAAAGTTGTCAGCAAAACTGATTTTGTATTGGTTCCTGGATAATGTTCAGTGACGCTGGTTTTGAGTTCTCTTTGGGCTGCTCCTTTGCAGTGCTATGTGAGATGTACCCAATATCCTTCAAATGAACAAACATAGATTTAACTAACTTATATGAGTTGGTTTTCTATCACATGCAACCACAGAGTCCTGTTTAAGATACTTATACAATATAATTAACACTTCAGAAAATAATCTTGAGCTGAAAAAAAACTCATTCATTGTAACCTTTGTACAAGAACCTACTTCCTAAATTTTTGTTTCTTAACTATTGCTCTGAGTCTAACAATGTCTAGCACCTAGAACATAATATCTGTTGACTTAAATTCATTTATTCTTTGAGCACAATTTGTACTGTATAATAGTCACTGTGCTTTAGTCTGGAACTATATAGTCCCTGCTCTTCCAGAGGTTTACAATTTAGTCAAGGAGACAAAGCAATTTCATGTGATGTGATGTACAGTGTCATGTCATTAGAGGAGTACAAAGGAGAAAATGTAAACATTTCTGGGTATTCTAAGCTGGAAGAGGAGAGGGCAAGAAATTGAGGACTAATAATGAGAAAGTAGCTAAGCCACAGAGGAAGGCTTTGAATAAAAAGCCAAAGATCTTGGACTTTAACCTACAGGCAATGGAGTTAAAAAAAAAAAACAACCTGCAGCCGGATAAGATCATGTTTTATTGAGAAAGACTGTGTGCAGAATACATTGGGAAGAATTGGCGTAAAAACAAGAGGTTCTGTTAGGACAGAGATTGCGTCTCTGAACTAGTAAGTTATTGTACAGAGTTATAATGAGGTAAAATAAAATCATTCAGGGCCAACTGACTTTGTCTTTTTCATTACCTGTTACAAATTTCCTACCTTTCTTACATTTTCTTTTACATGTAAATAATTTTGGAATAGTTATAAAAATATATTGAGAAATTGAGGTACAGATGATCAAGTCCACATCACCATATTAGAAACATTTGAAATCTTGAAATTTCAGAGCCTCACTTTTATATAGCTATAAATATAAGTGATAACTGCTTGAAAGTGAATATTCTAACTATAAAATAATTCTGAGTCATTTTAAAGAGAATCTATCAATCAATCAGAGGAAAGCACTACTATTCTTTCCACCAAAGCAAGTAAATGAGGTCTAGGTCTTTGTGTTAGATTTCTAATAAGAATCACAGATACAGGCCATTTTCTACCTCTGTGATCCTGGCCTCTATTTCAAACACAATTCCAATATTTATTCTTCCATTGTAAAATAATAAAGTAAAATTAAATTAAAATAAGATAAAATAAAACACTAAAATCCTATCCATTCTTTTTGACCCATGAGTCATTCCCTAACTCCATCTCTAGGACTGAATCAGAATATTTTACTCCTTCTTCTGTGCTATCTTGTGCTTTTATTGCAGTATTTGTCAGATTGTATTATAGACCTTCACAAGTCAGCCTCCTTCACTGAATTGTAGATTCCTTAAGAGTAAGCACTTTTTTTTTTAATCTTCTGAGCTTATCAGAAAGTAAACATTCCACAAATATTCAAGGCACTAGTCTAAAGACGATATGAAGTGTCATATAAAATGTTTTGCCCAGACAAGATTTCTCACTCTCCCCAGTCACAGAAATGTAGATCTTCTGGATTAGGAAAAGAAAACTGTAAAATATATGATGATTTGTGTTTTACACTAGAATTTATATCATTTGTTTTTGTATCCTCACATAGATGGAGGGGCTGACTATGAGTTGGCTTCCTTACTAGGGGAAATTACGTATTCTTGAGGAGTACAGCATAGGGGTTATGAATATGCCTCGGGAATCAGACCAGGGTTTCAGCTTGGTTCTGACACCTACTGGCTGCGTGACCTTGAGGATGATATTAATGCTCAGCTTTCTCATTTGCAAAATGAGAAATGGTATCTATTCATGGAGTTCTTCTTAGGAGTCAATGAATTAATAGATTTAAAGAATATCACATAGTGCTTAATAAATAATATTTGAGAAATTAAGACATGATACTCTATCTTAGAATGGATTCACCAAAATTAAACCCTGAGACTAGACTTTATATACAAGCAATTTATTAAGGAAGTTCTCAAAGAAAAAATGGCAAAGGAGGAAAGAAAACAAAACAAGGAAAAATTAAGTCAAGTAAGATGTTGATTACAGTCCTGTGGAAATTTTTTAAGGCTGTTTCCAGAGGGAGCTCTAATATCTAAGTTACATCTTAGAACGTGTCCCAACCTGAAGCAAAGGCACTAAGATTTCACATCCCCTGCACTTGTCAGGCACTGGTTAAGGACCACCTGGGAGGATGTAAGCTACCACTGGCTCTCTGCATAAACAGATTAAGCAGCTCCCGGAGCCTGAGGACCACCCTCCAGAGAAGAGCTGCCAGTGTGAGCCACTGAGAGAAAAGTCCCCTGATACAGAGAGAAGAGGTATACAGGAACAGTAAAAAGGCAAGAGGAGATGGGGCAGAGCACTAACAGTGTCCATGACCATAGTCCAATGTGTAACCAAACAGGCAAAATATAGCTACCCATAACATGATGTAGAGACAAGAGATGTAAGTTCAAAGCCCATGTTCTTCCTTCTATGGGCTTATTATTCAGAAAATTTACTTAACATCTCTGGTCTATGTTTCACCATTTGTAGAAGGAGGAAGGTAATAGGATACCTATCTCAAGGCTCAATTTGCTGTACAGCAAAAACTAACACATTTTAAATCAACTATACTACAACAAAATATTTTTTAAAAATAAAAATTTAGAGTCAGTGATTATGAAAACTAAATGAGTTAATGTAAAGTAATAATAAGAGTATCTGACATGGATGCTCAATAAATATAAGTTATCCCTGATCCTTATAGGATCCCACATATATAAAAGAATGGATCATAGAGATCACTATGAATAGATGAATCTATGAGTGCTTGTTCCTGGCATAAAATTCTTTGGATAAACTTTCGGTTTAAAGCAATTTTACTCAAAGGGCTTTTTTTTCTCCTTGTGGCTTGTCCAATTCTGATTACACAATGAGAAAGTCTTTAACTTAGGAATCAAATGTTACAAACTTTCTGTAGCATCTGTTAACTTTACAGCTCCTAAAAAGAAACAGGTACCTTGAGTTCAGGGTACAGCTGGTACAAAAATAGCAATAGCAGCAGCAGCCAGGGGGAGTAAGGAAGGACTGGCTCAGTGTTGGCAGCAGGAAGCCATGAGAAGAGGTCACACTGGGCAAAAGTCAAATGTTCTGGTTGGAGTTTTGCTACTAAGTCACTTATCTTCCTAGGACATGTGTTGTCATCCATAATATCAGCGGTTGAACTAGATGGTCTCTCAGGTCTCTCTGGTCTTCCAGTATTATGAAGCTATGCAAAATCTCAACCCCTAAATCCTGAAATTGAGAGGAGTTTCTGTGTAGAAAAATGAATGTGGTCAAGGATACCATAGTGGAAAGTAAAGGTGATTTTTCACAAAGTATGAGAGAGAAATATTTATTACTGGTGGTATTAAAAGATAAAGCTGAAACTGTAAATTGACCAGATTCTGATATATTCTAAATGGCAAGCCAAGGCTTGTGCCAATATGAAGGTAATGATATTCTCTTGAAGACTTAGAGAAGGGAAAGATGACATTGTACGTGACACAACTGATGTGCAAGAGGAACTGGAGCTGGAAAATCTGGTGACTAAGGATTTGCTAAGAAGGTTGCCAAACTGCTTGATTATATAATTAAAAATCTTTGAAAATAGGGTTTTATACCATATGGCTAGCAATACAGAGACTAATTGAACAAGGTATAGTTCCTCTAACAATGAGAGAAAATGAAATCACCTCTGACTGTCTAAGGGCTTCCCTGGCGGCTCAGATGGTAAAGCATCTGCCTGTAATGTGGGAGAGGGTTCGATCACTGGGTCAGGAAGATCCCCTGGAGAAGGAAATGGCAAACCACTCCAGTACTCTTGCCTGAAAAATTCCATGGACAGAGGAGCCTGGCAAGCTACAGTCCATGGTGTTGAAAAGAGTGGACAGGACTGAGCGACTTCACTTTCACTTTCTGACTGTCTATCCCCACATGAAGAACCTGTTGGTTTATATAAGACTACATAGCTCTTACATGGCAGCCCACTCCAGTATTCTTACCTGGAGAATTCCATGGACAGAGGAGCCTGGCAAGCTACAGTCTATGGGGTTGCAAAGAGTCGGACATGACTGATTGAGTAACTATCACTCACTCACTCATCTTTAACAGGCTTAAATGTGCAAGTTTGGGAGCAGCAGCAGGAGAGAGCTAAAGTACTACTTTGTGGAACAGAGAAAAGTATTTGCAGTTCCAGGAATTTAAGAGTCCTGAAAGGAATAAGTGAGAATAAGCAGAGAATGAGAAAAGAAAGGGGAAAGCTGGTCACTAAGTAGGAAGAAGGGCCAATAGGAAACCCTTAGTGGTGGGAAGTTCCAAGAAACTATAACTATGTGATTTTATACTGTTTCTTATTTAATTAATACTTTGGGCTTTTAAATCACAGACACATATACAAAACCCACAGCCATTTCCTTTTCAAAAGTTGGAACTAATTTGGAAATGGATATAGGAGTTAGAAAATCAAAATATTGGCTAGATCAATGGCAAAACTGGACTAAGAAACATGATTTGACCTGAAGCCACAGTTGGGATTTCTAATGCTTCTCTCCAGGTCTAGAACTCAGAAACATACTCCCTCTACTATCTCCAAAACATAGTTTGAAAAGCAGGTACTTATCTAATTAGGTACAGAGGGAACCACAACCTCTCATAAATTGTGTACTAGCAGTAGAGAAAGAGAGATTGATTTCCAGATCTGGGTCTAGAAGGCAGGAAAGGATTCTGACCAATGTGTGCTTAGCACAAGTAGTCTAGAACAGAATATACACAGTATGGATAGGAAGATCCACAAAAGGAGGAGGAAGAAACAATATCAAAGAGGGAATTCCAACCTATTTATACCCTAAATTCTGTGTTGTTAGTGGAGAACTCATAACCTTCAGGAAATTTCATAAGGGGGAGTAACTCAGTTTTACAATTCAGAAAGAAACTCTTCATTTTTGAAAAATGAAGATATTACAAATATCATTCCCTCAAGGAAATCAAAAGTGAAATCATAGACCATACACCTGCCTCAGTAATGCCAATCAAATCCTCTTTTCATAAGAAAAGAAACTGGCTGTTACTGTCTTACCATGTGACTGACTCATGATTTAAAAAGCCCTTGACAAGAGATCCTATGTCACTACGGCAATCAGAAATCTGACTCTCCTTGGGGAATTCAGTGTTACTCACCTAAATTCCAAAAAGAGGAGAATCTGGGATGGAATGTTAAAAAGAAAAAAAGAACATAAAATTAATATCTCACTTTCTTAACTTGGCATATTGATTCCCCCTATGAGGAGTGTAAGAGACTTCTTCTATTTTTGATAAGTGTAAAATAGCAAGGGGAAACATGTTTGTTTGTTTGCTTTATGGCTCTTGGAAAACAGTGTTACTCATTCAAATGTGAACTCACCATGATTTATGGCAGCCAATAAAATGCCTACTTGGGACATAAAGAGAGTAGAATAGGGAATTATTAACACAGTAAATGTAAGTTCTCTAAATGCTCACTCAAATGTTGATACTATATAATAGAAACTGTTACCCATTGGAATCTATTATTAATAAAATTCTACCAACTATTTTCCCTTTGGGCTATTATGTGAAAACTAAACTTAATAAAACCCTGTATTTTGAAGTTGAATAAAGTTTTTCATGCATAATAAAAGTGATATATAAAACAATTCATAGTGATTATATTTTTAAAAAATTTAACAATTTTTAATATTGCATATATCAACCTGAAAGTGAAAAGTGAAGTCACTCAGTCATGTCAGACTCTTTGTTACCATGTTCATGTACCCATTCTACTATTTTCTTTGCATATCTTTAAATCAACTCACTTGAAAAAAAGAAAACAGTGCTTGGTATCATTATAACAGTAATAGCTGTGAAATCATAAGTTTTGATCTGCTGCTGTTGTTGTTCCATGGCTAAGTCGTGTCCAACTCTTCGTTATATTGTGTAACAACTAAATTTTTTCTAAGCTCTTCGGTTCAGCAATAAATAAGGAAATCCAACCCTTCTAAGTGTCCTATAAGTTAGCCTCTTTCCCTAAGCATGATTTGATTTAGACTCATTTACCATGGCCTTTTCTGAATTTTAACCAGCCAGTCTCTATGCCTAAAGCCCACATGAAGTTGAGTTGATAGAGACCTTTGAAGCTGGACCAATCAACTAGGAATCTGGAAGAGGCAGACTAGTTATGGAAGGTGATAGCTCTGAGATACCATCTTTACAATTATCATTCCCTCTTTACATATAACATTAGAAATTCAGCAAAGGAGATATATGGAAAGATAAGTCAGGGCATACAGTCATCTTCATTTCCATGATGGTCCCTTTTCAGGCTCTACAAAGCATGACTCCTTTCTGGGCTTCCAGGAACAAGTAAAAGGAGAATGTGATAAATATTTGTCTGTTTTCATGGGGCATCATATATCTAGTACTTGAAGGGAGCTTTTCCTAACACCTCTGGCAAAGATGAAGGATCTCTTTTCCAAAATTCTAGGCAAGGGTTTCCTGATTTTATTGAGGGAGCAATGGCCTCTCCTGAAAATAACCTATATATCCCCCAAACATTAGGGAGGATTTGAGCTCCCAGGTTTCTCCAACATTTCAGAGACCTCAAACAAGTTTCTGTTTATGCACTGTGATATGTTTTAATTTGGGATTAAAATGGTAGTCCTTCACTAATTTAGTCAGTGCATCAGTTAAAAACAATTTCCTGAACATTCTATGGGATGAGACCTTGCTCAGTGTGCTTGATGCCCCAAAGTTTGGAGTTTAGGAAGAGGTAGGGGGAAGTAGGAAGTAAGGTCAGTGAGGAAACCAAGAAAGACTGCCTAGTACATATTTGTCAATACTTAGTCCCCTAATCCCTCCAGGTAATCACAATTCACCTGCAATTCACCTGCAGTGGATAGTATAGCAGCTCCACCCTGTATCTTGCATAAAATATTAATTCTATGAATGTAAAGTTATTTCATAATATTCTTGAATGAATGGAAGGAGAGTGTGAGATGCTACCTAAGAGGTCAGAATCTGAACACATACGACAAAACTTCTATCTTGATAAAAGTCTTTTGCTTGTTCAGAATGTAGCACAGGTATCCTCCTACTTAAGATCTTAATTTAAAGGTTTTTTTACTATTTTATTTTCAGTTCTCTTCTGGATTTCTGATGAGTCCTGGCTCCTTTTCTTTAGGACTAGATATGCTTAACTCATCATTATAATTCCTATCCTGACTCCCTTTTTTCATTAAAAAAACTTATTATATTATTTGCCGTATAAGACAATATTACCTTATTGTGGAGTATGATAAAACTCTGCAGTAAGAATATTGGGTTCAAATACTGACTCTGCCATTCACTAGCTATGTGATCTTGGCAAGGTACTAAAATTGTGTGCCTCAGTCTCTCCAAGTATAAAATGAAAATAATATTCATACTTATGTTACAGAGTTGCAGTAAGGAGTAAGTAAAAGAATCTCTGCCCTGGTAAGTACTGAATAAATATTAACTATTAAGATGATTCACTCTGCCTCAGTAATAACTAACACATACCATTGTTTTTTGATATACTTGATTAAAAACAAATTCTATTCATTCTTTACTGGACAAGGCTTTAAAAAATTTACTCTAATACCTTTATTAAATTTCCCTTAATGTATCAGTCTTTAAAATATTTAATTTAATTTTCAAAGCCATCTTACCTAATTTGGCATTATTTACATTTAGTAATCTTAACATTCTCTTCTATTATTTTTACTGTTAGTAAATAATCTAAATAATAGTTAAATCACTGTAAAACTGAATAACAAAATTAGCATTTTTGTTTCTATTGATATCATGATGAAATTTAATTTATTTTCATATTGCACTCTTCAGAAAATACAGAGTGTATACACACACGTATACACACACACACACACACACACACACACACACACACACTGAGGAATTAAGCCAGAATTAGAAAGCATAGAAAATATGTCCCAAAAGGAATATGTGCAATGTATTTTTTTCTTTTTTTTGGTAACAAATTCTAAGAACTAAACAGACATTTCTCCAAAGAAGACATACAAATGGCTAACAAACACATGAAAAGATGCTCAACATCACTCATTATCAGAGAAATGCAAATCAAAACCACAATGAGGTCCAATTTCATGCCAGTGAGAATGGCTGCCATCCAAAAGTCTACAAGCAATAGATGCTGGAGAGGATGTGGAGAAAAGGGAACCCTATTACACTGTTGGTAGGAATGTAAACTAGTACAGCCACTATGGAGAACAGTGTGGAGATTCCTTAAAAAACTGGAAATAGAACTGCCACGTGTGCAATGTATTTTATAAAAAGTTTTTAACTTGTCTATGATTCAGGTCATTTTACAGTAACATACAATAAAGCAATTGTGTAATCTGAAGTCAAATATTTTCCCACATATGTAACTTTGACCTTTATACAGTCAAAGTCCCATAACTAGCCAACATTGATAATGTTCAGGAGTATATATATGGAGAGATTAAAGGTGAAAGAAATGCCCCTTGAACAACACTGGGGCCTGGACCAACTCAAGAGGAACAATGGGGTTATTCAGAAGTTTTGTCTTCCTCTTAATGCTATACCTGCTTCAGGAGTCCAATACTTCCCTTGTTCGGCTGAATGACAATGGCTATGAGGGCATTATCATTGCTATAGACCCTGCTGTGCCAGAAGATGAAACACTAATTGAAAAGATACAGGTAAGAAAGTAATGGAATTTCTTCTATTTGAATTGATAAGAATATATATATATATATGGTAGTTAATAACTGCAATGGAAACTTCTCAGTATTCCAGGAAGTTTAAAAGCACCAAGGTAAAAAAATAAAATAACGCTGGAATGGGCAGTGGAAATTGAAGGTTCCAGACAAGGTTCTACCCTGTCCCAACCATAAGATCAAAGACAGGGCATGGGGCCTCCCTGATCCTCTGTTGCTCCATCTGTAAGTTAGCAACTGGACTTGGATGTTCTTTAAACAATGACGTGCTGAATGCTTGCTATGGCATGACAAGAGAGAGAGCAGTGGATTTTTTTAAGACTCGATCTCATGAAGTATATATTTTCTTCAGATGATACAGATAATAAAAACATGTCAATGTATAGCAGGTTCATTTTAGTAAGTTGCTATGCAGTAAAATAAACTGGCAGAAGGGGTAGGCAGTGATGGTAGGGCTAGGGTAAGCGGAGAATGTAGGTTACTGTTTCATGCAGGGTAGTCAGGGAATACCTCACTAGATGCGACATCAGGCGGAGGCCTGAGATGACTGAGGGAAGAGTCCACTGAAAACCTTGGGAGTGGACGCTAGGTGCAGCGGCATGGAAATGACAATAGGCTCGATGTGACCAAGGAAACAACTGGGGATGAGCAGGAGAAAGAGTGGAGGAGAGCTTAAGGTGGAGAGGTAGCAGGGCCCAGACCACTGGAAGATTTGGACTTTGAGTGAAATCAGAATCCGTAGACGAGGAGAGGTGTGCTCTCTTGCGCTTGTTCTGGAGTCCTTCTGTCTGCAGTGTTGAGGAAACACTGTAGAGGGTTTTCCCGTGTCACTCATCTTGTATAAGCTCTGTTAGAACATAGAAGTATTGAGGGAGATTGTGTAGGGAGCTGTCGGAAGTGAGGAAAGACAGTGATTATGAACAGGGATATTGCAGTAGACATCATTAATGCGGAGTGATCCTGAACGTGTTCTTTGCCATGAGCTTATCACAGACAAGTTTGCTAATGATTTAAATGTGTGGGGTAGGGGAAGGGAAGAGGGAAAAATAAAAGTCACAGAAGACTTCAAGGGTTTTGGTCAGAACATTTGGAAGGGTGGAATTATCACTGGTTGAGAAGGGAAAGACTTTAGTGGAGAAAACTTGGTGGGTGGGAGATCAGAAGTTAATCTGCACAATTTTGAATTTGAGATTCCTTTGCCATTTCTTTCTCTAGGGGTCTTCCTGACCCAGGGATCTAACCTGAGTCTTATGTCTCCTGTATAGGCAGGTGGGTTCTTTATCATTAGTGCCACCGGGAAGTCTATTAGATATCCACATGGATGGAGATATGAATCTGAATTCAAGGAGGAAATCTAGGGAGAGATTAAAAACTTGGGAGTCATCAGTGTGTAGATGAGATTTCAAGCCATGAAAGTAACTGAGTTCACTCGGAAGTGTAGATAGACAAGAGAAAGTTTCTAGGACTGAACCAAAGAGTCTTATATCTATTGTTTCATCCAGCTGTAACATTCCATGTAATAAAGGGACTGGTGTTACAGCCATGTAAATTAATTCTCCCCGTCACTCACCTCAACATTTAACAACTCCTTATAGTCAACCCCTTGTTTCCTTAAGCTCTCACTTTCTGCTTTCCCCACGGGTGTTGTTATCCTTCAGAAGCTGATGAGCTCAACATGAATGGAGAGCAGGTGATATTGTGGCTGCCCTTCATCATTCATTCTGTATAATCTTAAGCACAGCAGTATTTACTTAATGGTACATTTTGAATTCCAGGAAAATACAAAGATGAATTTACTGATAAACACAGGCTTGAGTAGCAGTTAATATAGTTGATTCTGAATGATGACTTTTTAGTATCTAGCTGATCAGGATCAAATACTGTATCTAGATACTGTATCTAGCTCTAGTATCTAGAGCTCAGGAAACAGTATTTGGAAGAACTGTTTACAGGGGCAAAACATTTGTTAAAATGGTCCTCTATTGAATGTAAAAGTTCGATGTTTAGCAGACATTCCCAGATTAGAAGAATGTTTTCTGGCATTCTCTGAGTCCTCCACAGAGTCCTTACACTGATATTTCCAGACAACCTTGTGAAATACTCTCATTCACATTATATAGAAGGGAAAACTGGGATTTAGAAGAGGAAATAATTTTCCCGAGGTCACATTAAATAGTACAATCAGAGCTGAAATCTTGCACATGGGTTTTGAAGGCTGATAGATCTGGATTTGAGACCCAGTTTATATAAGATAAAAAAAAAAAATCACTCTTTTTGTAAAGGGTGAATAGTGAACATACTCTTATTCTTGAGATACTATCTGACCATAGGAAGATATGTTGAATTGATTCATAATTTATGACCTGAGTCTCAATTGCAAACTTGCCTTATTCCTTTTATTCATATGTCTTTTGGGTTTGAGAGTACTTATTTTTTTTAAGTATTAATATCTCAATCTTCCTTGATCTAACTAGGATATTAGAAGAATTATGAGAAGGATTTTAGATGGAATATTATAAAATTCTGCATGGAAGCCTCTGAAAACCATTATTAGCCACCCCAGCAGTCCCCAAGTTATCACAGTCATCTAATAAAGGGTTTTTGAAATGCCCCCCGTGACTTTATAAACATACTACTACCCAAGACAGCTGTATAGTGTTATAAGACTACAAAATAAATTGAATCCCATGGACTTATACAATCCCCAGCCCACAAAACTGTATGCAGTGATCCTATTTTCCCAAACTGTACTACAATTCAATTTACTATATGCCATATACACTCAAAGGAACAGAGAGAATCATCACTTTAAGCAGAAAACAACTGACTGAGATCTAAATATCCCAAAACAAAAAGAGAGAAGAGACATTCTTAGGGAACATACTTAGGTAGAAAATTATTTCAGCTGCTTTAGGCCAGTGCCGAAGTAATCTTCAGTCTAATTTAAGAGATCTCTGAAGTCCTCTTCCAAACTCCTAGCCAGTTCTCTGGGTCTTCAGTTTTCTGTACTCAAGCTTCTGACTGATCTCTGGCTCAGAACTCAGTTTGCTTGCTGGTCATCAGCAAGTGTGATCCTCTGTTTCCTATCTGTAAATTAGCAATTGGACTTGTCTGTTCTTTAAACAATGATTTATTGAATGCTGGCTTATGGCATTCCAGGTGAGAAAGCAGTGAATTTTCTTAAAGCTCCTGATCTCTTTCAGTACATGCTCTCTTCAGATGATATAGATAGTTAAAAAAAAATCAATGTAAACAAGTCTGTAGTAGTAAGTTGCTATGTAGGAAAATAAATCAGCAAAGGAAGACAGGCAGTCTTTGTAGAGCTCGGGTAGGGAGAGAATGTGGGTTACTGCTTCATGCAGGGTGATCAGGAAATGTGTCACTAGATGTGGCATCTGGGCAGAGGCCTGAGATTAGTGAGGGAAGACTCACTGAAAACCTGGGGAGGGGACAACAGTTGCAGTGGCATGGAGGTGACAGCATGTTTGATGTGACCAAGGAAACAACTGTGAATGAACAGGAAGAAGGCTGAGGAGAGCTGAAGTTGGCGAGGTCGCGGGGCCCAGACCATTGGAAAGATCTGGGCCTTTACTTCGAGTGAGATGAGATCCACAGAAGGGTCTGAGCAGAGGTCAGGTGTGCTCTGTCTTGCTTATTCTGAGATCACTCTGATGGCAGTGTTGAGGGTACTCTCTACAGGGCTTCCACTTATCACCCATCCTGTATACGCTATGAGCATAGAGATGTCAAGGGACATTAGTAGGAAGCTGCAGCAGATGAAAAGTGATGGTGAATAGGAATGGAGATATTGTGGGAGAGATCATCAACGTGGTGTGATCCTGGACGTTTTCTGAGAGTATTATGGAGAAATTTGCTGATAGTTTACATGTGTGGGATAGAGAAGGGTTGAGGGGAAAGTAGGAGTCAGAAACTTCATGGGTTTTTGCTCGAATACTTGGAAAAATATAATTATAATCAATTGAGAAGTAACCTCCAACCTACTTTGGGAGCTCTGTAAAGCCCTTGTCATACCAACAGCCAATCCTCCTGGTCTTCAGTTCTCTGTACTCTGGCTTCTGGCTGATCCCTGCCCTGAGTCTAATCACTTTAATGATCTCCTCAATACACTAAGAGCACACTAGACCATCTTCCAGAGAAAAAGAAAGAAATTCTTGGAATTTCTGAAGAAGAGTTATATTCTGGTCTTAGGTCAGGAAGAATTAGAAAGGAAGAGATATTTTCAAATAAAAAATACTGTAGACTGTGCTGTTTGCCAGCAACATGAAGAGGGTGACATTATCATCCAGCACCCAGTATTCCTCAATTTTTCAGTGGATTTGATCATGTAGAATAGATCACCAAAGAACCTTTCAACCATCTATTTCCTCCACTAGATAATAAGCTCTTTTGAGGAACTATTTCTCCTATTAATCCTAACATTTGGGGATCTGGGATACTAATAATATAATATATATTATTTTCACCTTGATGGCAGAGCAAGAAGCTCTGCCTAGAAAAGCTCTGCCTCTCCTATGAACTTTTCCATTACTCCACTCCCTGTGCTCCCAACCCAACTGCCTCTCCTGGGAGATAGTGAAAACTTCTTCTATGACCCATCCATATAAACTGTTTTTCTCAGTTTGCATCAGGTAAGGCTCTTCCTTACTAGTAATTATAATAGTGATGATATCAATGAGTTTTATGACTACCTTGTGTAGAATACTTGTTTATAACTCATTTTATGTTTATGCTATCCTTAAAGATAGGTTGTAAGAGTATATTAAATAGATAAGAAGGCTGAGATTAAAAGCAGTCACATAAACCAGTCAAATTTTAATAGCAAGAGGCTTAAGCTATCATTAAAACCAAGTCTAGCTGCTTCCAAAGTCCATACCCTTTATCATGTTAATCAATTCCTCATAATGCAAACATAAGTATTTGCCTTTTGATGTAGGATTATAAAAAACTGAAAGCTGTTACATGTGCAAATAAAGTCTTAATTTTGAACTGACAGATGACAGATTTTGGATTTTGAATCAGAAACCCTACTCACCAGTCAGTTGCTTTTTTATTATTGAATAAATGTGAGAAATGCCTGTGATGAACGCCTGTTCATTTAGTCTACTCTCCCTTACCCAGACTAACTTCTCTTTTTTCATATAATAACAGAACATGGTGACTGATGCATCTACTTACTTGTTTGAAGCCACGGAAAACAGATTTTTTTTCAAAAATGTATCAATATTAATTCCAGAGAACTGGAAGAACATCCCTCAATACAAGAGGCCAAAACATGAAAGCTACAAACATGTAAGAATCAAAAAGCATCTCTTAAAAATATTTTCTCTGCTGCTTCTCAAATTTGATGTTAATTAATCATTTCAGAATTTTTCACACAAATGTTATAATTTCTATTCTGATCTTTTAAACACCTTTTTAAATGTTCTCAGGCTGATGTTAGAGTTGCTCCACCTTCACTCCCAGGTAGACATGAACCATATACTAAGCAATTCACAGCCTGTGAAGAAAAAGGAGAGTATATTCATTTCACTCCCGACTTTGTACTTGGAAACAAGCAAAATGAATTTGGACCATCAGGTAGGAATTTTGGTTAAAACAAATATTTTGCAATGATTCCAACATGTAGATTTGTATCCATATTTAGTATACAAGCCTCATAGGCTTAAGTCCCGACTCCCATATGGTTGTGTGTGACCTTGGACTAGTGACCAAGACTTTCTGTGCTTATTTCCTTTAAAAATAATGGATAGAGGAGCTGCTCCTGCCTTATAGAATTGTTGGAAACATTAAACTAGATAATCCTTGTAAGTGTATTCAGTATGGTCTCTACAGAAATTTGAATATGGGAGAGCCATGATAATTTTTTTGCTTTAGGAACACATTTTAGATTTTAATGTTTCAGTTCTCCATTGCTAGATATTAATCACATGCCACCTCCATGAAAGGCAGATGCAAGGCAAAATGAAAAGGGCCAAGAGAAAACACTAATAGGCTGGTTGCTGCTATTATTATTCAACCCATTCTTTGAACCAGATGAA
Source organism: Antilocapra americana (assembly GCA_007570785.1). NCBI lineage: Eukaryota > Metazoa > Chordata > Mammalia > Artiodactyla > Antilocapridae > Antilocapra > Antilocapra americana. The sequence goes on from ML662496.1 coordinate 1,375,329, forward strand.
TTTGTTTATAAGTGATCATTTTTACCTATGAAAATGACAATTTCATCTAGTTCAATCTAAGAGTTAAGATCATTGTTTGAAATGAACTAAAGCATATTATATTTCAGATGAAAATGAAAATCATTGTCAAAGCAGCGTCCAACTCATCACTAATCAGTAAAAGACTTCTTAAATTCACACTCCTTGGGACCCCTTTTCTTCTTGCACTGCCACTTCAATAAACACTATTTAGTCTTTTATCTTTGTCAAACAAGTCAGTCCTCATCCTCAACATTTTCTGGACCTGTTCTCCACCTCGATCCTAAAGCCCCATCATCCCATTCCATCCCAGCCTTACCGCTCCCCCTTACTTTTGTCTGACCATGTTTGTTGTACTTGGCACCTTGAGTCCCTTGTGCCTTTCTAGACATAGCTGCTTTTCTACTTGGCATGACCAGCAAAGTCAGTCATGTCACCTCCTAGTGTAAATAGCACAACTCCCTTACCACTTTTATCTTTATGTTTTATTCAACTTGCCATTTCTCTATTGAATTTCTAGACAGTTTCTTTTCCACCTTATGTTAATAAATGCCTTGATACCTTCTACCTTTCTACTTCCAAACTGATGTCTACGTCATCTCCCTCCATCTCCACCTGTCTTAGAAGAGGAAGATTTTCTTCAGTTTTTAAAAACAATGCCCCCACTGGAGCTCTTATTCTTTTCCCACACTCCTCAGATTACCCCATCCCATAACTGACAGTTTCCCCCTCTTTCTTAGACAACTATTTCTCCCATAATGTGATACATTTGTTTGTGGGAAAACTCAAATTCTGGAAAACAATGCCTTAAAAGTAACAGGCTTTGGGAGGAAATACGATTAAGAAGAAACTCTTCAAAATCTATGCAATTTGTAATAAAAATGATAACAGCAAAACAATAGTTCCCTGGAAAGAGTTTTTGGACCCTCAAGCAGCAGTTCAGTGTGTCTGGGAGCTGCCTCCAAAGCAGATTCTAGAAGTATACACCCCCACACACACACAGTACACGCACACATACAGTGAAATACTATTGGAAGTAAGAACAGGGCTAGTAGGAGCTAAGCCAATAATTGAGATAGAAATGGAATTCTAAGTCAGAGGAACTTCTTTTTAATAAAAATTACATATAATTAAGATGTAGAACATGATGATTTCATATATATGTACATAGTAAAATGATTACCATGGTTGAGCTAATTAACATATCATCTCCTCACATAGTTACCCTTTTGTATATGTGATGCCCTGGAGAAGGGATGGGCTACCCACTCCAGTATTCTTGGGCTTCCCTGGTGATTCAGATAGTAAAGAATCCACCTGTAATGTGGGAGACCTAGGGGTCAGTCGCTGGGTTGGGAAGATCCCCTGGAGGAAGACAAGGCAACTCACTCCAGTATTCTTGTCTGGAGAATCCCCATGGACAGAGGAGCCTGGGGGGGCAGGCTATAGTCCACGGGGTCACAAAGAGTTGGATACAACTGAGCAACTAAGCACAGCACACCACGGCACATATGTGGTCAGGGTACCTGAATTCTATTCTTTCAACAAATTGAGGAAACCATGGGAGTCAGGCAACCAGCCATGAGCTGGAAAGAAAGTTAATCTGACGTGGACTGTTCTAAAAAAGGAACAGGCAGATATGAGTTTTCTTAAAATTCAACAAATTTCTATCACAGTAGTTGATATGAGAGCTTTTTCCTCCCACACTGAAGGATACAAATAATTCATGATAACTCATTGGCACCATTTGCCTAAGAGACCTAAAAACAGTGTTTTTAAACTTTAATGTATAGAGTAGTAATTTAGGGATCTTGTTATTAATAATATCAAATTCTGAGTCATTAGGTCTAGAGTAGGCACAACATTCTATGTGTCTTGTCAACTCCCAGGTGATGCTGACACTGCTGGTACAAGGAACACATACTGAGTAGCAAAGGTTTAAGGAAGAAATATGACTTTTTCATAATGGTGACATTTTCCCCCTATTTTCATGTCTTATGAGGTCATTATGGTTGGAGAAACACACATTGTAGTGAACCAGGCTACATTTTCAAATTCTACTTCTCCATTTCAATTTCCATGAAAGTTTTTCCTAATATTGCTAAAATAAAAATGTACTTATTCTTCTTTGTGAATTTCAAGCTTGGATTTAATGCTTTATGCTTCTATTAATCGTGAAACTCCTAGGGAAAAAAAGTTTAGTTCTGACTCATTCTCTAGAACCTTATCCTACTCAAGGACTCTATCTTACTCATATCTACATTTCTTAGTATCTAGTTCAGTGCTGAATATATATAACTAAAAATAATTGTTTTCATATAATTAATGTTTATATGTGCTAAGTACTATAAATTAATCACCTCATTCAGTTCAGTTCAGTCGCTCAGTCATGTCCAATTCTTTACGACCTTATGAACTGCAGCACACCAGGCCTCCCTGTCCATCACCAACTCCTCGAGTTTACTCAAACTCATGTCCATTGAGTCATTGATGTCATCCAACCATCTCATCCTCTGTCGGCCCCTTCTCCTCCTGCCTTCAATCTTTCCCAGCATCAGGGTCTTTTCAAATGAGTCAGCTCTTTGCATCAGGTGGCCAAAGTACTGCAGTTTCAGCTTCAACATCAGTCTTTCCAATGAGCACCCAGGACTGATTTCCTTTAGGATGGACTGATTGGATCTTCTTGCAGTCCAAGGGACTCTCAAGAGTCTTCTCCAACACCACAGTTCAAAAGCATCAATTCTTCTGCACTCAGCTTTCTTCACCGTCCAACTCTCACATCCATACACGACTACTGGAAAAAAGCATAGCCTTGACTAGATGGACATTTGCTGGCAAAGTAATGTCTCTGCTTTTTAATATGCTGTCTAGGTTGGTCATAACTTTACTTCCAAGGAGGAAGCATCTTTTAATTTCATGGCCGCAATCACCATCTGCAGTGATTTTGGAGCCCCCAAAAGTAGTCTGCCACTGTTTCCACTGTTTCCCCATCTATTTGCCATGAAGTGATGGGACTGGATGCCGTGATCTTAGTTTTCTGAATGTTGAGCTTTAAGCCAACTTTTTCACTCTCCTCTTAAACTTTCATCAAGAGGGTCTTTAGTTCTTCTTCACTGTCGCCTCATTAGACATCCTCAAATTATATTTTGTCTACAGCAGTGTTTTTCAACCTTTTTTTCATTATCAACCCTTAACAAGCACATGTAGACATTTTTAAATTAGTTGCATCTTCATAAAATTTTAATACCATAGATGTGTTTTATATATGTTTATGCTGTGTAGAAGTAACTTTTGTAGGGCTAAAAACCACGGTAATATCTAAGATTTTTGACCCCCAAGAACCAAAACTCAGAGTTCAAATTGTTCTGCCCATAGCATATACCTAGTAAATGGTTCATTGACTTAACAGATGTGGAATAAAAAATAATATGTGGAAATGATATAATTAATGCAATGAAATGTAATGCAGTATGTGTTTTATAAACAAAATACAAATGCTTGCAGCTATTTAAATATTCTGGATTTTAAATTTTTTTATTAAACTATGAGGGACAAGTTATGTCACTTAAAATATAATCATGGATTGAAATATTTTCCCACAGGTAGACTGCTTGTCCACGAGTGGGCCCATCTCCGCTGGGGAGTGTTTGATGAGTACAACGATGATGAGCCTTTCTACAGGGCAAAGTCAAGGAAAATTGAAGCAACAAGGCATGACTATTTACATTTTTTAATTACTGCTGGCAGTAACTTATTTTCCTTAGACTGATTTCTTTAAAATTCTTTCTTTATTTTTGTCCCAACACAGGTAATGAATCCATTTCACATGGAGCTTTTTGGTTTTTTAAGAAAATATACTGAAAGAAACTGGTTGTCCATTTAAAATACACATAGATTCAAGAGCATCTGGCAGTCAAGTCGATTTATTTTTATACGTCTCTACCATAGCTGCCAGAACTCATTTGTGCTGAAGTTATAGCTCTATGTAAAGCGTTGTACTATGTTCTAGGAGTTAAAAATTATTTATGCTACAAAAGAATGAAAAAATAAGTAGTGGAGAATGCCAGCTGAGTAGGAAATCAACCAGCTTCAAAGAGTCAAGGAGAAATTTCTTGAGATTAATAAAGTTTATGTTAAAATACCTGTGAAGCATCACACTTAACAATAGACAATCCTCTTGATTATGAGATCGAGAGAAGAGAATATGTGGGATAATAAATGTAAAATTGGTTGCCAGCCGCTTAATCAATCTTAGATGCCCTGCTGGGGATGGGAATTTATTTAAAAATGTACAAATTTCAGTGAGGATTCTTCCTTAGCACCATAGCACCAAGTTTTAGGATGTATATTTCAAAGATTATTATGTTGATAACATTTGTTTAGATCATGCATGTGTGCTAAGTCGCTTCATTCATGTCCGACCCTTTGCCAGACTATGGACGGTAGCTTGCCAGGCTCCTCTGTCCATGGGATTCTCCATGGAAGACTACTGGAATGTGTTGTCATGCCCTTCTTTCTCTAGGGGATCTTCCAAATCCAGGGATTGAATCCGTGTCTCTTATGTCTCCTGGTTTGGCAGGTGGGTTCTTTACCACTAGTGCCACCTGGGAAGCTCTTTGTTTAGGTCATATTCCCCTAAAAGCCTAGTCTCTGCTACAGAATATTCATCATGGTTGTTAACATGTGACAGTGAAAGTTTCTCAGTCATGTCTGACTTGTCCATGGAATTCCCCAGTCCAGAATACTGGAGTGGGTAGCCTTTCCCTTCTCCAGAGGATCATTCTGACCCAGGGACCTAACCCAGGTCTCCCGCATGGTAGGCAGATTCTTTACCAGCTGAGCCACAAGGGAAGCCCAAGAAGACTGTAGTGGGTAGGCTATCCCTTCGCCAGTGGATCTTCCCGGTCCAGGAATTGAACCAGGGTCTCCTGCACTGCAGGTGGATTCTTTGCCAACTGAGTTATCAGTTGTTAACATAGGTAACACTATTAAGTTTGCTGAGTTTGGGGGCAATAGAGGCATACACATATTTAGAAGACTTATGAAATTACTGAATACAATCTAGTCTTTGTTTCTTTAATTTGGACTGGAACACACTGAAGAGATGAGCTACACTAACATTACAACATGCTTGTTGCAATCACTGTCACTTGTTGCAAATTCCATGTAAGAACACATATGTCTAAAATTCCTCTACTATCCTTTACTGGCCTTGGCAGAACCCCAGTCTTTCCTTCTAGCCACATTTCACTTTGCATAAAAAATGCTCCTTTAATAATCAAAACACTTGTAGCTATGTAACATTTCATTCTTTTGAAGAAAATTTCTTTTGAGTGAGGAATACACAAAAAGTCTTAGGCTACAGTGGTACCAAGAGTAAATGATTTCACAAGGTACATTCCTGAAATGTATTTACCACCACAAGGTTACGGGGAAGAGATGTTTGGAAAAGGGGAGCCTACAGTCACTAGTATAAGTGGGACAACAGAAGATTTAACTCCAGAGGACTCACCCTTTGCATAGACAGGAGATTCTACTTCAAATTTCCCTCAAAAATTTCTTGTGAAATAGATAGGCTACCTGGTGGGAACTCTTAAACTTTGCTGTCAAAATAGGATGTTTGTGGTATACAAATATGAATAAAAATCTTGATAAGGACCATTGTTAACAAACTTGACAAGACGACCACTTAATATTTTATAAAAATTTTAATGATTATATTGCCTCAAAGACTAACTGTCACATATTTTCAGGTGTTCCACAGGTATTACTGGCTTAAATAGAGTGTCTGTGTGTCAAGGAAGCAGCTGTGTAACAAATAGGGAATGCAGAATTGATTCCAAGACAAAATTGTATGAAAAAGATTGTCAATTCTTCCCTGATAAATATCAAACTGAAAAGACATCCATAATGTTTATGCAAGGTATTGATTCTGTAAGTATACCAATCGATCACAACTTCAGTTTGTGTTGATACATTTACAATCAGAGGACTTGTTATCATGTTTATAAATTATCTATGCAGGTGACCTGCAGGATTAGATGTATTATTATAGAATTCTTTGAACATTGGCTGGCACACAGTAAGCACTCAAGTAGTGTTACCTATTATTATTGAAAATCTGCCTTACTAAAATGTTTCCTCCCTTAAATCATATTTCATTCAATAAACATTTTTAAAGAAAAGGTTTTTAATTTTTTCAGATCTGTTGGTAAGTTTTTAAATGCGCCCCATATAATTTTTTTTCATTTTTTAATATTAACCTTTTAGGTCACTCAATTCTGTAATGAAAAAAACCATAACCTGGAAGCTCCAAGTCTACAAAACAAAATGTGCAATTATAGAAGCACATGGGAGGTGATCAGCAGTTCTGAGGATTTTAAAAACATAACGGCTATGTTGGCCCCACCTCCTCCACCTGTCTTCTCATTGCTAAAGATCAGTGAAAGAATTGTGTGCTTAGTTCTTGACAAGTCTGGAAGCATGGCGGTGAGTTCATGGGCCCGTTTTCCCTGGATGTAGGGACAGGGCAGTGATTGAATGCCTCAGAACATTCTGACTGCTACCTGCACCTGGGTTCTTCTGAAATGTATGGTGGCAAAAGTACTGTCACCTGTGATTTTGACCTCAAGAGGGGCAATGAACATTATAATGAAAGAAGGATGGTAAAAGAGTTAGAAGGACCTAATCCAAGAATTTTCTCTACCAGAAAATGGAGAGTTTATTGAGGAGAACTTTTAAGTCCTCAGTAAAGCTTTTGTTACAGGATCAGAACTGGAGATTGAAATGTGTAATTATTTCCTAATCTTACTCCCTTTATCTATTGAAAATACTTGACAGGCATGAAGAAAGAGTGGATTCAGAGCTTCCAAACTACATTCCAAATCAAGGAAAAAGATCAATCAGGAGGATTCTTAACATGTTTCTCTTATTTAAACTCTCTATAGGAATGACCTCCTTATGTTCAAAGACACAGACAAAAAGCATCACTATAAAGAAGATATGGCCAGATTCAGTCATTCATTCATTCTACTACATTAAGAGAATGGTACTAGGCTTGTACTAGCCTTTAAGGAATAGAGATCCATATCCTTGAAAAGTTCATAGATGAATAAAGAAAAATTGCACTCTCTCCCCCATCATGAGTTAATACTTGATTATAGTTCAGTATTTGGCATTGGTACCCACTTTGTCCAGGACATGGGCTGGTCTTCCAGGCTGGACTAAGGGCATTTCTGCAGTTTTTTCACAGTGACCTGGGTGTGTGTTTAGTCACTCAGTCATGTCCAAGTTTTTGTGATCCCATGAATTGTAGGCTCCTCCATCCATGGGATTTTCCAGGCAAGAATACTGGAGTGGGTTGCCATTTTCTCCTCCAGGGGATCTTCTTGACCCAGGGATTGAACCCATGTCTCCTGTGTCTCATGCATTGCAGGTGAATTCTTTACCTGCTGAGTCATCAGGCTTCCCCTTATTACTATATATTATATTGAAATTACACATTTTCCCCCATTATTCTATGAATACCTCTCGGACTTGAAACCATCTTATGTAGGAACCAGGTCTCCTAGGACTAGAATCAGTCTTATTCATCTTTGTGTCCTTCTGTCTATAATGTAGCTTATCACATGTATGCATTCAAAAAATAATTGTTGAAATGAACGGACTATAAATGAGCAGATGGAATGTGTCAAAAGGATGGCACATTTGAGGCAGAATAAAGCATGCTGAAGATCAGGAATAATGTATTCAACACATGGGGGTTGATTAGTTAGTGGAAATGGCAGAGGATGATACAGCTGGCTGAAATAATCCACAATACTACAGGGTTTCAGAAAGAACATCAGAGTGCTTGACCTCACCACATAACAATGCTTTAGGAAGGGTCCCTGGGGAGAGATGAAATTCTTAATTGGGAGAGAAGATGAGCAGTTTTCCCTAGACAGGGTGCAGGCACAGTTGAGTTTAAAGGTAAAGCAAAATGGTAGACACAACCTGCTAAGATGGGGATGTATTATAGAAGTTCCTCACTGTGATTTGTTTCTAGGCAGTTCAGAGGGAAACTTCGGCATGTGTTGGGAACAGGTGCCACAGGTCAATTGGTATTGAGGGTCTGGAAAGGACCAATGCATGAAAACATCCTAGGGTATTCACCTAGAAAACAAGGACTTGAATCCTAATGTGTTACCAAAGAACCAGTTACAGTTAATCCATTAGTGGAAATGTGGTGGGGCGTGGTTAGGTGTAGAAGCAGAAAAGGGCAAGGTGTAATTTAGAGTAAATTTCACCTCTGGGGCAGTCAGGTGGCCAGGGCATGGAGAGAGATCAGTCTCTAGTTCGTGTCCATGACAGTCTGATTTGATATTGATATTACAGGACCTGGGGAGTAGTTTCATCTTGATACAACTAGAACAGAGGATCCCAAGAGTAAACAGGCAGTCTCTAACATTTGAGTCATCACCCCCCAATTCCAACCCAACCTCCACCGTACTCTACACCTCTAATTTAGGTGCTTAGAAGCCAAGAATCAGCTCTAGTTAAAAACTTGTGTTCCTTAATATACTATACATATGTATTACATAAGTCTTCCCAGATGGCTCAGTGGGTAAAGAATCCACCTGTAATGCAGGAGATGGCCTGCAATACAAGAGATGCAGGTTCAGTCCCAGGTTTAAGAAGATCCCCTGGAGAAGGAAATGGCAAACCACTCCAGTATTCTTTCCTGGAGAATCCCATGGACAGAAGAGCCTGGCAGGCTACAGTTCATGGAGTTGCAAAAGAGCTGCACCCAACTTAGTGACCAAATCATCATGTATTACATAATAAACAAAACTGTATTTTTAATTTTATCAACTGAAAAAAAATTGCTTTAATTTAGTAACATCAATTACTATTGATAGAAAACCTTTAACAACAAAGTCTGTTCACTCATTTTATGTGATCTTCTATTACTTCCTGTTAAAAATGACTTGTTTTTATTACTCGTTTTTATTCAGCTTTCTAATCGTCTAAATCGAATGAACCAAGCGGCCCAACATTTCCTGCTGCAGACTGTCGAAAATGGATCTTGGGTGGGGATGGTGCACTTTGATAGTTCTGCCTCCATCAGAAGTAATCTAATCCAAATCATAAGCAGCAGTGAAAGAAGAAAGCTCTTAGAAAGTTTACCTACGGTTGCTAGCGGAGGAACTTCCATCTGCAGTGGAATTAAATCAGGATTTCAGGTGAAAATCATACTTCAAATATATTTTATTACTAGAACATTTTTATGTTAAGTGATGCTCGTCATACTTTCTCTCTAATTTTAACATAACTAATTCTAAAAAGTAGAGAACTGATCACATAGAGAAATTCACTTGTCCATATTTTCATTAAAAGAAATCAGTGAGCAAAGTAATGGGCAAATAAATGACTATTACAGTTTCACTGGAGTATAAGCCCAATGAGGTCAGAGACTTTGTCTTATTACCATGCAGTAGTCAGTGCTCAAGGAATGTTAATTAAATAAGAGGGCTTGAGCAGCAAGAGTCATCCAATTTTAAGCAATGAAGCAAGTTATATGGTATGATTCTCCTTCAGGGCAATCCTCATTTTAGCTTCTGTTATATTCAGTCAGAGAAACTAATGTTTATCTGTCAAAGTTCCAGATGTAGCAAGAACTGTGGTAAGGAATACTTAGGGTAAGGAATACTGGTCATAACATGAGTTATGACAACATCAGAGTACTGGCTATACTACTTACTAGCCATGTGATTTAGGCACAGTCTTCAGCCTCCTTGGAAATTAGTCTCCAATGCCATATGTATAAAATATAGGAAAATGAGAACACTTAGCTCATAGGATTATTATGAGACTTAAGCTAAATGATACATGTTTGTACTTAGGCCAATAGTTATTATACTACATAGTAAACATATAACTCACATTAATTATTATTAAAAATCTTATTTTTATCCAAATGGTCATCTTAAGCTCAAAGTTAATATCAATTGCATCATTTGCCTGCTTAGAAAACCTGTCCCTTCACAGTCCATAAGATAAAGTCTGAATTCCTCAGTGTGATGTTATTTAAAAGCTTCTCATCCTATGATACAGAGAAGGCACTGGAGACCCACTCCAGTACTCTTGCCTGGAAAATCCCATGCACGGAGGAGCCTGGTGGGCTGCAGTCCATGGGGTTGCCAAGAGTCAGACACGACTGAGTGACTTCACTTTCACTTTTCACTTTCATGCATTGGAGAAGGAAATGGCAACCCACTCCAGTGTTCTTGCCTGGAGAATCCCAGGGATGGGAGAGCCTGGTAGGCTGCCATCTATGGGGTCCCACAGAGTCGGACACAACTAAAGCAACTTAGCAGCAGCCGCAGCAGCAGCAGCATTCTATTGATAAACTTGCCCTCACCTCTCTTGCCAGCCTTTTTTTTCAGTTCTCCCTTACCAATACTCTATGCTTCAACCAATTTATTGCACACATTGTTTTCCAAGCCCCTATGTACTATCAGCCTCCATCCATGTAATTCTTCTGCCTAAAATGCTTCCTTTCTGTCTTTGCATGCCAAAATTATACCCATTCTTCAAAATCCTTGCTCCTTCATGCAGCTTTTCCTGCTACTTCCAACTCTATTGAATGTTCCTCTTTTATGAATTAATGGCATTTTAGTATAGTTTTCTAACATGAAGTTTGGATTCATACTCTAATGATCACTTACCAGATTTCTTACCCTCAGCATTCTTCATCTCACTAGCTTTTAATTACCTCATCAATTATATTGAGGATGAATGTTAGCCTGTGGGGTTCATGTTTAATTTATTCAATACATATTTCCTATAGGGAGTAACTATAATATATTTTAACTTATTAAACACATATTTATGTAAGAAGCAAATCTCACATGTTAACTTATTGGGGAGCAGATAATATACCCATAAATCTATCCTTTTTTTTTTTAATTGAAGGCTGCAGATATAGTCTTGTGAAGTGAGCAAACAAATGTGATGTGATTAAGTAAGAGGGAAAAGAGGGACAAAGCTTACTTTAAAAGAGAGGATCTATCTGAAGGGTGATGGTTAAGCTAAGATTTGAAGGATGAGAAGGAGCCAGTCATTCATGTGGAAAATCCCTTGGGAAGTGAACAAAAAGTGAATTATTCAAGAAATGATAGAAGCCAGTGACACTGGAATTTGGCAAGTAAGAGGAATGCAATGTAATTGCCAGGTAGAAAATGGCGATATTCTTCAAATCCTCAAAAAAATATGATGAGGTTTGTATTTTAAACACAACAGAAGGGCTTTAAGCACAAAAGACATAATTAATTCATATTTTGGAAAGATGACTCTGGCTACCCTATATCAAATAAAATGTAAGGAGTAAGACTGGTAGTACAGTAGTAATCTATGGACAGGTTGGGAGTTGGAGTTGGATTAAACTACAAAATGTGTAAAACACATTTAATTCACAGCAAATTTCAGTAAATGGTAGCACTATAATATTATAGTTTCTCTTTATTGAGTATATTAGTTTTGCGTTTGCCAATCATCTCTATATTTCCCCAGTCTCTCACCCAACTCCCAATAAATATCTTTAAATGTAATTATTCCCATGAATACAAAATCCATGTAGTTCCTGCTGAATCCCCAGCAGTCAGTACAGTGAATAACACACCACAGTGTTCAGTGAATAAAATAATACAAGGGAGACATGAAGGACAGAGAACTCTGCTTCATCTTTGAATCTTCATTTGTTCCCAAATATGTAGGGGGGATGTGATGGGGATGCTGTATAAATGCTATAATGCATGAAAGCATTTCCTAAATTTTAATTTGATTCTAATGTACATTGAGCCATATTTCCCATATATTAAAAATATATATTCAGAAAACTAAGATCATGGCATCTAGTCCCATCACTTCATGGCAAATAGATAGGGAAACAATGGAAACAGTGAGAGACTTTATTCTGGGGGGCTCCAAAATCACTGCAGATGGTGACTGCAGCCATGAACTTAAAATGACACTTGCTCCTTGCAAGAAAAGCTATAACCAATCTAGACAGCATATTAAAAAGCAGAGACATTACTTTCCAAAGAAGGTCCATCTAGTCAAAGTTATGGTTTTCCAGTAGTCATGCACTGATGTGAGAGTTGTACTATAAAGAAAGTTGAGCACCGAATTGATGCTTTGAAGTACCTTGGACTGCAAGGAGATCAAACCAATCAATCCTAAAGGAAATCTGTCCTGAATATTAATTGGAAGGACTGATGCTGACACTGAAGCTCCAACACTTAGGCCACCAGATGCGAAGAACTGAAAAGACCCTGATGCTGGGAAAGATTGAAGGTGGGAGAAGGAGGGGACAACAGAGGATGAGATGGTTGGATGATATCACTGACTCGTTGGACATGAATTGAGCAAGCTCCGAAAGTTAGTGATGGACATGAAAGCTTGGTGTGCTGTAGTCCATGGGGTCACAAAGAGTAGGATACAACTCAGTGACTGAACTGACTAAAACTGAAAATTATAAGTAATAGTCATTCTTTGCCTCAAAACCTGCAAAAATTGAAACAAGACTGGTCACATTGTATCCTGGCACCAGCATTAGTAAGACTTTTTACATTGTAAACTCTTCTTTGTAAACCTATACACATCTCTACTACAAGTTCAGGAAAGCCACTGATAGCCTATTGGACTTGGTTTCTCAAAATGATGTGTCAAGAAGCCACTTCCAATTAAGCTGTCAAAGAAGATGAAATACAGTTGCCTTCCTGAGATAAATTCTCTTTATCCTTTCTTATGGGTGGCTAGATTCAAAACTCTGTGTTTCAAACTGTTTAGCTTTATAGGAAATGGTTCAAGCCATAAATAGGACACATTCTCAGTAAGTCATAGATTCTCATAGCACCATTAATATGTTTAGTGGTGCCTGTGACTATTAGGGATTAATTAAAAATTATATAACAAGATTTTTAACCTGTGTAGAACTTTCCATATCTTTTGTTTATTAGCATACTGAGGAGCCCCTAATTTGGAGCCAGTAACTTCTTTAAAAATGCTGAGGTGAATGTTCTTGATGCATCTAGCTGCATATAGAACCAAAGAAGCAGAAAAATATTTAATGCCGTTATGTGTTTGGTGTCTGGTTGTCCTGAGTGCCACAGAATGTGATGTCATAGCCATTCAACTCAAGTAAGATTTTCCATACCCCTACTCCCACACAACTTCATCTGAGCAAACATTTCCTATAGTGAGTGGACCGAAAATAAAAAGTCATGTTTAAGTTCCCCTAGCATTGTGGATTACAGATCCTTTGATTTAAAAATGAAGCTGTCTCCTCTTTTCTGCACACTATTTTGTATGTCCGTTTTATCCTAATCTCTCCCAGGCCTCGCTGACCTAGGAACACCTGTAATAATGCTCTGCTTATATTTGTAGGCCATCAGAAACGCTTACTTCCAAACAGATGGATCTGAAATAGTGCTGCTGACTGACGGGGAGGATAACACTGTAAAGTCTTGTATGGAGGAAGTGAAACAAAGTGGGGCTGTCATTCATTCTATTGCTCTTGGACCAGATGCTGCTCCAGAAGTCAAAGAGATGAGCACTGCAACAGGTAAAATATGACAGACATCCTTTGATAGCAATGCATAAATGTAGAGGCTGACAATTCAACAAGTTCTCTTAAGCTCCTATTCTGCAGGTGCTGTGCCAGGAGCTTGGGATCAGAGTTAAACCAGACATGATCTCAAGGTGCCAACAGTCCCGCTGACCCGAGAGACAAACACTGCTAATCAGAGAGGCATAGTCAGATAACACTCCTCCATAACAAGAGACGTACATAGGTGTCAAACACCGTGTGAGCAGATGGAGTCATTGATTCTCTCAGCATTGAATAGAGTCAGGGGAACAAGGCATGAGAGATGAGAAGCTAGACATTTATCCGTCTGTTTGCTTTCTCTGGAAGCAAAAAGGATGACAGAGAATATAAAGCATGTTGGGATGACAATGCAAACCACATTGAAGGGTAGTGAGAAATACATGAGACTAGAGAATAGACTGGAAGTTAAGGGATAGGTTTAACAGAAGCTCAGGCTATAAATTTAGTAATAACAAGGTTTCTAGATTAAATGTAAAATAGCTATTATCTTACAGATAGAGACATGTGAAGAAAATGGACTGCATGTGTTCAGTGCCTTCTTAAACATAGTAGAGAATACATAATTTATAACACTATGAAAATCAATTATTGCATTATTGACCTCTAATGTTACCAAACAAACACTAGCTTTTTAATGCTTAATTGTACAAACTCCCATCATTTTGAAGTAATTTTATAGCCATTGTAAAGTATTTCTGTCCTAAATATCCCTCCAAATGTATTGTTTTTAAACTTGTTTCTATTGCTCACCATTTTTTAATCTGCTCATTGCCAAATTTTGTCAGGAAGCCTCAATATGACACCTCTTTAACCTTTCTGATTCTGATCCACTCTGGCAGGAAAATCTGAAAGCTGACATGGTTAGAATTGTATCTTAAATAATCATTAAAGTGAATAATTCTCCTAAAGTTTATGTGATCCTGTGAGCTTTAGTTCATGAAATTATAACATCTCCTTTCACATTCTTTAGTTAGTTGATGCATTTAAGCCAGAAAGATTTCTATTAGTGGAGTTTAAAGGTAGCTTACCTCCCAGTTATGATATTTTTTAGGCAACATTTCAGAGATAACCTTGAAACCTATCTGATTGAGGTTTATTTTTACAATACATACTGAAACTATGGTTTTGTTTACCCTGATATCATCTTAATCACTAAAATGTGAAAAGCACTTATTTTCTGCAAAGCAACCTAGTTAATGTATTTACATTTTAGGAGGAATACATGTTTATGCTTCAGATGAAGGCCAGAACAATGGCCTTATTGATGCTTTTGCAGCCCTTGCATCAGGAAACATCGATGCCTCCCAGCAATCTCTTCAGGTCAGAGTTCCTAGTCCTGGAATGTTTTTGTTTGGATTTAGACCTAACCAAGAAAATAATCTGACAAGTTGTGAGTTCTATGTCATCGCCAGGTGGCTCAGTGGTAAAGAATCTGCCTGCCAATATAGGAGATACTGGGTGGATCCCTGGGTGGGGAAGATACCCTGGAGCAGGAAATGGCAGTCCATTCCAGTATTGTCTGGAGAGTTCCATACTGGGTGGATCCCTGGGTGGGGAAGATACCCTGGAGGAGGAAATGGCAGTCCATTCCAGGATTGTCTGGAGACAGAGGAGCCTGTTGGGCTATAGTCCATGGGGTTACAAAGAGTTGGACACAACTGAGTGACTGAACACCTTATTTTAGGTCATAGGGAAAATGGTAAACTGAGGGCAATACACACACATATACACATACACACACAGAACTCATTTTCTCAGAGGTAGTTGTATACACTTTAGTGCTAAATCCTAGTGTAGGTGCTCACCAAGATAACTGGGAAAATAATAACAGGGCCATATCTCCAACTGTAAATCCCACTGTCCTGCTCTAATGCTTTTATTATACCCTGTTCTCTCCTCAGTAGCTATATTTCCATACTTTCTGACTGACAACTGTCACATCCCAATTAGCTTTCAAAGAGCAAGCCTAAGGTGGTATACCATATTTAAGTTTGTTCTCAAGGCAGAAATTTAAAAATATATAAAACAGAAAAAAAGCATAAAACTACTCTCTTCTACAGTTATTAATTTTTTATATATTTAAACAGCTTGAAAGTAAGGGATTAAAACTCAACAGTAATGACTGGATGAATGGCACTGTAATAATTGATAGCACTGTGGGAAAGGACACCTTCTTTCTCATCACATGGAACCAACAACTTCCCTCTATTTATCTCTTTGATCCCAATGGAATATCAATGGGGACTTTCATAGTGGATTCAGCTTCCAAAATGGCCTATCTCAATATTCCAGGAACTACAAAGGTAAGCAATTAATTTTTAGACCTCCTTGCAAATTTTACAAGTGAAAATACATCATTTGATATCATAAATATGGATGCCAATACTTGTATCATTTCAAAATTAAAATAAATTAGAATGTACTTGATATGACTGTATGGTCCTGAAAATTTTGGTGACAGAGGAAACAAAAAAGAACTTAAACATTGGAAGAAAGGAAGAGACGGGAAAAAATTAAGTAGGCTAAGACAACTTTGAGGAGACAATGTAGTAAGTCTGTGCAGCTTGCTGTGTAGATAGCTACAGAGCTATTTCTTAGTACTACCAGGTCATAGGGGAGCTTCCCTGATAACTCAGCTGGTAAAGAATCCGCCTACGATGCAGGAGACCCCAGTTTGATTCCTGGCTTGGTAAGATTTGCTGGAGAAGGGATAGGCTACCCACTCCAATATTGTGGCCTAGAGAATTCCATGGACTATTGTCCATGGGGTCGCAAAGAGTCGGACATGACTGAGCGACTTTCACTTTGCACCAGGTCATAGAGTCTGTAGACTCTGAGATCTAAGGATAAGGCCAAGATCAAGGCAAACTTTCCAAAATTTATTTTTACCAATGGAAATTTCATAAACTTTGGATACCAGGCATGATAATAGGATATTCTTTCCAAACTGCCTCAACTCTCACCTCTTTACCCTCAAAACTCTTAAGGCTCTCAAAACTCTGTTTATTTGGTAACACACTTAATAGTTTAGAGTTAGATAATGGAAAAACAGAAAATAGCTTGCTGTTGGATACTTACTCCATTTTTATTGAATTTTTAGGTGGGTGTGTGGACTTACAGTATTCAAGCAAAAACAAGCCTAGAAACATTGACTATAACAGTAAATTCTCGGGCAGCAAACTCTTCTGTGCCTCCAATCACAGTGAATGCTAAAATGAATAAAGATACAAACAGCTATCCCAGCCCACTGATTGTTTATGCAGAAATTCAACAGGGGTATTTACCCATTCTTGGAGCCAGTGTGACTGCTTTCATTGAATCGAAATTTGGAGAAACAGAAGTTTTGGAACTTTTGGATAATGGTGCAGGTAAATCACAGGTTTCTCTGAACAAGTCTAAATTTTCATAACTCAGGATATGTTATGAGTCCCTGAGGAAGTGTGGGGCAAAGGGACAGGTATCAGAAAATTGATGCAGACTGCAGATGAACAACTGGACCAGGGTGAAATTCTATCCAGGTAACAACTCCAAAGTGATTTGCAAGTGTCTTACATGTGGTAGAGCACTCAATGAACTTTATTTACTGCCATTATTGTTCTTTCTTCCATTTAGACAACCAATGTCTTCCAATAGATAGGAAAGTGTCATTGTGAGATTGAGGACAGCATCAAGAATTCTGAATAAGTGTTTCCTAGGGGTATATAATCAAGAAAGTCTGGCCAGAGACAGTGAAACACAAGCGGTAGTATGGATGAAGCAGTACAGTTTGGGTCCCTGGCAGGAGGGGATGACAGCCATGAGAAACTCCCAATAGCTGGATAAAATTTCACATATAATCTTGGAGACTGAGACCAAAGGAAGCTGGATCTTCCATCAGAGAGAAGGGGACATCACTGGGTCATCATCAGATACCAGATCTGACTGGAAGGTATCAAAATATAGTGTTGACCACTCTTTATCTTCTTGGTCTGTATGGGTGAGTGGTATTGTACTTTAAAACCTTTTCCCAATTCTGAATTATTCTGGGAACTAAAACTTCTTTATAGAGGTCATTTAGTAAAGAAATTACTATCTCAGTAAACTTCTAAGTTGTCAGAATTTTCAGTTAGCTTCTTTTAAATGTAGTTAAATCAGCCAGCTTATAACCTATCATCAACTAGAGTTGGCCCTGTGAAAAATTTAGAAGGCAAAAGTCTTTGGTTTATCAGTGCCTTCATCTAATATGACAATATTTTCTTAAATTATCCTGTGACTATCTTTCTCCCAACCCCTTCCATGCTACATTAAAACTCCTATATCTTGTTTCACTTCTCAAGGAGATATAAAATTTCTCAAGTAAAACTCAAGTAATTTGGTACACCTTTACCTAAGAAAGCATTGGTAATTAACAATGGCTTGGAGCAGGGGTTCTCAAATTTTAACATAAAAGCTAAACACCTGAAGAGCTTGTTTTATAACACAGAATGGGAATGCCAGAAAAACTTTCATTCCTAATATGACCCAGAGAAATGCAGATGCTGTTGGTCTAAGGATTTCATTTTAAGAATTTCTCTCTCAGAGTCTTAACCCTCCTGAGAAATGTGTTTGCAAGTTAACAAAACTCTCTGTTACTGGTGATATGAATAAATATCCTTATAATACAGTACTCCTGAGCTCTCCTAAATGTTCATTCTAAAAATAGATGGGGTTTTCCACTGTTAGACCAGAAAATTAATCGATCTGTAAGAGGTAGGGATTAAAATGAAAAATTAGAGATTGAAGATAAGTTAAAATAAATAATTTGTAGGTGATAGCAATGAGAATTAAATCTTCTGCAAAGATAATATTTCTTTAGTGGGGATCCTTTGATTTGGAGAGAGAGATAGATAACATAATTGTGCTTAAAGGATGAGCTGCAAACAGACTATCTAGCTGAGAAATGGTAAGAAGAATGCTATAATAATCTGCATATGAGTTCATAAGATGAAGGCATTAAGTACACATGCATAGGTATCAGTATATATACATATATGTGTATATGTAATAATATATTATTACAAATAGAAAGGGGAAAAATGGGAGCAGTGAAAGATTTTATTTTGGTCTCCAAAATCACTGCAGTGATTGCAGCCATGAAATTAAAAGACTCTTGCTTCTTGGAAGAAAAGCTATGACAAACCTAGACAGCATATTAAAAAGCAAAGACATCACTTTGCTGACAAAGGTCTGAATAGTCAAAGCTATGGTTTTTCCAGTAGTCATGTACAGATATGAAAGTTGGACTATAAAGAAGGCTGAGCACCAAAGGATTGATGCTTTTGCACTGTGGTGCTGGAGAAGACTCTTAAGAGTCCCTTGAACAGCAAGTTTATTAAACCATTCAATCCTAAAGGAAATAAACCCTGAATATTCATTGGAAGGACTGTTGCTGAAGCTCTAATACTTTGGTCACCTGATGCAAAGAGCTGATTCATTGGAAAAGACCCTTATGCTGGGAAAGACTGAAGGCAAAAGGAGAAAAGGGCTGCAGACCATGTGGTTAGATAGCACCATTGACTCAATGGACACGAATTTAAGCAAACTGTGGAAGATAACAGAAGACAAGGAAGCTTGGCGTGCTGCAGTTCATGGGACCACAAAAAGTCAGACACAACTTAGTGACTGAACAACAATCACAACAAAAATAACACACACAAACACACACACACACACACACACACACACACACACACACACACACAGGCTTCCCAGATGGCACCAATGCAGGAGACATAAGAGGCTCGGGTTTGATCCCTGGGTTGGGAAGATCTCCTGGAGGAGGGCATGGAAACCCACTCCAGTATTTTTGCCTGAAGAATCCCATAGACAGAGGACGTTGGTGGGC
Source organism: Antilocapra americana (assembly GCA_007570785.1). Taxonomy (NCBI): domain Eukaryota; kingdom Metazoa; phylum Chordata; class Mammalia; order Artiodactyla; family Antilocapridae; genus Antilocapra; species Antilocapra americana. The sequence goes on from ML662496.1 coordinate 1,394,861, forward strand.
TACAGTCTACAGGGCTGCAGAGTCTGACAGGACTGAAGCAGCTTAGCATGCATGCATATATGTATACACACAAACACAGTATCACAAGAATATCTATCCAACAAGATACTGGTTGGCAGAGCAAAATGGAAATATTCCCCAAAGGGTCAATCACAAAATAGGGAGATCAACAAAAGCAATACGCTTATAAAGTACATATGCTTGACTTAGAAAATACATAAGTTTCTCCTTTTCTTTACATTAGTTAATTTATTCCTTCACTTCCATAACAAGGTGCTGATTCTTTCAAGAATGATGGAGTCTACTCTAGATACTATACAACTTACAAAGAAAATGGCACATATAACTTAAAAGTACGGGCTCATGGAGGAGAAAATGCTGTCACAAGGAACTTAAGGCATCCACTGAATAGAGCTGCATACATACCAGGCTGGGTAGTAGATGGTGAGTACTTCATAATATCTGAAACTCAATGGTAGCTGGAATAATTGTGAGTTGGTATGATTAAGGCTACAAATATTTTACAACTTCAGAGTACAGTTTCTCCCATTTCTGGTATGAGTTCTCAGTCATATGACAGTTTGCCTCCAAACTAACCTATGCTTTGGTACAGCGTCTTTGGTATAGACATTTCAATGAAAGCCAGCCATTACTACATTTGTTTGGAGCATCTGACCTATATCAACAATAATTTGCCACATTTTCAGCTCAGGATGAAGAGGCTAATATGTACTTAACTAGAAACCAATGGTAGAATGTATCCATCTGATTACATATGCCTTTATCTGAAGTTTTTATTTAGTCAAAAGGAAAAATGTGTAGCGGAAAGCGATGACAAGTATTAAGAATGCATTTTTGTTAGCTTTTCTTTGTTTTGTCCCTTATGTCACCCTTATAGGGTCTTTTTGTCGCAATATAATCTGAATATTATTCATTAGCACTTGCAACAGGGAAGAAGTATGAAACCTGACACAAATGACTGAAAGGGAACCAGTAGAAACTCCCTCAGATTTATTCCCATCTTAAAGGTAATCTAAGAAATAAAGCAATTCCTTTATTTTTAAAGCATATATTAACTATATAACAATATTCCCATTTGGGCAGTCTTAATTCCAAGGCAATTTATTATCCAATTCTACTCTACAATACTCTGGTCAGGATGCTAAAGAAAGAATTCTTCTACCAACTGCATCCTTATGATCTTGTCATCAAAATTTTAAAAATTGTGTATATGGGGGGAAAAGGGGGGAAAATGTGAGATAAGAAATACAATTCATTGAGTTATGAAAATATTAGTGCAGATTTGTCCATTAAATACCAGGAATTTGTAATGCAGGCAACATTGAAGGGAATCCACCAAGACCTGAAAATGATGAGGACACTCAGACAAATGTGGAGAGTTTCACCAGAACAGCAACAGGAGGTGCATTTGTGGTTTCCAATGTTCCACAGTCTCCCTCACTCCTTGACCTCTTCCCACCAAGTCAAATCACAGATCTTGAGGCCACATCACATGAGGACGAGATCAGTTTAACGTGGACAGCACCAGGAGATGATTTTGATGTTGGAAAAGGTAAGGACTATGTGTCATGCACTGTTAAGTGAAAGTTGCTTGTTGCAAAAGCAAGCATCTAAGGGTGTGTGAGAGGAAAATAATTTAGAATTAATAGCTCAGCAAAGTTTCAATTTTATAATCTCATGTTATGAATCATCAAATGTGGCACATTATAACCTGGTATGTACCACTTGCAGAGTTTAAAACTCAGAATTCAGCTTTTATGGAAAAATAAATAAGACTGAATGTGAGCATAACTTTGGCATTTTGGAGGAGAATGGAAAAAGATTTCATATGGTATGCTCTAGCTTCTAAACTACATATAACTTTTTTTCTTAGTTCAAGAGTATATCATAAGAATAAGTGGAAGCATCCTGGATCTCAGGGATAATTTTGATGATGCTCTGCAAGTAAACACTACTGCTCTGTTACCAAATGAGGCCAACTCCAAGGAAATCTTCACATTCAAACCAGGAAATATCTCAGAAGAAAATGCAACCCACATATTCATTGCCATTCAAAGTGTGGATAAAAGCAATTTGACATCAAAAGTATCCAACATTGTGCAAGTAGCTTCGTTAGTCCCTGACGAAATTCATCCAGATTCTAGTCCTGATAAAAATCCCCCTAAGTCCGGACTCAGCATTTCTACCTTGGTGTTGTTAGTGGTTGGCTCTGTGGTAATTGTTAGTGTGATTTTAAGCATCACCATTTGTATCTTAAACAAGGGATACAGACCTAGAACAGAGTTTTAAGAATATATCAACAACAAAATTAAAGGCTGTTTCAGAATTTTCAAATTTATTATGTGTGAAAATAATTTTAAGAGTTTTATAAGGGACCCTTTGACTAAATATAAACATGCAGAGATATTTGAATAATTGTAAATCAATATTAAATTAAACAATTTTTATTTATTAATTTATCAAAAGGTGATAACGATCTTTTTCTTATTCATACCTGGTTACATATTATCTGACACAAAAGTTCTCAGTAAAAACTCCAATTTCATCAAGAAGTTAAAACTGTCTATTTTAACTTCTTATTTTTTGACAATTTATTGGTCAAAATACAAATGTAAGAAGGCAAATAAACAATATTTTCAAGAAATGAATTTGATCTCAGTATTTTTCAGTATAAATTGATTTTATTGTATTCACTGAAGGTCTTTAATTACATACTTGTATCAGTTCAGTTCAGTTGCTCAGTCATGTGACCCCATGGAGTGCAGCACGCCAGGCCTCCCTGTCCATCAACAACTCCTGGAGTTTACTCAAACTCAGATCCATTCAGTCGGTAATGTCATCAAACCATCTCATCTTCTGACATCCCCTTCTCCTCCCACCTCCAATCTTTCCCAGCATCAGGGTCTTCTCAAATGAATCAGTCATTTGCATCAGTGGCCAAAGTACTGGAGTTTCAGCTTCAGCATCAGTCCTTCCAATGAATATTCAGGACTGATTTCCTTTAGGATGGACTGGTTGGGTCTCCTTGTAGTCCAAGGGACTCTCAAGAGTCTTCTCCAACAATATACTAGTATATACAATATAAATAAGGACATTTTTACTGTACTTCATTGATATGTTAGATAATATTAAATAAGCTAGGGGAAAGGAAATAAGTGGGGGATGCCCGATAACTGAAAATGTTGGTTTTACTCTTATAGCATTCATTGGAAAATAAGCTGTGTAGTAGGGCATTTAGGGACTGTGCTATTGAGGTAGAAGGTCTATTGGCACAATTAATTCCTCTGGTGGGCTGGCACCTACTCAAGCATTGCTGAAAACTATATATATATAGGTGGACATGGAGAAAATATAGGAAAGGGGTTGAAAGTGGAAGTGTTAGTTGCTCAGTCATATCCAACTCTTTGTGACCTCATGGACTATAGTAGTCCACCAGGCTCCTCTGTCCATGGGATTCTCCAGACAAAAATACTGGAGTGAGGTGACGTTTCCTTCTCCAAAGGGGCTAGCATAAGACAACTGACTTTTTACCAGGAGGGGAATAAAAGCCTGAAATTCTCTAATAGTGACAGAAATAATGTAAAATAGCCAAACTTTCCCTATGTCCTTCCAACCTATCAACCCAATAGCCCTGGAGGCAAACCCTACCAGCCTGGTTAGTACTCTCCCTGATTCTCTGGGACAACAGCTTTGCTCTGATGAGTCTCAGTTGAAGGCTCTCTACTTTCAGGTCAGGCTTTGATTTAGATCTATTTCCAGAACTACATCAGTAACTGAATATGAATTGGTAAGAAGCAGAGAAACAACAGAATAATTATCATTTTTGTATTCTGAATAAGCTACAAAATTTACAGTAAAAAATGGACTCAATAAAAAATGAAAATGAAGCACTCCTGCTTGATAATTTATAAGGATTTCAAGACGGTAACAGCAAAGCATTAAACCAAGTACTTTAACCTTCTAAGCATGAGACACCATGCAAATGTACTAGTCTTACCCCACAAAGCTAGCCCTGACGATAGTACAGGATAACCTAGTGAGAAAGTCTGCAGTATAAAGGCTCTACATGGGATTTCCATTACATTCCTATAGCATTGTTATGATCTAATAATTTATTTATAAAATATACCAGGTACAGAAATGAAACCTTGGGGCCATCACCATCTGCTAGGAAATATAGCTACAGGAAAAACTTCTAAGCTATCCCAGTAAAGGAAGAGAAGCACCCCTAAGTGGGGAATAGTAGCCCATTATCAACCACAAAGGTTCAAATGACTACAGGATTCCTGAAGAGAAAAACCACGCCAGCAGCCATCCAACTGGCTGCTGCCCCTAGAGATGGGCAGTTGGCAGTGTCACAAGCTAATGCCCTGGAGAGGTCAGTCCAAGCTGTAGGACCAAGAGATGGTATCCATTTACCGTCTCAGCTGCTCAGCCAGAACTGAGGGAACCACTTTCCCATGTTATAATGCATGCTACTTGGTATGGCTGATGTTACAGGTTAGAGTGACCTAATACAGCATGAGGAAATGGCGAGACACAAACCACAGTGTCTGATGACACTAGCATAAAATGGAACTCAGAATAGCACAGCTCAAAGTAACTATGAAGTGAGTTGGGACTGCTATAAATTTAACAGTAAAGTATGGTTGCTAGTCTCCCAAGAGGATTTCCAAAGAGCCACAGCTCCTATTGTTTATGGCCTTATGTAGTTACCTCTCATATTAGGGTATAGGATGGCCCCAATGACATATTTAAAAATTAGAAAGCAGCAGAAATGGTGGACACTACATTTTTTGTGTTCTTGATAACTCTGTCATTTACAAAATTCAGTTATAGTGACACAGATCACTGCAGAGGTTCCAAGACTATACAGAGAATGAAAGAGGCCTAATTATCCCTGCTTCCCAGTTATACCTCAAGATTATTCTATTTGTAGTCATTAGACTTCAAGCATAACTAGCAAAAAAACTTCCATTTTAAGACCAGTAAGCCAACACAATTATGGAGGAGATAAATAGGTAGTTGTTTATCTATCAAGTTTTCAACTAGTTTGGTCCATAAATCTAAATTACTGAAACAACCAATAACAGTATTAGTCGGTGTTCCATCTGGGTACCAGAACCACTGTTAACTTTATGGAATTGAGAATTTATTATAGGCGTTAACCAGGACACTAAAGAACTGAACAAAGAACTGTAGAATCAGAAAAAGAAAAAAAAAACCTAATATAAATATTAATAACAAACCTCCCTGAAACACTGGAGTTAGCTCTTGGTGTTGGATGTTGGAATTTAGGAAAGGCCAGGAACTAGTGTGGAACCGTAGAAGTTTGCTGTTTGCTGTAGAAGTCTGTTGCCTCTGCTCCACTACCACCTCTGTAAGACTGTTGCCAAGTATGTCATTGTGGGTCTGGGCTCATGATGGGTCAGCAAAGCCTGCACTAAAGAAGAGGAGTTGGACATGGAGTAGGGAAGAGTAAGGACACTAGCCCATTTCCATCTTTCTTATTGCCTCCTATCACCTCAGCTTCAGATAGTTATGGCAGTCTTTTAGATCTTTGAACTTTCAAGCAAATGTCTCTTGTCACCAACTCTAACCCATACCATACAGTTTCTGTGAAACGTACTTCTATTTTCTCCAAGTTGCCTCAGCAAAGCAAATTCAAACAGGGAAGTACGTAATGAGGATCTGTTGGCACAGCAAGGAATTTCCTTATGTGGTAGTAAGTGGACCCTGTCCTTTATATACTAAGAAAACTGAAGGAAACGGGAAGTTCTGAGCTCCTGTGACCTGGTAGATTACTCCCTCCAAAACAGCTTCATGGACTGCAGAACTTCTGACCCACTCCCATGAGGCACTGTACTGTACTCCCATGAGGAACTGTTGTACTGAGTCCACTTACCTATTTACATCCATATTCTGTAAGCCTTTTGTATTGCTTCTTTGCAAATTCAGTAATAAACCTTGTTATTCAGTAATAAACATTTTAAGAAATGTTATCAATTTCCAAATGACACAAATAGTTTTGATACTGAATAGAAAAGCATAAATTGCCAGGAGAGAAAAACAGAAAGAGCTTATGAATACAAATGAGAAACGCCAGTGTGTGAGATCAAGAAAAGATTAGAATGATTCAAGTAGGAAGGAACAGTCAAGCGTTTCTGATTAATGCTGAAATGTGGCCAATGAATATAACAACACAGTTATTAGTGTCCGGAATAAGAGGAACTCTTGCTAAAGAAAAACAGGAAGTGAATAAATCCAGAAACTGTATGCACACAATACTGTCAACATTTTAACGCTGAAGGTGAGCAGAGAAAAGGAGTAGACATTGGGAAAAGTAATATGTGGTCCAAAGAGATTTAATCTGTACTACAACTGTTAAACTTTTTGTAAATATTTCAAAGCTATTTTATATTTTAAACTCTCTCTACATAATGAACTGATAAAAAATAAAACTTTAAAACAGTTCTTTGTAATTAAAGATTGATATAAAAGCAACAGAAACTATGCTTTAATTTTGTCATCTGTAAAAATCTGTGAGAATACTAATGGTCACCCTCAGAAAAGTGAAAGTGAAAGTCTCTCAGTCATGCCCAACTCTTTGCAACCCCATGGACTATAGCCTGCCAGGTCCCTCTGTCCATGGAATTCTCCAGGCCAGAATACTGGAATGGGTAGCCGTTCCCTTTTCCAAGGGATCTTCCCAATCCACAAATCAAACCCAGGTCTCATGCAAGTGTTGTAGAAATCTCAAGTTAATGGCAGTCCTTAGCCTCATTTCTGCACATACTTAGTGTTCAATTAATAGCAGCTCTCATGCTGAGAAGGTTTGTACTGCCATACCCTAAATTCAGGTATCTCAGCACTGAGAGCAAATTGCCTATCAGTCAGTCAGCCAAGATATTAAATTCCTACTATTTATCAACACTTCACAGCTAAATGCTGTGAGTAGAATGATGAATGAAAATACTACCCTAAGTCTTCATGTAGGTTAGTCTCACAGAAAGACAGATATTAAACAAATCACAAGACACAAATAATTATAAGTTTTCAAAGTGGTCTGAGGTTTCATTCAGTAATTGTATCTCTCATGACACTTATCAAGCCTACAAGAAAGTAAAATCCTCACTATCCACACCACTGACCTTCTATTCATATCCAGATTTCTAGGAGCACAAGGTTTTCCTCTCAATATGACCTTTACTACAAGAACAAGGGAGTATTTACTACCCATCAGGATATCATTTCCAAAAATCAACTATGCAGGCTCAAAACAGAGAACAAAAATTATCATGTACACAAGATTACAAGCTTAGAATTACAGCAAGTGAGAGCTCAGCCAAACATGACAACCACCCACTAATTCTACTACTCTAAACACCGCCCAATACAAGAAAATAAGGCAAGAGAGAAAGAGGTTGTCCTTCTGGAGAAGTGCAGTGTTCTGAAAAGACACTCCTGAATGAAGTGTAAATCTCAGGAAGCCACATATGTCAGGAGGGTAATCTACTCACATCAACATTGCTGAGCCTCTGGAAGGGGGGAGTTCCTGACGCTGTTGACATGGAAGAAATGGACAGGAGAGAGAAGGTGGAAGGGATCAAGAAGAGAGAAGGTGGAAGGGATCAAGTATTTTGTGCATGTTTGATACATCAAGGAGTATAGAGTTTCTTATTGAGCAGAATTGTAGATTGTGACTGGGCTTAATCCACTTGGGATCTCCCATGTCAAGAGACTGTGCAAAGAGAAGAGCTTTATAGGACCCATCAAAGAAACTGCTAGGGAACATTTGGAACACCTACCACTGAATGACATCTGAAACTACACAATGGTAGGACAGGCTCATGAGGAGGCCTCTCCTATTCATCCTCACCAAATCCAAGCAGAATACCTCTAGGAAAAGAGAGATGTTGAGACTGAGGTATTATACTCCGTCCTCCCCTACTTTAAGTCATAGGCATAAGTCTGGCTTGAATTAGAGGAAGAGAAAGAAGAGGAAAGCAGCAATTCAAGTATGAAGCGCTAGTCGCTCAGTCACGTCCGACTGGTTGTGATCCCATGGACTGTAGCCCGCCAGGCTCCTCTGTCCATGGGATTCTCCAGGCAAGAATACTGGATTGGGCTGCCATTCCCTTCTCCAGGGGGTCTTACTGACCCAGGGATCGAACCCAGGTCTCCTGCATTGCAGGCAGATTCTTTACCATCAGAGCTACCCGGGAAATCCAACTCAAGCATAAGCATATCTTAAAATGAATAGGATTAGGATTTAACCATCAAACCAAACATGAGAGCCAAAACTGATAATACTGATGGAATTTGGGCTTCCCTGATGGCTTAGACAGTATAGAGTCTGCCTGCAATGAGGGAGACCAGGGTTCAGTTTCTGGGTCAGGAAGATCCCCTGGAGAAGGGAATGGCTACCTACTCCAGTATTTTTGCCTGGAGAATTTTATGGACAGAGGAGCCTGGAAGGCTACAGTCCATGGGGTTGCAAAGAGTTGGGTACAACTGAGAAACTAACACACACACACACACACACACACACACACACACACACACACACACACATACTGGAAGTGGAGTGTCTTGTGAGTAAGTTAGAGATATTGGTACCTAATCAGATAGAACTGGAGCACAGTTCATTACAGACATGGAAGAACATTATTCTTTCATGCTTTTATACCAAAGAGATATGGCTCAGATGGTAAAGAGATAATGCCACTCAAATTGATTTCATAGTGATAACAGTCAACAATATTGTTGCACAAAATTATGGTGACAAAGTAATTGATATACAGACAATTCCCTGGACACCAAACTCCTACTGTCTCCCACTTCCTTCCCCACTGTAGATAAAATTTGTATTCACCTCATCATCATCCATTCTCCCTTCTGCAGGCATAGGTCCAGTCATTTTCCATGCTGGATTTCCTGACAAGTCGTTGTCTTCATTTCCAGTGAGCCCTCCTACCACTGCCCACCACTTCTGGTGCTGAGCATGGCTTCATCCCTTGGATTGGCTCCATTTCCCTCTATTTCTGTCTTCTGTTTCCTTATAATCTCAATTCTTATCTAGGACCATCCCATATATGACTCCAAAGGGATCATTTAAATCATATATTACTGGCACCACTGGAGTTTATCAAAGCACAATCTCAGGCCTTGCTCACCACATAGGACTGACACATGACAAATATGTAGTCTTTGTGAAAGATTGTAAATGCAACATTAACTGGCCTTATAGCTTTAGTACTACAATAGCCCATTAGACATCAATTCAAGTAACATTTTTTGCAAAACAACTATATGAACTATGATCCCAGTGTTCTATTTTCTTTAATAAACTATGTGATGACCCACACATTAATTTGTGGTATGCTTGAACTCAAGGGGAATGTAAGCAAAGTGCTAAACACTGTGTGTCCTGCTATCTGTCCTCACACAGTATAGAAAATAAGGGAAGGCATTTACACAAAATTGTGACAGATGCATACAAGAGACTGAAAAGTAGCAATGTTGTGATATGGAGGTAGAGCCATCAATCATTCCATAATTTGAACATCTGATTGGACTTGGAAGTAGCAACGATCAAAATCCTGTGTTTTTCTCCAAATGTAAATTCATACACAGCAGTTTCTCAAATACATCTGGACCCTTAATTAAGCTTTTTCCCTAGAAAGGAAAACAGGGCTCTCCAGATTCCAGAGAATCTAAAGTCAAGGGATAAGGCCATCAGAGGAAATCCTGCTATTGAATCCCAATTCCATCTCCAGCCTTTGCTCCTGCACCATGAACGTCACACACACACATATACTCACAAACACACATTCTAAGCCAACATTGAAAATGTGGGTAGTTTAGAGAGCTTTTTGGATAAAGGTTTGTCAATTTTGATAAGGAAATGAAACAATTCCATAAAACTTAAATATTATCTTCACCCACACCTCCTTCTGAATTTCTTTTTTTTCAGAGAAAGAAACATCTCACCACGCAGGTATTCAAATTGGACACCAGGAAGCCAAACCTTGACCTGCCAATTTCACATTTTGCCTCCCATCAGTTAACAGGTCCTGTCACAGACATCTCCCCATCTCATCTTTGTCTCTCCCCATCTCATCGTCAGTGATGCTGCCTCAGTTCAGCATCCATCATCATCTCCTGGATACAGATGCTCCCTACCTTGTCTCTGTATCTTTTTAAATTTACTTTTGTACTGGACCATAACTGATTTACAATATTGTGTTAGTTTCAAGTATACAGAAAAGTGATTCAGTTACACATTTTACATGCATCTATTCTTTTTCAAATTCTTTTCCCATTTAGGATATTACAGAATATTGTGAAGAATTCCCTGTGCTATATAGTGTCCTTGTTGGTTTTCTATTTTAAATACAGTAGTGTATATATGTCAATTCCAAACTCCCAATCTATCTCTCTCAACTCATCCTTACCCCTAGTAATCATAAATTCATTTTTTAGCTCTATGAATCTGTTTCTGTTTTGTAAGTAACTTCATTTGTATCAGATTTTCAGATTTCACATGTAAGCTATATCATATATTTATCTTTCTCTAACTTACCACACTTAGGATGATACTCTCTAGGTCCATCCAGGTTTCTGTAAATGGCATTGTTTCACTCTTTTTAATGGCTGAGAAATATTCCATTGCATCACATCTTCTTTACCCATACATCTCTCAGGGGACATGTAGGTTACTTCCATGTCCTGGCTATTATAAACAGCACTACAATGAACCTTGGGGTGCATGGAATCTTTTGAACCATCTTTTTCTCTGGATATATTCTAAGGAGTAGATTTGATTATATGATAACATCATATAATCTAGCTCTATTTTTAGATTTTTAAGGACTCTCCATACCTTGGAGATTCCCCATGATGGCTATACCAATTCACATTTCCGCCAAAAGTGAACAACCTATCCAGAATTTATTTGTAGATTTTTTGATGACAGCCACAATGGTGTGAGGTAATATGTTATTTATATTTGACAATGTACTTGATATTACATTTGACTTGCATTTCTCTAATAAGTAGCAATGTTAAGAATCTTTAGATGTGCCTCTTAGCTATCTTTATGTCTTTTTTGGAGAGATGTCTATAGGTCTTCTATGTATTTTTAGTTGGATTGTTTGTGTTTTTGATATTGAACCTCATGATCCATTTGTAAATTTTACAGATTAAACCCTTGTCAGTCTCATCATTTGCAAATATTTTCTCCCCTTCTGTGGGATTTCTTTTCAATCTGCTTATGGTTCCTTCACTGTGCAAAAGTTTTTGAGTTTAATAAGGTCTCATTTGTCTTTTTATTTCCATTACAGAAGGAGACTGCTCCTAAAATCAATTGTTGCAGTTTATGCCAAAGGGTGTTCTGTCTGTGTTTCCTCTAAGAGATTTATAGCATCCAGTTCTATATGCAGCCCTTTAATTCATTTTGAGTTTATTTTTGTATATGGTGTTAACCAAAAACAGAAGTATAGATCAATGGAACAGGAAAGAAAGCCCAGAGATAAACTCATCTACCTATGGCCAATTAACCTATAACAAAGACGGCATCTTAAGACTATCCAATGGCACACACATAGAGAACAGAATTATGGACATGGCTGGTAGAGACAGAAGGAGAGGTTGGGAGGTATGGAAAAGTAACATGAAAACATACATTACCATATATAAAATAGATAACCAATAGGAATTTGCTGTATGGCTCAGGAAACTCAAACTGGGGCTTGATAACAACCTAGAGGAGTCAGGTGGGACAGATGTTCAAGTGGGAGGGGATATGGGTAAACCTATGGCTGATTAATGTTTGGTAGTTCAGTTCAGTTGAGTTGAGTTGCTCAGGCATGTCCTACTCTCTGTGGCTCCATGGACTGCAGCACACCAGACTTCCCTGTCCATCACCAAATCCTGGAGCTTGCTCAAACTCATGTCCATTGAGTCAGTGATATCATCCAACTATCTCATCCACTGTAATCCCCTTCTCCTCCTGCCTTCAAAGTTTCCCAGCATCAGAGGAAGGCTTTCTTAGCTCTCCTTGCTATTCTTTGGAAATCTGCATTCAGATTGGTATATCTTTCCTTTTCCCCTTTGCCTTTTGCTTCTTTTCTTTTCACAGCAATTTGTAAGGCCTGGCTGCTCAGGGCTGGTGCACTGGGATGACCCAGAGAGATGGAATCGGGAGGGAGTTGGGAAGGGGGTTCTGGAAGGGGAACACATGTATATCCATGGCAGATTCATGTCAATGTATGGCAAAACCAACAAGATAATGTAAAGAAAAAATAAATTAATTAATTTTTAAAAAAGAAAGTCATTTTGTCTTTTTGCACTTCTTTTTCTTGGGGATGTTCTTGACCACTGTCTCTTATACAATATCATGAACCTCTGTCCATAGTTCTTCAGGCACTCTATCAGATCTAGTCCCTTGAATCTATTTGTCATTTCCACTGCATAATCATAAGGGATTTGATTTAGGTCATACCTGAATAGTCAAGTGTTTTTCCCTACTTTCTTCAATTTAAGTCTGATTTTTTAATAAGGAGTTCACGATCTGAGCCACAGTCAGATCCCCATCTTGTTTTTGCTGACTGTGTAGAGCTTCTCCATCTTTGGCTGCAAAGAATATAATCAATCTGATTTCAGTATTGACCATTTGGTGATATCCATGTGTAGAGTCATCTCTTGTGTTGCTGGGAGAGGGTGTTTGCTATGACCAGTGTGACCTTTTGACAAAACTCTACTAGCCTTTGCCCTGCTTCATTCTGTCCTCCAAAGCCAAATTTGCCTGTTACTCCAGGTGTTTCCTACTTTTGCTTTCCAGTCCCCTATGGTGAAAGGACATCTTCTTTGGGTGTTAGTTCTAGAAGCTCTTGTGGGTCATCATAGGGCTCAACTCCAGCTTCAGCTTCTTCACGTTACTGGCTGGGGCATAGACTTGGATTACTGTGATACTGAATGGTTTGCCTTGGAAACGAACAGAGATCATCTGTTGTTTTTGAGACTGCACCCAAGTACTGCATTTTGGACTCTCTTGTTTACTATGAGGGCTGCTCCATTTCTTCTAAGGGATTCTTGCCCACGATAGTGGGTATAATGGTCATCTGAATAAAATTCACCCATTCCAGTCCATTTCAGTTCACAGATTTCTAAAATGTTGATGTTCACTCTTGCCATTTCTGTTTGACCACTTCCAATTTACCCTGATTCATGGACCTAACATTCCAGGTACCTATGCAATATTGTTCTTTACAGCATTGAACTTTACTTCCATCACCAATCACATCCACAACTGGCTGTTGTTTTTTGCTTTGTCTTTGTCTTCATTCTTTCTGGAGTTTTTTCCTCCACTCTTCTCCAGTAGCATATTGGGCACCTACCGACCTGGGGAGTTTATCTTTCAGTGACATATCTTTTTGCTTTTTCATGGGGTTCTCAAGGCAAGAATATGAAGTGGTTTGCCATTCCCTTCTCCAGTGGACCACATTCTGTCAGAACTCTCCATCATGACTCGTCTGTCTTGAGTGGCCCTACACAGCAGGGCTCATAGTTTCATTGAGTTAGATGAGGCTTTGGTCTGTGTGCTCAGTTTGATTGGTTTTCTGTTCCATCTGTTCTGTTCTTTGATTGCTTTTCATTCTGTCTGCCCTCTGATGGATAAGAATAAGAGGCTTATGGAAGCTTCTTGATGGGAGAGACTATCTATGGGGGAAACTGGGTCTTGTTCTCATGGGCGGGGCATGTTCAGTAGATTTTTAATCCAATTTTCTGTTGAAAAGGTAGCCTTTCCCTTCTCCAGGGGAACTTCCCAACCCAGGGATCAAGTCTCCCACATTTCAAGTGGATTCTTTACTAGCTGAGCCACAAGGGTATCCCAATGTTTGGTAGAAACCAATTCAAAACTGTAAGCAATTATCCTTCAAATAAAAATAAATAAACCAAAAAATAAAATAAAATGGTCAGAAGCTCTGAAAAAAAATTATCCAATAGAAAAAAGACAATCTGTTCAATAAATGGTGCTGAGAAAACTAGACAATTGCATGTAAAAAATGAAATTAAAATATTCTTTAACACCATATACAAAAATAAACTTTGTATCTGCACCCTACCCTCCCTAATATGTCTACCACACTGACTCCAAAGTAATGCACAAAACCAAAATAGCTCTTAAACCAACTTTAAAATAGTCTCATGCCACAACGGCAGGGACTATATATCACTTTTGCCAGGGAGGCATCTAGCATAAAAGCACCAAAATATTTATCAAATGGATCAAGGCCAGGCCTGCCAATGGGGCCCTTGCCTCCACTTTCCTATCTCTTATTGTACCATTCCAGTGATCTCACACTTTTAATCAATCAGACTTTCAGTCTTCCCAAAATTACACATGATTTTATATCTCTGGGTGTTTATCAGGAACACAATAGTCCCTCATCCTTCTGCATTTCTAATCCTACCATCCTCAGGCTCCCTTTTCTGCCTTCTGATCATGTCTTTTTTTTAAATCCCACCTTACAAACTTTCTTGGCTGCCTCACCCTCTTGCAGGAGTAGAGCACTCCTTCTGTGTTCAACTGGAAGTCTCAATTGGAAAAGGTAAGTTTTCATTCCAATCCCAAAGAAAGGCAATGCCAAAGAATGCTCAAACTACTGCACAATTGCACTCATCTCACACGCTAGCAAAGTAATGCTCAAAATTCTCTAAGCCAGGATTCAACGATACATGAACTATGAACTTCCAGATGTTCAAGCTGGTTTTAGAAAAGGAAGAGGAACCAAAGATCAAATTGCCAACAACCGCTGGATCATTGGAAAAGCAAGAGAGTTCCAGAAAAACATCTATTTCTGCTTTATTGACTATGCCAAAGCCTTTGACTGTGTGGATCACAGTAAACTGTGGAAAATTCTGAAAGAGATTGGAATACCAGACCACCTGACCTGCCTCTTGAGAAATATGCATGCAGGTCAGGAAGCAACAGTTAGAAGTGGACATGGAACAAGAGACTGTTTCCAAATATTAAAAGTACTATGTCAAGGCTGTATATTGTCACCTTGCTCATTTAACTTATATGCAGGGTACATCATGAGAAACGCTGGGCTGGATGAAGCACAAGCTGGAATCAAGATTGCCAGGAGAAATATCAATAATCTCAGATATGCAGATGACACTACCCTTATGGCAGAAAGTGAAGAAGAACTAAAGAGCCTCTTGATGAAAGTGAAAGAGGAGAGTGAAAAAGCTGCCTTAGAGCTCAACGTTTAGAAAACAAAGATCATGACATCTGGTCCCATCACTTCATGGGAAATAGATGGAGAAATAGTGGAAACAATGGCAGACTTTATTTTTCTGGGCTCCAAAATCACTGCAGATTGTGACTGCAGCCATGAAATAAAAAGATGCTTATCCGTGGAAGAGAAGTTATGACCAACCTAGAAAGCATATTAAAAAGTAGAGATGTTACTTTGCTAACAAAGGTCTGTCTAGTCAAGGCTATGGTTTTTCCAGTAGTCGTGTATGGATGTGAGATTTGGACTATAAAGAAAGCTGAGCGCTGAAGAATTGATGCTTTTGAACTGTGGTGATGGAGAAGACGCTTGAGAGTCCCCTGGCCTGCAAGGAGATCCAACCAGTCCATCCTAAAGGAAATCAGTCCCGAATGTTCTTTGGAAGGACTGATGTTGAAGTTGAAACTCCAGTACTTTGGCCACCTGATGCTAAGAGCTGACTCATCTGAAAAAACCCTGATGCTGGAAAAGATTGAAGGCAGGGGGAGAAGGGGATGACAGAGGATGAGATGGTTGGATGGCATCACTGACTCAATGGACATGAGTTTGAGTAAACTCCAGGAGTTGATGATGGACAAGAAAGCCTTGTGTGCTGCAGTACATGAGGTTGCAGAGTCGGACACCATTGAGCAACTGTACTGAACTGAACTGGAAGGTTGTTGCTGCACTGTGAAAGACACAGGCATCTTGGCCTCCTGAAGAGAGGAATTCAATCCAGGACCAGTGACAGGGCTTGATCGCTCAGAGCTTCTGTGTAATAAAGCTTTATTAAAGTATAAAAGAGATAGAGAAAACTTCTGACATAGACATCAGAAGGGGGCAGAAAGAGTACCCCCCTGCTAGTCTTTAGCAGGAAGTTATATACCTACTAGCAGGCTGCTAATTAGAGAAAGGAAATGTCTCAGAACTCAGAGAGTGGCACCAGGCCCCACACCCACAACATGCCTTTTGAGATAACTTTGGCACAAGGTGAGTCATGTAGGGCCATAAAACGATTGACATGAATCTTGAAGAAAGGCAGGTTTCCAGGCATAGACACAGTCTCATTAACACCACTTAAGAGAATATTTGCATGAGTAAAACATACTGGTTTGTCAAGTTGGTTCTGAGTCTTAGGTGGAACTGACTGGAAGAAAGACAGAATCTAGGGTAAATACATGGTTCATTAACACAGCTTAAGAAAAATATTTCCAAAAGAAAAACACGTTGGGGGGGGGAGGGGTGTTCTGGAGGGGGAGCATATGTAAACCCATGGTGATATCATGACATTGTATGGCAAAAACAATAAAAAAAAAAAAAAAAGAAAAACACGTTGGTCAGCTCAAGGTTTGAGAAAAGTTAAGTTCAGGTGGAACCAGGTGTCATCATGGCAACACAGAATTTTATCTTTTAATTTTGTATAGAGAAGGGAAAATAATCTGACACTTGTAGTTTGTTTCCTCCTGACGCTTAGTGGTGGTTTAGTTGCTAAGAGAGAGACACCTGCAGCCTAGTTCCACTGTTTGGAGACCCCCTAGCCTTCTGTGACCCTCTCAGAACAACTCCTAACAAAGCAACCTCTAGGCGACAGCAGATGACCCCAGGCCTCCAGGTGGGGGCAGACTAAGCTCCCTGGAATGAGGTAGCAGAGAAGATGGAGACATAAAAAAGGAAAAGATGAAGAACTTCTAAATGGGAGTTTGAGCAACAAGGGAAGGAGTCGTGAAGGAGGAAGAGATTCCTGAGCACTGGGAAGCTCCCTCACAGGTTGGCCCAAGGGGAGTTGTGGAATCTGGGGCAAAACAAAGGACCTTGAGGGCATAAAACAGAGAAAGTTGCACTTCTTAGCCCATAAACAGCTCATGTACTATGGCCCCAACCAGACGGCAGGCTCAGGGACCAAGAGAAGTCCACAGAAGCCCCAGGTGCAGAGGGCCAGACCAGAGTGCCAAGAGACGTGCGGAATTCAAAAGGGGAATTCAGAACACACAAAACTTGCAGTGCAGAGGGCAGGTCCAGAGAACAGAAACACATGAATACAAGCCCCGTGACAGAGAGTGCGGGCCTGGGAAGCCGAAATAAGTGCAACAAGTCCCACGATATAGAGGGCAGGCCTAGTGAGCCGAAGCAAGTGCATGCATGCCCCGTGACACAGAAGGCGAGCGCAGGGGGCTGAGGGAAGCCCACACAGGCCTCCATGATGCAGAGGGCAGGGCCAGGGAGTTGAGCAAAGATCCACACAAGCCCCTACCTAGCAACCTTCGGCTTGCAGTGCAGGGCAGGACCAGGGGACAGGAGCACTGGCAAAGATTCCAGGGACAAGCAGGGGACTGGTGGCAGTGAAGATATGCTGATAAGGTCACTTTGACGCAACTGCAGAAATAGATGTGTCTAACACTGCCAAAGCCAGGAGGACTGCCCAAAGACATCTTGAACCCACAGACACCCCAAAACCTACTACTGGACACTGTGCTGCCCTTAAGAGAGATGAGATGCAGCTCCATCAACCAGAACATAGCCACAAGCTCCCCCAACCAGGAAAACATCACAGGACACTGATCCAATCCTAACCACAGAGGCAGACTTCACAAGAAGAAATACGACCTTGAGAACCCTTATTTCTTTTTTCTCTTTTAAATCACACTATTCATTCCCCCTACATATTTCTACCTTCATATTAGCCTTTAGCAGTACAGTGGAGTGTTCCTCTTTGTTTTTCTTATTAAAAACAACCAAAAAAAGATTTTAAGTTTTTTTTTTACCCTTTTACTTGTGATTTTTCTGATTTCGATTTTGATATATTTGACTGACTTTCTTAAAGTTCTTTACCAGCTAGAGCTATCCTTCAATATACATAAATCTTTTTCATATATGTTTATTTATCTTTGATTTTCTATTTTTTCATTTCTCTCTTTTTTTTAAACTCTATTCCCCTGCTTCCTTACCCCTTCCTCTTCTCCCCTTTTTCTTTTTCTTTTTCTTCTCCCTTTTTTCCTTCACTATTTTTTCATCATGTAAGTTAAATTGTTGTGCTCTCTTTGCTATATTTCCCAGTTGGCAAAAAGCTCAGACTCAGTTTTCCAGATTGAGCCTTAGTTAGCTTTGCTTTTAATTCGTCAATATCACTTTTGGTTTCCCTTGCTCACCAAGTCAAACTCTTGTACTCGTTTTTTTAGAATACTTTGGTTATAGCTGTATATGTGGAAGTGTGTGTGTATGTCCCATTATTTCTGTAATTATCTGCTTGATCTGCTTGATCTCCTCCCACTGGAACACAGGTACAAGTCACCCCTAACAAGAAGTCAACACAAACCACTCCTCCAACGTTTCCTTCCAAGGACAAAAACCAAAATGAAGAAGGAATACAACCATAAAGCCTGAGAAAAGGAGACTTTACACAGAGCAAATTGCTGGGGCGGGGGGGACGAAAAGACAGAGAAATACAGCACAAATGAAAGAACCAGGCACAAACTCACAAGACCAAAGAAACAAAGAGGCAATAAGGAATCTACCTGAAAGAGAATTCAGAATAAAATAATAAAAATGCTCCAAAGACTTGAAAACGGAATGGAGAAAATGCAAGAAACAATAAACACAGTTAATACAATCATCAAGGACATAGAAGAAATAAAGAATAAGCAGAGATAACACAATTACTGAAATTAAAAATACTCTGCTGCTGCTGCTGCTGCTGCTGCTAAGTCGCTTCAGTCATGTCCAACTCTGTGCGACCCCATAGATGGCAGCCTGACAGGCTCCCCCGTCCCTGGGATTCTCTAGGCAAGAACACTGGAATGGGCTGCCATTTCCTCTCCAGTGCATGAAAGTGAAAAGTGAAAGTGAAGTCGCTCAGTCATGTCCGACTCTTAAAATACTCTAGAAGGAACCAATAACAGAATAACTGAGGCAGAAGAACAGATAAGTGAGCTGGGAGATAGAATGGTGGAAATAACTGCTTTAGAGCAGAAAAAAGGAAAAAGAATGAAAAGAATTGAAGATAGTCTCAGAGACCTTTGAGACATTATTACATGCACCAACATTTGAGTTATAGGCGTCCCAGAGCAAGAAGAGAAAAAGAAAGGCACCGAGAAAATTTTTGAAGAAATTATAGTTGAAAACTTCATCAACATGGGAAGGAAATAATCAATCCAAGAAACACAGAGAGTCCCTTACAGGATAAACCCAAGGAGAAACACATCAAGACATATATTAAGCAAGCTAACAGAGATTAAACACAAAGAAAGAATATTAAAAGCAGCAAGGAAAAAGCAACAAGTAACATACAAGGGAAATCCCATACAATTAACAGTGGATCTTTCAGCAGAAATTCTGCAGATCAGAAGGGAATGGCAGGATATATTTAAAGTACTGAAAGAGAAAAATCTACAACCAAGATGACTTTATCTGGCAAAGATCTCATTCAAAATTGATGGAGAACTCAAAAGCTTTATAGACAAGCAAAAGTCAAGAGAATTTAGCACCAGCAAACCAGCCTTACAACAAATAGTAAAGGGAAATATGTAGCCAGTAAACACAAGAGAAAAGAAAGACCTACAAAAACAAACCCAAAGCAAACTAATAAAATGCCAGTAGGAACACACATATCAATAATTACTTTAAATGCAAGCAAATTAAGTGCAGCAACCAAAAGATACAGACTGACTAAATGGATACAAAACAAGACCCATATATATGCTGCCTACAAGAGACCTGCTTCAGATCTAGAGACATATACAGACTGAAAGTAAAAATATGGAAAAAGATATTCCATGCCAATGGAAACCAAAAGAAAGCTGGAATGGCAATCCTTATTTCAGACTTTAAAATAAAGAATATTATAAGAGACAAAGAAGGATACTACATAATGATCAAGGGATCAACCCAAGAAGACATAACAATTGTAAATATTTATGCACCCAACATAGGAGCACCTCAATACATAAGGCAAACACTAAATAGGCGTAAGAGGGGAAATCAACAGTAACGTAATAATAGTAGGGGACTTTAACACCTCACTTACACCAATAGACAGGTCATCAAAACAGAGAATCAGTAAGGAAACACAAACCTTAAATGAAACATTAGACCAAATGGACCTAATGGAAATCTTCAGGGCTTTCCATCCAAATGCAGAAAAATACACTTTTTTTTCAAGTGCACATGGAACATTCTACAGGATAGACCACATCTTGGACCACAAATTTCTCAGTAAATTTAAGAAAATTGAAATCATATCAAGTATATTCTCTGACAATGGTGCTATGAGACTATAATCATCAAACTTGCTAAGAGGCTAGAATTTAATTATTTCAACCACTAAATAGAAAGAATAATTATATAAAATGGTAGAGGTGCTAATTATTGCTACAATGGCAATCAGGTTACAATATATAGATGTATGTAATTAACATATATATACATTAAATTTGTGTAATTTAAATTTATATATCATATATATTTATATTTTTTAATGAACAAATGAATATCTACAACTCTATTTACCAATCTCATCTCAATAAAACTAGAGGGGAGAAAAGAAACTGATTCATAGTTAAGCAATCAATCAATAAAACTACAGTTATCAAAGGAGTGTGGTATTGGCAAAAGGGCAGACACACAGATCAGTGTAACAGGATAGAGTCCAGAAATAGACCTACACAAATATAGACAGTTGGTTTTTGACCAAAAAGAGAAAGCAACGGCAATTTAAATGAGAAAATAGCAATTCAACGAATAATGCTGAAAAGGTTGGACATTCATAGGCAAAAAAAGAAATAATATTTGTAATACATATCTAAGGACTTCTTACAAAAATTCTCAAAACTTAATCATAGATCTAAATATAAAAAATAAAACTATAAAATTTCTAGAAGAAAAGCAATTAGAAAATCTATATGCTTTGGAGATGAGTTGTTAGATACAAGTCAAAAGTATGATGATCTAAAAAAAGTTGATAATTGACTTTATAAAAAATGGAAAACTTTTACTCTGCAAAAGATATTGCTAAAACCTGAAAAGACAGATGGGGAAAATGCTTTAAACCACACGTCCAATAAAGAATGTGTAACTCAGCATGAAAAATATAAACAACTCAAAAAAGTGAGTAATAGGATCTGAACAGATATTCACCAAAGAAGTTATACAGGTGGTAAATACATACGAAAGACAGGCTTTGCCTGCAATAATAGTTCCATGATGTTCTGATGGTGATTTCTATTTCTTCATTCTTTCAATATTTATTAACAGCAATGCTTTAAGATTTTTTGTGTATTTTTAAAAATTATTTTTATCTGACTACAGTTGCTTTACAATTTTGTGTTAATTTCTACTGTATAGTAAAATGAATCAGCTATACATATACATACATCCTCTCCTTTTTAGTTTTTCTTTCCATTTAGGTCACCACAGAGCATCTATTAGAGTTCCCTGTGATAAGCATTAGTCTCTCTTTAGTTATCTATTTTATACATAGTATCAAAATGCATACATGTCAATCCCAATCTTCCAGTTTCTCCCACCCTATCATTCCCTCTTGGTATCCATACATTTGTTCTCTATACCTGTGTCTCTATTTCTGCTTTGCAAATAAGATCATCTATACAATTCTCTTAGAGCAATGCTTTACGATTTATCCTTCCTCCCTATTTTTATC
The DNA here is from genome assembly GCA_007570785.1 of Antilocapra americana. Classification (NCBI taxonomy): domain Eukaryota; kingdom Metazoa; phylum Chordata; class Mammalia; order Artiodactyla; family Antilocapridae; genus Antilocapra; species Antilocapra americana. Next base: position 1,416,818 of record ML662496.1, read on the forward strand.
ATGCCATATGGACTCAAGAACATTTGTTTTATTTAATTTATAATTGAACACTATAAATACGTGGTATAAATTTACCAGTTTACACATTTTAAAGTGTAAACCCTTAACTATACACTGAGTTGGCAGCCATGTGGTAATACTGAGATCAGAAAAACTTTGTTGCCAGAGTTAACTCCAAGTTCCCACCTTAAAAAAACTACCACTGAAGACACAGTAATTACAATTACTTTTTATAATAATGTAGAAATGTAACTAATGCAATTCAGCGTCATTTAATGCATTCACAGTGTTGTGCAATTATCATCATTATCTAACACTAGAATATTTCATGACCCCAGAAAGAAATCCCATTCCCATTAAGCAGTTACTTCCTATTTCTTATCACCTCCCCCAAGCTCTGGCAATGACTAGGCTACTTTCTGTTTCCATGAGTTAACTTATGCTAAACATTTAATATCAATGGAATCATAAAATATATGGCCTTTGTGTCTAGCTTGGCATCGTGGTTTCAATGTTCATTTATGTTATAGCATATAACAGTACTTCATTCCTTTTTATGGCTGAACAATATTCCATTCCTGAATATATCACATTTTGTTTATCCATTCATAACTTGATGGACATTAGGGTTGTTTCCACTTCCTCAGGATAGTTTTTCCCCATATAGAATTCTTAAATTGGCAGGTTTTCTTCTTTCAGCATTTTCATTAAACCATCCCAACTGCCTTCTGGCCTACATGGTTTCTGATAAGAAATCAGCTATTAATCTTACTGGAAAATCTCTTGTAAGGATCTCACTATAGATCTCTGAATTTATTTTTTAAGGTTTACTGATCTTTCTGGATATACAGATTCATGTCTTTATTAAATTTGGGAGACAAACTTCAGAAAACCCTTGAGCATTATCTAGTCGAGCTGAACATATATAAAGCCAGTGACTAAGAAATTCCACTGCTAATTATATATCCCCAAATAATATGTGCACATGTGCACCAAAAGACTTGTTTAAAATGTGTTATTAAAAAAGTCAAAAATTTTAAACAATTTTTACTATCTCCTCAGAGTTTACACAAATGTTTACTGCAGTTTTATTCATTATAACCAAAAAGTAGGAGGAAAAAAATAAATGCTCTTCATCTGGTAAAGGGATAAGCAAATTGCAGTCTCTTTATACAGTGAAATTCAATAATAAACAGCAATGAACAACATACCACAACATGGATGAATTTCAAAAACACACTTACTGAAAGGAACCAGACACCAAAACCTCAAGAAACAAAAAACAAAGCATGCAATTACATTATATGAAATTATAGTAACTATAAACTAATACGCTGACAGAAATTAGATTAGTGGTTGCTCGGGGCTGGAGTGGAAGAAAAGGGCTGACTAAAAGGGGAAAGTAGGGAACTATCTGACAGAAAGGAAACTTTCTATACCTTGACTGTGATTATGTTACATGGGTGTAAAAGTTTTCAAAATTTAAAGAAGTGTATGCTAAAAATCGAAATATTTTTGTATGTAAATTATACTTTAATAAACAGATCATTCTCATTACCATGTAGAAACTGGATTTGGGCCAGACAAGGGTGGAAGCAGGTATTCTAATTACAAGGTTATTGCAGAGATAAGAGTAGCTTGGATAAGTGTGGTAATCACAATGATAAAAGTTAATCTGTATGTGACATTTATTATGTGCCAGGCACTGTTCTCTGTACTTTGTGTGCACTGGTTTAGTTCATCTTCCCACTCCTTATATGAAGCATTAATAAGTACTGTTATTATGTTAAAGCACAAAAAGCTTAAGTGAGTTGTGTAGTAAGTATTCATAGAAAAGCTGGTAGTGTGGCTTCAATTCATACACTTAGCCATTATGTTCTACAGGATAGATACAGAACAAATTTGGAAGGTACAGTTGTCAAAAGTTACTGATATATAGGATGTGCTACATGTGGAAGATGATGATGCCATAATGGTATGAAGAAAACTGGGGAAGCATCATGATTGAAGGGAATAAAATGAATGAAAAGGCCTCCATTAAGTAATTGAAAGCAAAATTAGACTCTTTTAAACAAAAAGGAACTTTGTTTCCAGGTGAAACCTCTGAAGAAAACAAACCACTATTATTTGGGGTTTCCAAGAGGAAGTTCAGGAAATAGTGGAATATCACAAATGGGAACATTTAGGGATCAACTGACCTAGAACCCAGAGTATGGTCATTGAAATTAGGCTGTTGCTGCTTGGCTGGCTTTTAGAGGTGAAAGCCCTAGTAGGAAGCTGTCATTGATTCATCAGGAGGGGAATAACATTTGTTTTGCTGTTACTTTTTACAGTAAAAGTAACTTACAGTGATGAAAGGTCATTCTACTTCTTTATAAGAGAATAAGAATTTGTTATTGTCAAGAAATAAAAAACGCTTAAATTCTATTTAGGATATGTCAGGTTTGAGATACTTATTAGCCATCCCAATAAAGATGTCAAGAAGATATTAAGTTACATTCATCTGGAATTTCCAGTACAGACACATCAAGTCTGAGTCATCAGCTGATAAGACTAAATGAGATCACCCAAGGGAAATAAAGAGCTAGATGGAACCCTAGATGGGAAGAAATCTCCAAACTTCTAGAACAGGCAGAGTAGGAGGAAACAGCAAATGTGTTTGAGGATGGCTGACCAGGACATCTGAAAAATTTTCTAAATATCCAATAAAGTATTTACAGAAAATATTCAAGTACTTAAAAGGATAAAACTGGAATAATTTTACCTGAAAAATTCTGAGTATTCCATTGCAAATAAGTCATAATAAAGAAAAGATGTTTATGAAAATGAAATATAATGATATCAGTGGGTACCCACTCTATGTATGGCATCATACAGGCACAGAAAGAGTGAGGTGAGTGAGAAGGTTTCTCTTAAAATGAAGATTTGAATTTATCTTTCCATTCATTCTACCCAAAATACTATTTATCAAATGTCTTTGAGGTACCTGACATATGCTTGATTAACAGAAATATAGATGTGAACAAGGCAAACATACTCAAGAAGTATAATGGGAAAGATAGTATCAGATACACTATTTTAGTGCATAGAGTGCTTTGGGTACATAAATCAGGGAGAACTAACCTGATCTAAGGGTCATGGAAAGTCTAAGAGAGTAAAATTTCAGCTAAAACTTGAGCTGTGAGTAGAGATTCACCAAGATGATAAAAACTAATGTTCAAGGCAAAGAGAACAACATGCAAAGAGTTGGGCAAGAGAGACTCGGGTCTACTAGTCTGGTCAGAATAGAAAATGCGGCTGAGGAATTAAGTATGTGAGTTTTAATGAGGCAGGGGCCTTGCAAGTCTCACTAAGGATTTTGGACTTTATCATAAAGTAACTAGGATTAATACCACCAGAACTTGTCTTCAAAAGCTCACTACTGTAGGTGATATAATCTATATAATTAAAAGTATCTGTAGGATCACAGAAGAAGGAAAGGTCTCCTGATCAGGTTTACCAGACAGTGAAAGAGAAAAGGTATTCCAGAAAGAGGAAACAATGAGGGCAAAGATGCCAGTATACAAAAAGAGCTGGGCACAGTAGGGAACGGGAGGCAACCATGAGGTACTACAGCAGAAAGTGGTGAAAACACAGAGGAAAACAAGGCCAAGGGGCACATCTCTCATATCTATGAACAAATGATACAATATGGAACAAATACCACACATTTAAATATCTAAAAGTTATAAAACATGCCAACAAACTATTATATAAAATTTGTTCTCTATATATCTACTGGAGAAGGGAATGGCAAACCACTTTAATACTCTTGCCTTGAGAACCCCATGAACAGTACGAAGAGGCAAAAAGATAGGACACTAAAAGATGAACTCCCCAGGTTGGTAGGTGCCCAATATGCTACTAGAGACCGGTGGAGAAATAACTCCTGAGAGAATTAAGAGAAAAGAGCCAAAGCAAAAAAACAACACCCAGTTGTGGATGGGACTGGTGACAGAAGCAAGGCCTGATGCTGTAAGAGCAATATTGCATAGGAACCTAGAATATTAGATGTTAGATTCAAATCAAGGCAAATTGGAAGTGGTTAAACAGGAGATGGCAAGAGTGAATGTCAACATTATAGGAATCAGCGAACTAAAATTAACTGGAATGGATGAATTTAACTCAGATGACCATTATATCTACTACTGTGGGCAAGAATCCCTTAGAAGAAATGTAGTAGCCATCATAGTCAACAAAAGAGTCCAAAACACAGTACTTGGAGGAAGTCTCAAAAATGACAGAATGTTCTCTGTTCATTTCCAAGGCAAATCATTCAATATCACAGTAATCCAAGTCTATGCCCCGACCAGTAACGCTGAAGAAGCTGAAGTTGAATGGTACTAAGAACACCTACAAGAACTTTTAGAACTAACTCCCAAAAAAGAGGTCCTTTTCATTATAGGGGACTGAAATACAAAAGTAGGAAGTCAAGAAACACCTGAAGTAACAGGCAAATTTGGCCTTGGAGTACAGAATGAAGCAAGGCAAAGGCTAACAGAGTTTTGCCAAGAGATCAAACTGGTCATAGCAAATACCCTCTTCCAACAACATAAGAGACAACTCTACACTTGGACATCATCAGATGACCAATATGGAAATCAGACTGATTATATTCTTTACACCCAAAGATGGTGAAGCTCTATACAGTCAGCAAAACAAAAAAAGACTGGGAGCTGACTGTAGTATCAGATCATGAATTCCTTATTGCCAAACTCAGACTTAAACTGAAGAAAGTAGGGAAAACCACTAGACCATTCATGTATGACCTAAATTGAATCCCTTATGACTAAAAAGTGGAAGTGACAAAAAGATTTAAGGGACTAGATCTGATAGACAGAGTGCCTGAAGAACTAAGAATGGAATTTCATGACATTGTACAGGAGGCAGTGATCAAAACCATCCCAAAGAAAAAGAAATGCAAAAAAGCAAAATGGCTATCTAAGGAGGCCCTACAAATAGCTGGAAAAGAAGAGAAATGAGAAGCAAAGAAGAAAATGAAAGATATAACCATTTGAATGAAGATTTCCAAAGAATAGCAAGGAGAGATAAGAAGGCCTTTCTCAGTGATCAGTGCAAAGAAACAGAGGAAGAGTGGAAAAAACTAGAGATCTCTTCAAGAAAATTAGAGATACCAAGGGAACATTTCACGCAAAGATGGACTCAGTAAAGGACAGAAATGGTATGGACCTAACAGAAGCAAAAGATATTAAGAAGAAGTGGCAAGAATACACAGAAGAACTGTACAAAAAAGATCTTCATGACCCAGATAACCAAGATGATATGATCACTCACCTAGAACCAGATATCCTGGAATGTGAAGTCAAGTGGGCCTTGGGAAGCATCACTATGAACAAAGCTAGTGAAGGTGATGGAATTCCAATTGAGCTATTTCAAAGCCTCAAAGATGATGCTGTGAAAGTGTTGCACTCAACATGCCAGCAAATTTGGAAAACTCAGCAGTGGCCATAGGACTGGAAAAGGTCAGTTGTCATTCCAATCTCAAAGAAAGGCAATGCCAAAGAATGCTCAAACTACCACACAATTGCATTTATCTCACACACTAGTAAAGTAATGCTCAAAATTCTCCAAGTCAGGCTTCAGCAATACATGAACGGTGAACTTCCAGATGTTCAAGTTGGTTTTAGAAAAGGCAGAGGAACCAAAGATTAAATTGCCTACATCCAATGGATCATCAAAAAAGCAAGAGAATTCCAGAAAAACAACTATTTCTGCTTTATTGACTATGCCAAAGCTTTTGACTGTGTGGATCACAATAAACTGTGGAAAATTCTTAAAGAGACAGGAATATCAGACCACTTGACCTCCCTCTTGAGAAACCTGTATGCAAGTCAGGAAGCAACAGTTAGAAGTGGACATGGAGCAACAAACTGGTTCCAAATAGGAAAAGGAGTACGTCAAGGCTGTATATTGTCACCCTGCTTATTTAACTTATATGCAGAGTACATCATGAAAAATGCTGGACTGGATGAAGCACAAGCTGGAATCAAGATTGCTGGGAGAAATGTCAATAACCTAAGATATGCAGATGACACCACCCTTATGGCAGAAAGTGAAGAACTTTGGATCCTCTTGATGCAAGTCAAAGAGGAGAGTGAAAAGCTCAACATTCAGAAAACTAAGATCATGGCATCTGGTCCCCACTTCATGGCAAATAGATGCAGAAACAGTGGAAACAGTGGCTGATTTTAATCCTGTGGGGTTCCAAAATCACTGCAGATGGTGAGTGCAGCCATGAAATTCAAAGACTTTTGCTCTTTATACGGAAAGTTATGACCAACCTAGACAGCATATTAAAAAGCAGAGAGATTACTTTGCCAACAAAGGTCCATCTATTCAAGGCTATGGTTTTTTTCGAGTAGTCACGTATGGATGTGAGAGTTGGACTATAAAGAAAGCTGAGCACTGAAGAACTGATACTTTTGAACTGTGGTGATGAAGAAGACTCTTGAGAGCCCCTTGGACTGCAAGGAGATCCAACCAGTCCATCCTAAAAGAGATAATTCCTGGGTGTTCATTGGAAGAACTGATGTTGAAGTTGAAGCTGCATATTTTGGCCACCTGATGCAAAGAGCTGACTCATGTGAAAAGGCCTTGACGCTGGGAAAGCTGAAGGCAGGAGGAGAAGGGGACGACAAAGGATGAAATGGTTGGATGGCATCACCGACTCAACAGATATGAGTTTGAGTAAACTCCAGGAGTTGGTGATGGATAGGGAGGCCTGGTGTGCTGCAGTCCATTGGGTCGCAAAGAGTCGGACACAAATGAGCGACTCAACTACATATCTTCATATTTAAAAAATATGGTTGAGTGAGAGGTCGTTTACAGTAAGTAAATATCGTAAATTCACACTTATTCAGACCTTTATTTACTCTTAACACTCCAAATATTGTTGTATCTTTATAGGAAGTTTGCCAAGTCATCCAGTTCTAAATCAAAGCTCATTAACCTAAAGACTAAGAAAGTTACATAAATCTTGCCAGTTAACAGTAATTAACAGGCACCTGCTAGGTTCTAGGTCTAGTTACTTCTTTTAAAAATGTTTTCAGTATTCACTGCATATCCAACAAGAGTAATCAAATATGGATATAAAACTGAAAAGTTTGTTAAACTCTTTACTAAATGTAAAAATTGTGAAGTGCTTTGAGTGAGGTTAGTTCCCCTGGAATCTTATAGGGGCTTACATGGCACATAAACAAATTCTTTACTAAGTAAACACAATCGTCTAATGTTTTTTGTACCAAAGTCTAACAATATCATAGCTTCTTTCATCATTTCTGTTGATTCTTGCTCAAATTATCCCATATATCTCTTTTGTTTTCTTTTCTTATCTCTCTAGTCTATTCATACCTGAATGGACTTGAATGCTTTTGCTGTATTTTTTTAGTTTCTGCTTGTTTGAGAAATTCTTAGTTTCTTCTTCTATTTCTTGTCTACTCTAAATAATAATCTTGATGGATATGGCTTCCTAGGTTGCAGGTTCTTCGCTTTCAGCACACTGAGCATACCACTCCCTTTTGGCCTGCAAATTTTCTGCAGAGAAATCAGCTAATATCCCTACAGCAGTTCACTTATAACTGACTCTTCTCTTTTGCCTTTAGAATCCTCTTTCTATCTTTAAGTTCTGCCATTTTAATTTTAATATGTAGTGATTTGTTTTGGTCCATCTTATTTGGCATCCTCTGTGCTTCCTATACCTGGATATGTTTCTTTCTTTAGATTTGAGAAATTTTCAGTCATAATTTCTTCAAATACCTTTTTTATTCCCTTTCCTCTTTCTTCCCCTTCTGAAACCCCTATTATTTACAGGTTGGCAAGCTTCATAGCTTCATAGTGTCATAGCAGTCATCATATAGACTGTGCTGGTCTCTTTCTACCCTGTTTGTCAGCAAGATAGCACCCGTACACTTCACTCAAGCAAAGTTCAGGCCACTCCAGCTCCCTATCTGTCCCAGTGGACCTTCCTGGCAGTGAAAGGGGTTCCCAGAATGAGGGAAGCTTTCCTCTTTCACAGCTCCCTCCCAGGGGAGCAGGTCCATCCTGATTCTTTTTTTTTTTTTCCACACTACCTGGTTACATGGGGATCTTCCTTGAAGCTTTTTGTTGTACCAGCTTTCATCTGGTATTTTGTGATAATTGTTAATGCAAATTTATTTTTGATGTGTTTGTGGGGGGAAGGTGAGATGCACAGTCATTCTACTCTGCAATCTTAATCTTTGCCCCCTTAAGTCATATCTTTCTAACTCTTCCATGAATCCAAATTCACCTCTCTTCCTTTTTCGAACACAAATAATATATTTAGATATGCAACAAAGAGAGAGACAGACAGGCAGACCAATATACATATGTTAGAATTCAGAGAGTTATTAGATCCAAAAACATCTAAAGGAATTAAATTTCAGAGAGAAAATTACTCATAGGAGCATTGGCACAGGATAGGGTCTATGTCAGGCTAGGGATTCTGCTGCAGTAAGAAGCTAGTAGTGCCTTTAGAAACCACACATGCTGGTGTGATAGACTGTAATCTGTATGAGTCCCAAATACAGAGGTAATTCTTCCACTCCTCTACCAATTCTGTCCCATGGGACTTCTGTGGAGACTGCAACAGAACAAGAGGCTGGTGGCTGCACTTAACAGCAGAAAGTCTCATGATGCTTAGACCCAAATATCCTTTTTAGAGGGAAATTCCTGTAATACACACAGAATAGATCTGATACTCAAGATACTTGAAACTACATATGAATTCTAATTACTCAAAACTACAACCCATTCCTGACTCAGGTGGACTCCTTAAAAAACAAACAGCATGACTTTTCTGGGAGAAAGCAATACTTAACCAAATCTCTAGAGTGCTTTCAAGCACAATGTCAAGGATATAATAAGAAAAAATGGTGAGCTGTGCAAAGAATCAGACAAGTATGAACCATGGACTTCCCTGGTGGTATGGATAGAATCTCCTTGCGAATGTAGAGGACATGGGTTCAACCTCTGATATGGGAAGATTGCACATCCTGCACAACTACTGAAGTCTGCATGCTCTAGAGCTTATGATACACAACAAGAGAAGCCACAGCTATAAGAAGTCCATGCACTGCAACTAAAAGTAGTCCCCACTCACTGCAAGTAGAGAAAGCCCATATACAGCAATGAAGATCCAGCACAACCAAACAAATAAATAAACACAAATTTTAAAAAAAGAAAACACAAGTGTTCATATAAAAAAAGAAAAATATGAACCATAAATTTAGAGAAAAAATTTAAATATACTAAAGAAGTGAATGAAAGAGTAGAATTTCAACAAATAAGTGGAATCCCTAAAACATCTCTCAAAGCACAGCCTACTTTTCATAAATAGGGTTAAAAAAAAAAACAGACGAGGTCAAAGCTTGGTTTCAAGCTATATAGTCTCTGCTCACTCCAAGATTTGACAATGTCAGGAAACAATCCTTAAGAAAGGATGCTAGCTACAGTGGTCATGATGAAGCTTGCCTCTAGTGATACTGAGAAATATCAATAACCTCAGATACACAGATGACACAACCCTTAGGGCAGAAAGCAAAGATGAACTAAAGAGGCTCTTGATGAAGGTGAAAGAGGAGAGTGAAAATGCTGCCTTAAAGCTCAACATTAAAAAAACTAAGATCATGGCATCTAGACCCATCACTTCATGGCAAATAGATGGGGGAACAATGGAAACAGTGAAAGACTTTATTTTCTTGGGCTCCAAAATCACTGTAGACAGTGACTGCAGTCATGAAATTAAAAGACTCTTGATCCTTGGAAAAATAGCTATGACAAACCTAGACACTGTATTAAAAAACAGAGACATCACTTTGCCAACACAGCTCCATATAGGCAAAGCTATAGTTTTTCCAGTAGTCATGTGTGGATGTGAGAGTAGGACCATAAAGAAAGTTGAGTGCTGAAGAATTGATGTTTTTGAACTGTGGTACTGAAAACCAAAACAAAATAAGACTTTAAAATAAATACTATTATAAAAGACAAAGAAGGACATTACATAATGATCAAGGGATCAATCCAAGAAGATGACATAACAACTGTAAATATTTATGCACCCAACATAGGAGCACATCAATACATAAGGCAAACACTAACAGGCATAAGAGGGGGAATCAACAGTAATGCAATAATAGTAGGGGACTTTAACACCCCATTTATACCAATGGACAGATCATCAAAATAGAAAATCAATAAGAAAACACAAACCTTAAATGAAACATTAGACCAAAATGAACCTAATAAATATCTTCCAAACTTTCCATCCAAATGCAGTAGAATACATTTTCTTCTCAAGTGCACATGTAACATTCTCCAGGACAGATCACATCTTGGGCCACAAATCAAGCCTCAGTAAACTTTAAAAAATTGAAATAGTATCAGGTATCTTCTGTGACCACAACACTATGAGACTAGATATCAATTTCAGGGGAAAAAACTGTAACAAACAAAAACTCATGGAGATTAAACAATACATTACTAAATAAGGAGGAGGTTACTGAAGAAATAAGAAGGGAAATCAGAAGGTTCCCAGAAACAAATGACAACAAAAACATGGTGACCCAAAACCTATGGGATCCACCAACAGCAGTTCTAAGAAAGAAGTTTATAGCAATACAATCCTAGCTCAAGAAACAAGAAAAGCATCAAATAGACGACTGAACTCTACATCTAAAGCAGCTGAGAAAAGAACAACAACAACAAAAAAAAAAAACCCAAAGCCAGCAGAAAGAAATAAATCATAAAGATCAGAGCAGAAATAAATGAAAAAAAATGAAGGAAACAATAGCAAAGGTTAATAAAACTAAAAGATGGTTCTTTGAGAAGATAAACAAAATTGACAAAGCACTAGCCAGACTCAACAAGAAAAAAAGGGAGACAAATCAAATTAACAAAATTAGAAATGAAAAAGTAGAGGTTACAATAGACAACACAGAAATACAAAGGATCATAAGATAATATTATGAGCAAATATATGTTAATAAAACGGACAACATAGAGGAAACAGATTCTTAGAAAACTTCAACCTCACAAGATTGAACCAAGAAGAAACCGAAATTATGAACAAGTCAATTACAAACACTGAAATCAAAACTGTGATCAAAAATCTCCCAGAAAACAAAAGCCCAGGGTCAGATGGCTTCACAAGGGAATTCTATCAAACATTTAGAGAAGAGCTAATGCCTATTTATCTGAAACTCTTCCAAAAAATTGCAGAGGATGGAACACTTTCAAACTCATTCTATGAGGCCACAATCACCCTGATACCAAAACCAGGCAAAGACAACACACAAAAAATTACAGGCCAATATCACTGATGAACATTGATGCAAAAATCCTCAACAAAATTCTAGCAAACACAATTCAACAACACATTTAAAAACTCATACACCATGATCAAGTTGGGTTTATTCCAGAGATGCAAGGATTCTTCAATATACACAAATCAATCAATGTGATACACCACATTAACAAATTGAAAGAAAACCATATAATCATCTCAAAAGATTAAGGAAAAGCCTTTGACCAAATTCAGCACCCATTTATGATACAAATTCTTCAAAAAATGGACACAGAAGGAACCTACTTCAACACAGTAAAGGCAATATATAATAAGCCCACAGCAAACATTATTCTCAATGGTGAAAACCAAAAGCAATCCCTCTAAGATCAGGAACAAGACAAGGGTATCCACTCTCACCACAATTATTCAACTAGCTAGCTATGGCAGTCCTAGCTATGGCAATTAGAGAAGAAAAAGAAATAAAAGAAACTCTGATGAAAAGAAGTAAAATTCCATTTGCAGATGATGTGATACTATACATAGAAAACCCAAAAGAATTATCAGAAAATCACTAGACATGATTAGTGAATTTAGCAAATTCTCAGGACAAGGTTAATACACAAAAATGACTTGCATTCCTCTATATTAACAATGAAAAGTCAGAGAGAAAAATTAAGGAACCAATCCCATTCAGAATTGCAACAAAAAAATAAAACACTAGGAATAAACCTACCTAAGGAGACAAAAGAACTGTATACAGAAAATTATAAGACACTGATGAAAGAAGGCATCAGACTCTTGGAGGGCAAAAACCAAATCATGTGTGCACCAGGAACCAGGAGAAAGGAGCAGTGTCCCCACAAGAGACTGAGCCAGACTTGCTGGTGAGTGTCCAGGAGTCTCTGGCAGAGGCGTGGGTTGACAGTGGCCTGCTGAGGGATCAGGAGAACTGAATACAACAGTGCGTGCACAAGTCCTTTTAAAGGAGGTCACTATTATCATCATTACCCCTATAGTAGTTTGGCCTCAGGTCAAACAAAAAGGAGGTAAACACAGCCCTCCTCATTAACAGAAAAACTGGATTAAGGATTTACTGAGCATGGCCCCACTCATCAAAATAAGATCCAGTTTCCCTCACAGTAAGTCTCTCCCATCAGGAAGCTTCCATAAGCCTCTTATCCTTATCCATCAGAGGGCAGACAGAATGAAAACCACAATCACAGAAAAATAATCCAACTGACCACATTGACCACAGCCTTCTCTGACTCAAAGAAACTATGAACCACGCCATGTAGGGCCACCCAAGACAGACAGGTCATAGTGGAAAGTTCTGACAAATGTGGTTCCCTGGAGAAGGGAATGGCAAACCATTTCAGTAGTCTTGCCTTGAAAACCCCATTGACAGTATGAAAAGGCAAAAAGATATGACACTGAGAGATGAACTCCCCAGGTTGGTAGGTACCTAATATGCTACTGGAGAAGAGTGGAGAAATACCTCCAGAAAGAATGAAGAGACAGAGCCAAAGTGGAAACAACTCCCAGTTGTAGATCTGATGGTAGGTGGGAGCAAGTCCAACGCTGTAAAAAACAATATCACATAGGAACCTGGAAAGTTAGGCCCATGAATCAGGGTAAATTGGACGTGGTCAAACAGGAGATGGCAAAAGTGAACATTGCCATTTTAGGAATCAGTGAACTAATAAGGACTGGAATGGGTGAATTTAATTCAGATGATCAGTATATCTACTACTGTGGCAAGAATCCCTAACAAGAAATGGAGTAGCCCTAATAATCAACAAGAGTGTGAAATGCAGTACTTGGGTGTAATCCCCAAAATGAAAGAATGATCTCATTCATTTCCAAGGCAAACCATTCAATATCACAGCAATCCAAGTCTATGCCCCAATCATCAATACCAAAGAAGCTAAAGTTGAACAGTACTATGATGACCTACAGGACCTTCCAGAATGAACACCAGAAAAAGATGTCCTTTTTGTTATAGGGGACTGGAATGCAAAAATAGGAAGGCAAGAGATACCTGGAGTAACAGACAAGTTTGGCCTTGGAGTAAAAAATGAAGCAGGGCAAAGGCTAACAGAGTTTCACTAAGAGAACACATTGGTCATAGCAAACACCCTCTTCCAACAACAGAAGAGATCACTACACGTGGATATTACCAGATGGTCAATACCAAAATCAGATTGACTATATTCTTTGCAGCCAAGGATGGAAAAGCTCTATACAGTCAGTAAGAACAAGACTGGGAGCTGACTGTGGCTCAGATCATGAATTCCTTATTGCAAAATTCAGACTTAAACTAAATGGTCATACCTAGACCACTCAGGTATGACCTACATCAAATCCCTTATGATTATACAGTGGAAGACATATAGATGACTAAAAATTGAAAAGATGCTCAACACTGCTCATTATTAGAGAAATGCAAATCAAAACTACAATGACATACCACCTCACCAGTCAGAATGGCCATCATCAAAAAAGTCTGCAAACAATAAATGCTGGAGAGAGTACAGAGAAAAGGGAATCCTCTTGCATTTCTGGTGGGAATGTAAATTGATACAGCCACTGTGGAAGACAGTATGGAGATTCCTTTAAAAACTAGGGGTAAAACTACCATATGACCTACCAATCCCACTACTAGGCATATACCCTGAGGAAGCCATAACTGAAAAAGACACACATACCTCAGTCTTCACTGTAGCACTATTTACAATAGCTAAAACATGGAAGCAACCCACATGTCCATTGAAAGATGAACTGATAAAGAAGTTGTGGTACATCTACACAATGGAGTATTATTCAGCCATAAGAAGTAATGCATTTAAGTTAGTTCTAATGAGGTGGACAAATCTAGAGCCTGTTACACAAAGTGAAGTAGTCCAGAAAGAGAAATATAAATTGTATACTAACACATACATATGGAATCTAGAAAGATGATACTGATGAATTTATTTGCAAGGCAGCAATGGAAAAACAGACATAGAGAACAGACTTGTGGACACGGGGAGAGGTGAGGAGGGAGAGGGTGAGATGTATGGAAAGTGCAACATGGAAACTTATAATACCATATGTAAAATAGATAGCCATGGACTTTTGCTGTATGACTCAGGGAACTCAAACAGGGGCTCTGTAACAATCTAGAAGGGAGGGATGCAGAAGGAGATGGGAGGGAGTTTCAGGAGGGAGGGGACATGGGTGCACCGATGGCTGATTCTTGTTGATGTGACAGAAAACAACAAAATTATGTAAAGCAATTATCCTTCAACTAAAAAATAAATAATTTTTTAAATGTTCCAAACAAGATAGATAAAATGAAGTATCCTCCGAATTACATCACAGTAAAAGGGCATACTACTAAATAGAGACAAAAAAATATAGAGAATGCTTCTGAAAATAAAAACTGGTAACTTCTTAACCACAAAAAATGGGAGGCAGAAGATAGTTAAATTTTTCGTTATGCTAAGAGAAAATAATTATCAAACTAGAATACTACACGCAGGGAAAATAGTTTTAGGGATGAGGAAGAAGTAAGGATATTTCAGGAAAACAAGAACTGAGAAAAAAATGATAAAGGATATACTGAAGAGTAAGGAAATTGACCCTTGATAGAAGATCTGAGAAATAAAAAGGAATTAAGAACAAAATTAGCCAAAATACAAGTAAATACAAACAAAGATTACTTACACAACAAAAATTAACTCTTATTTAGACATGTGGGGATTTCCCTGATGTGGCCCATTGGTTAAGAATCTGCCTGCCAATGCAGGGGATGTGGATTCCATCCCTGCACCAAAGGTTCCACATGTCACGGGCAACTAAGCCCTATGTGCAACAACTACCGAACCCACACACCCTGAGCCTCTGCTCTGCAACGACAGAGTCTACCAAAATGAACATCACAGTAAAAAAAATAGAAATAGAGCATATAACTTTCAAACTATTGGAAGAGAATAAATGGCAAGAGAACTGCCTGATCGTCATGAGCCCAGTCTGTTAGCTCAGCAAGTTAAAGCAGACCACAAGAAAAACTGCTCCTGCAGATTTTATTTGTATATAGAACATTTAGTATCACACACAGAGAATATTTTGTTTTATGGTTGGATACTATGGACCTTAAACTGAGATAAAATATCTGTTTAGCCTGTGCATTACTAGAGTTGATATCAGAAAATAATGTGTTACTTCCAGCATGAATGTCCCAGTAGTATTTTAAAACCTACTCAAATTGTATGACTTCCAAACAGGGAGTTCTCTTCATAGACCAAGGTCCACACTTGAGTTCTTAGCTTTATTGTATGGAATGGACCTGTGGTACTATTTATGATTATAATAAATGGGCACCCCATTTATTAGCCTATATAACCATGCTTCCTATTTGAATAGCATTTTGTATATACAAACAGTACTTACATTTGCATTCAATTTCCATGAAAAGCCTTATAGGTACATCTAAATTTACGTTATAAATGAGGAACTAGAGGCTTATACAAATTGACATAGTGTGTAGAAAGTAAATTAGTAGCATATATAAACCTCACACATTGGTCTCCCAGATGCCTATTGGTTGTTGTTGCTCAGTAGCCAAGTGATGTCCAATTCTGCGACCCCATGGACTGCAGCTTGCCAGGCTTCCCTTTCCTTCACTGTCTCCTGGAGTTTGTTCAAACTCATGTCCATTGAGTCAGTGATGCCATCCAACCATCTCATCCTCTGTTGCCCCCTTCTCCTCCTGCCCTCAGTCTTTCCCAGCACCAGGGTCTTTCCCAATCAGTTGGCTCTTTGCATCAGGTAGCCAAAATACTGAAGCTGCAGCTTCTGCATCAGTCCATCCAATGCAGAGTTGGGATTGATTTCCTTTAGGATTGCCTGGTTTGATTTCCTTGCAGTCAAGGGACTCTCAAGAGTCTTCTCCAGCACCACAGTTCAAATGCATCAGTTCTTCAGTGGTCAGCCTTCTTTATGGCCCAACTCTCACATTCTACATGACTACTGGAAAAACTACAGCTTTCACTATATGGACCTTTGTCGGCAAAGTGATGCCTCTGCTTTTAATATGCTGTCTAACTTTATCATAGCTTTTCTTCCAAGGACGAAGCATCTTTTAATTTCATTTCTGCAGTCACCATTCACAGTGATTTCAGAGCCCAAGAAAATAAAATCTGCTACTGTTTCCACTTTTTCCCCATCTATTTGCCACAAAGTGATGGGACTGGATGGCATGATCTTTGTTTTTTAAATGCTGAATTTTAAGCCAGCATTTTCACTCTCCCCTTTTATCCTCATCAAGAGGCTCTTTAGTTCCTCTTCATTTTCTGCCATTAGAGTGGTATCATCTCTGTATCTGAGGTTGTTGATATTTCTTATGGAAATCTTGATTTCAGCTTGTGATTCATACAGCCTTGGCATTTCTCATAGGCACTCTGCATAGAAGTTAAATAAGCTGGTGACAATATGCAGCTTTAACGTACTCTTTTCTCAATTTTGAAATTGTTTGTTGTTCATGTCTGGTTCTAACTGTTGCTTTTTGACCAGCATATATTACAGATTTCTCAGGAGACAAATAAGCTGGTCTGATATTCCCATCTCTAAGAATTTTCCACAGTTTGTTGTGATTCAAACAGTCAAAGGCTTTAGCATAGCCAATGATGTAGAAGTAGATGTTTTTCTGGAATTCCTTTGCTTTCTCTATGATCCAGTGGATGTTGGCAATTTGATCTCTGGTTCCTCTGCAATTTCTAAACCCAGGCTGTACCTCTGGAAGTTCTTGGTGCACATCCTGCTGAAGCCTGGCTTGAAGGATTCTGACCATTACCTTGCTAGTATGTGAAATGAGTGCAATTGTCTGGCAGTTTGAACATTCTTTCGTATTGCCCTTCTTTGGGATTGGAATGAAAACTGACCTTTTTCAGTCCTGTGGCCACTGCTGAGTTTTCCAAATTTGCTGGTATATTGAGTGAAGCACTTTAACAGCATCATCTTTTAGGATTTGAAAAGGCTCAGCTGGAATGCCATCACCTCCACTAGCTTTGTTCATAGTAATGCTTCCCAAGGCCAACTTGACATCACAATCCAGGATGTCTAGCTATAGGTAAGTAGCTCACCATCATGGTTAAACCAGTCATTAAGATCTTTTATATAGTTCTTCTGTGTATTCTTGCCACCTCTTAATCTCTTCTGCTTCTGTTAGGTCCTTGCCATTGCTGTCCTTTATGTTGCCCATCTTTGCATGAAATGTTCCCTTGGTACCTCTAATTTTCTTGAGATCTCTAGTCTTTCTCATTCTGTTGTTTTCTATTTCTTTTCATTATTCACATTGCAATAAGAAATAAGTTCAGTTCACTTCAGTTGCTGTCATGTCCAACTCATTGTGATTCCAGGAACCGCAGCATGCCAGGCCTCCCTGCCCATCACCAACTCCCAGAGTCCACCCAAACACATGTCCATTGAGTTGGTGATGCAATCCAACCACCTCATCCTCTGTCGGCCCCTTCTCCTCCTGCCTTCAATCTTTCCCAGCATCAGGGTCTTTTCCACTGAGTCAGCTCTTTGCATCAGGTGGCCAAAGTATTGGAGTTTCAGCTTCAATATCAGTCCTTCCAATGAACACCCAAGATGAACTGGTTGGATCTCCTTGCAGTCCAAGGGACTCTCAAGAGTCTTCTCCAGTACCACAGTTCAAAAGCATCAATTCTTCGGCACTCAGCTTTCCTTATAGTCCAACTCTCCTCTTATTTCTCCTTGCTTTTCTCTAAAACTCTGCATTCAGTTGGGTAATCTCAAAAATGACAGAATGATCTCAAGGCAAACCATTCAACATCACAGTAACTGAAGTCTATGCCCCAACCACTATGCCAAAGAAGCTTGTGGGTCTATAAAGACCTACATGACCTCCTAGAACTAACACCAAAACAAGATGTCCTCTTCATCATAGGGGACTGGAATGCAAAAGTAGGAAGTCAAGAGATACCTGGAGTAAAAGATAAGTTTGGCCTTGGAGTACAAAATGAAGCTGGGCAAAGGCTAAGAGTTTTGCCAAAAGAACACACTGGTCATAGCAAATACCCTTAATGCCTACAGAATACTTTAAAAATATTTCCAAGTACCACTTCACTAAATTTCTTTCTCCAAAAGAAGTTTAATCATAATGTATTACAAAATATTTAATTTTCAAAGTGCTTTTTTTTTGCTATACTATAAATTGTCTTCTCAACCCATTATGCCAATATTTTAGTGTATATGTCTATGTGTGTATGAATATATGTATCAAACTACTTAAATGAGTTAATTTCAGGGAAGTAGCAAATATTGATTACTGATAGACAACTATGATTAGATGATCTAATACTGTATCCCTCCCTTGGTTCTGCTCTTCTTTCAAATATTTTAAACTATTCTTCACATGTTATCCATAAGTTTAACAAATATAACATCAATAAAAAAATCTTTCTTGGTTGTTAAGGCAAGAATGGCTAAAATGCAAGCCAATTATGTCTTCTTAGCAACAGTTTACTGTTTATTAAGTACTTAAGGGTTTCTTGAGTACTTTAATGAAAAGACACTAATAAAATCACATATTTATTAGTTGGTATTTAAATTTTACCTGATACTGATTTTATTGAAATTTTATAAATAAGTGTTTTCAAACATACACTGATTTAGAAAATATTGCAAATCAAGTAAATTGATATTCTTATTGTCACTTTGTATATCTTATATTTTGAATGGATCTTTTACATTTGCATGATTTTTTTTTTTTGTTATCCACAGCATCTTTTTTTTTATTGTTTCTTTTTTTTTCCTCCCTTTTATTGCTTTTGCCATACAATGCCATGATATCACCATGGGTTTACATATGCTCCCCCTCCAGAAACCCCTCCCTCCCCCCTCCCTCCTCCCTCCCCCCAGGGAAATCTCGATGCATGATTTAATTAATTAATTTTTTTATTGTTTTTGCCATACAATGTCATGATATCACCATGGGTTTACATATGCTCCCCCTCCAGAACACCCCTCCCTCCTCCCACCCCCCCAGGAAATCTCGCTGCACCAGCCCCGAGCATCAATCCTGGGCTGGTGATTGATTAGACATATGATAATTAACTTGTTTCAATGCCCTTCTCCCATATCATCCCACCCTTACCCTCATCCACAGAGTCCACGAGTCTATTCTATACATCTGCGTTCCTTTTGCTGTCTCGCATGTTGGGTTCTCATTACCGTCTTTCTAAAATCCATATATATGTGTTAATATACTGTATTGTTGTTTTTGCTTCTGGCTTACTTCACTCTGGATAATGGGCTCCAGTTTCGTCCATCTGAGTAGAATTGCTTCAAATGAATTTTTTTTTAATGCTGAGTAATATTCCATTATGTATATGTACCACAGCTTTCTTATCCATTCGTCAGTTGATGGGCATCTAGGTTGCTTCCATGTCCTGGCTATTGTAAACAATGCAGCGATGAACATTGGGGTACACGTGGCTCTTTCAATTCTGGTTTCCTCGGTGTATATGCCCAGCAGTGGGATTGCTGGGTCATATGGCAGGACTATTTGCAGCTTTTTAAGGAACCTCCACACTGTTTTCCATAGTGGCTGTACTAGTTTGCATTCCCACCAACAGTGTAAGAGAGTTCCCTTTTCTCCACATCCTCTCCAGCATTTATTGCTTGTAGATTTTTGGATTACAGCCATTCTGACTGGTGTAAAGTGATACCTCATTGTGGTTTTGATTTGCATTTCTCTGATAATGAGTGATGTTGAACATCTTTTCATGTGTTTGTTAGCCATTTTTATGTCTTCTTTGAAGAAATGTCTGTTAAGTTCTTTGGCCCACTTTTTGATTGGGTCATTTATTTTTCTAGAATGGAGCTGCAGGAGTCACTTTGTATATCTTATATTTTGAATGGATCTTTTACATTTGCATGATTTTTTAATATCATGTACTGATGACTTGGAGAATACTGATGCAGTGAGACAGGCAAATCTTATAAATGTTGACACATTTCATTATATACTATCAAAAACTCACATTAATTAATACCACTCACTACAAAAATTATGAGAAAAGTCTTTAAGCTATTTGCAATAACAGATATGTTTTCCAAATTCTAATTTTTAAAAGCTCAAATTTTCTCATTGTCAACAAATATTGTTGGTTGTATTCTTCTGCATGACATTTTGAGAAAGTATTTGCCAAATATCTATGTCTGTATAACCACAGTTTGTCAAGTAAGAAGTGGTGTTTGTGAAAACCATGCACATTTTATCCAAGTAGTTTTCCTAGAGTACAAACATCATACTTTCCCATGCAGCAAAAGTGCTATATCATCACAAAGGATATAAAAAATTGTGTTCAAGGTTAGAAATTTAATAAAATTAACTTTTACTACTTCATCAATTCCACTCTTAAGTGAAAGAGGCATTATTTTATATTGCAAGTATTCGGTAGTGAATAGTGCATTGATTATAAGTACAGCTTGGTGTCTCTACTTATATTTCTGCTAAGCTTCCAGGAGTTTTATCCTCTACATCCTTTGCATTATCAAATGTTAACAAATTTATAAAATACAAATATTATAACTTCTTAGTATCATCATCAAAATAGTTTTGACCTTTTAGATCCTCTGAAAGGGTCTTGGAGAACTTTAGGGGTCTGCAAAACACACTGGAAGACTATGGGCTTAGACCAACCTGGATTTACCCCTGAGCTTGAGACAGGCATGACCTTTATTCCAGTCATGTGAAAATTGAAAACATCTAAACAAAACTGAAAATCTGTTAACTATGACATCTAAGAATGGTTGGACTGTAGCATAATGAGTGTGTGAGGTTGTGATGGTTCATAAATCTCTGAACCAGTGTACTGTACCCACAGGTGAACTCTGTTAACATTTCCTTCTTTATATCTCACATTACAAAGAATGGTATTTGCTTTTAACTCACTTTATGTAGCTCTTTGAAAGGTAGTATATATACAAAATAATTTGCTATTACTGCAATACTTCTGTGAGGCATCCAGAAAAATATCTTTCAGGAGAAGAGACAATAGGAAAAGAAAAAAGAAGTAACTTTTAGTAAAGATCATTAAAAGAAACTTTATTAGAGATTGAGTTTTTGTAATTTGATGACAATATGATTTTTTTACCTCTTTTTATCATTACAATTTCAACTTAGGAACTGTTTATTGGAAAGGATTTCTGTCTCAAAAAAATTATAAAAAATGAATAATTAAATTCTAAAAGACTTGTACTTAACTTGAAGTATTCATGACAAAACAATCTTTTGAAAATTCCATTATTCAATCTAAAATTCAAACAAGATAAAAATTCTATTTATTTATAACAACTGGTCATAACAATCCACATTAACTTGGATCTGGTACTATCAAGTACTAGTTTGTAATATAAACAAAAAGAAATTGTTTCAATTTTATTTTCTAAGTGATACTCTCTGATTCACCCTTTTGAAAAGTAGTATATGTTACATATACTTTAAAAATATACATTCTGAAGCTGGATACATGCCTGTTCAGTCACTCAAGTCATATCCAGCTCTTTGCAAACCCACCAACTGTAGCCCACCAGGCTCCTCCGTCCATAGGACTTTCCTGGAAAGAATACTGAAGTGGGTTGTCATTTCCTCTTCCAGAAGACCTTACCAACCTAGGGATCAAACCTGTGTCTCCTGCACCTCCTGAACTGGCAGGCAGATTCTTTACCACTGATCCACTTGCGAATCCCATAAGTGGATGACCTGTTATGGGATCCCAAATCTGCAAGTTCTTTAAAGGTAGTGCCTATGTTTTACTCATTTCTGTACTCTTAAAGAGCAAAACACTGAGCAGCCATTATGGAAAACAGGATGGACATTCATCAAACATTAAATAAAACAGAACTACCACATGATCTAACAATTTCACGCCTGGGTATTTATCCAAAGAAAAGAAAAACATGAAATAGAAAAGATATATGCACCCCTATGTTCACCCCTATGTTCAGCATAATTTACAATAGCCGAAATATGGAAGCAACCTAAGTGCCCATTAATAAGTGAATGGATAAAGATGTAGTATAAATATGTAATGGACTATTACTCAGCTATAAAAGCGAATGAAATTGTGCCATTTGTGATAACATGGATAGACCTAGAGGGTATTATGCTAAGTGAAATAAATCAGAGAAAGACAAATGCTGCATGACTTCATTTACATATGAAATAGAATACAAAACTAGTGAATATAACAAAAAAGAAACAGATTCACAGATACAGAGAACTAATAATTACCAGTGGGAACAGGGAAGAAGGGTCAGACAAGATAGGCATATAGGATTAAGAGACTACTGGGGAAATCATTACAAGCAGTCTTGGTCAGGCCTCAAAGGCAAAAATAGGCCTTTGACTGAACAGAGATCCTGAAAGGAGTTACATATGAAGCTGCTAACCAGCAGAAATGGTGACAGTAGGTCTTGGGAAACAACAGATAAGATAAGCAGTAAGTCGCGAAGCTTCTTCAGCCTTGGGAATCTGGCCAGTTCCCAGGAATTGGGTGAACGTGCTGAGACTTTCAACTAGAGATGGCAGCATTTAACATAACAGCCAAAGTTGCATATTTGCACTTAAGCTGATGATTATCAGCTTGTGGCTTGGAGATAAAATGTGTCAATATTTAGATGATTTGTGTAATTCAGTGTTAATGCTCCAGGTAATGGAAAAATCCCCTCTTACTAAAAGATTAATATTCAGCTGCTTCTGGATGAATGTTGTTCAATGAATTGTAGATTTGGTATAGTCATTCTCATCAGGGGAGTTTCAGGTTCCCCTATAGGTCTGTTATTCAAGATGTTGAGGACAGTATTCAAGTTAGTTCTCTAGTTTTTATAAGGGCCCTCATCTAGTTTAATTAATTGCTATTTGAGCCACTCCTGAGAACACAGGACTTGATTTGTACTCTATAACTGAACAAAGACTTATAAAAAGAATAATTTGTGCTATCGACTGGTATTGGAATAAAGATACCTCCTGAACACTTTGGACTAATTAAAGAGTGATCTAGTATAGCCCTTAAATGTATTTGTGTTTAAGGGGGAGTAAGTGACCCTGATTATCAGGGAGATATTAAAATAATTTTACAGCATGAAAGTAATGATTTGTTTATTAATAAACATGGTAGAGTCCATTTTTATTCTTCCCTACTTTACTGAAAAAAATTTTTTTAAAAAAGGAGAACCTCTCACTTTGTTAACTGTTCAAGGAGGTACAGGAGTTGGATCCACAAATGGATTAACTCAAATGTAGCTACACTCTGGGTGAAGTAACCTAATGGTCCTCCCATACCTGCTGACATAATTGCACAGGGGAAGGATAGCACCATGTAAGAAAAGCTCCCTGGACAAGAAAAGTGTAAATATATTCCATTAAATCATTGTTATTCTTATGAATAGATTGTTTTTGAAAGTCTAGCTGCAACATGGATCACAAAACAAACCTCAATCCCAGTATCTATGCTATGATCAAAGGGACACAAAAATGGAAACTTTAGATGGAGAAATTCAACTTGTTATATTAGGATAACTTCACCTGCTCTACAAAGACTGTCCTGTTCCACCTGACATTTTTTGGACAAAACCTGTTTGGTCAGGGGTGGACACTAATAACCTGTGGGCTCAAGCTTCTGTATGTTCTACGACTTCTTCTCTTACAATTTTATTAAGCCCTCAAGGCTCTGAACTGAACTGCGAACTTCCAGATATACAGTCAGTTCAGTTCAGTCGCTCAGTTGTGTCCAACTCTTTGCAACCGCATGGACTGCAGCACGCCAGGCCTCCCTGTCCATCACCAACTCCCAAAGTTTACTCAAATTCATGTCCATTGAGTTGGTGATGCCATCCAACCATCTCACCCTCTGTCATCCCCTTCTCTGCCTGCCATCGATCTTTCCCAGCATCAGGGTTTTTTCCAATGAGTCAGTTCTTCATATCAGGTGGCCAAAATATTGGAACTTTGTGGATTTAGAAAAGGCCAAATTGCCAACCAATTGCTAAATAGTCAATTTAGAGACCAAACTGCCAACAGCTGTTGGGTCACAGAGAAAGCAAGGGAATTCCAGAAAAACATCTACTTCTGCTTCATTGACTACACTCAAGCCTTTGACTCTGTGAATCACAACAAACTGTAGAAATTCTTAAAGAGATGGGAATACCAGACCAATTTACCTGCCTCCTGAGAAACCTGTATGCAGGTCAAGAAGCAATAATCAGAACTGGACATGGAAAAATGGACTGGTTCAAAAGTGGGAAAGGAGTTGTCAAGGCTGTATGTTGTCAACCTGCTTACTTAATTTACATGCAGAGTTCATCATGCAAAATGTCAGGCTGGATAAAGCACAAGCTGGAATCAAAATCTGGGGGAGAAATATCAACCACCTCAGATATGCAGATGATACCACCCTAATGGAAGAAAATGAAAAGGAACTACAGAGCCTCTTGATAAAGGTGAATAGGAGAATGAAAAAGCTCACTTAAAACTCAATATTCAAAAAATTAAGATCATGGCATCCGGTCCCATAACTTCATGGGAAATAAATGGGGGAAAAGTGAAAACAGTGGCAGATTTCATTTGCTTGGGCTCCAAAATCGTTGTGGACAACGTCAGCAGCCACGAAATTAAAAGATGCTTTCCACTTGGAAGGAAACCTATGACAAACCTGTGTGTGTGTTAAGTCGCTACAGTCGTGTCTGATTCTGCAACCATATGGACTGTAGCCCACCAGGCTCCTCTGTCCATGGGATTCTCCAGGCAAGAATACTGGAGTGAGTCGCCATGTCCTCCTCCAGGAGATCTTCCTGAACCAGGGATCAAACCTGCATCTTTTATGTCTCCTGAATTGGAAGGGGTTCTTTACCACTAGTGCCACCTGGGAAGCCCATAATATGCTGTGGTATATCAGAAATTCCTTCCAACAATACTGCTGAACAATGAGTACAAAGTGTTATATGCTGCGCTTAGTTGCTCAGTTGTGTCCAACTCTTTGCAACCCCATAGACTGTAGCCTGTCTGGCTCCTCTGTCCATGAGGATTCTCCAGGCAAGAATACTGGAGTGGGTTGCCATGCTCTCCTCCAGCAAATATTCCCAATAAAGTATTATAAATTCCTGTAAAAATACATCTACTCTACATCTATACAATGGAGATATTACAAAAAAGGTACCTTTAACACAAGTTTTCTTGTTAATATGGTTTAATAATTTCACAGAGTAATGGAAGAGGCACCTCGATGGATCTTGTTACTGTCTTAGATTATCATCCGATGTTTTATTTCATTCATTTGTTAAGATTCCTCAATCATCTACCAGATATTAAAACTACATTTTAATATAACCTTTCTCACTCAATCTAAATGCAAATAAAATGAGCATGGTATGATATTCTATTAGGGACTACTGGCACTGTGAAAGGCTTAGTGTATTCTATGAATGTAGAGAATTTAGCATCTAGATTATAACACACTCATAAAGATATAGCCCAAGCTTTAGCTATCAGTGCTAAATGGATACCTACTACTTTCAAACCATATTAGCTCAGTTAGGATTATGATAAAAGTTTCTTACAATTGTTCAATGCTTCATTAATAGATTAGATCAAACTGTACATATAATTTGAAAATTTAATTGGACTATGTGTTCTAATCAAACATTGTATTACCTTGTTCAAAAGGATAAAGCCCAAGAAATACTAATGCCTACCAATGTATCTGTCTCGAAAAAAATATTAAAAAAAAGAATACCTAAAGATCATTATATATTAATCCCTGAAGGAAAAGCTAGATGTGAGAAAGCTTGGTGCATTGGGACTATGTTGCATTATACTGTACCATTACCTTTGGAAAAGAATATTGGTTATCCTATTTTAACAGAAAACTGTTTGGACTTCAATAACCACACCCACTTATTAATGGACTGTGAGAGAGCTATCAAGGGACTACTTTGTGGCCAGACTTCTTGTATCTGGGAATCCTGCTTATTAGAAAACTTGATCAAATGGACTATTTTTCCTCAATCATAAAATACTTCTTGAAGTCACTTTCCAATTTATTTGTGTTATAATCAATGATTTAAACACAACTTCTAATTATCAGCTAGAAGTTCCATTTTCAGGATGTTTAGCACATATAGATCATTTATATAAGAAAGGAACCACAGCCACTATAGAAAACAGTGTGGAGATTACTTAAAAAACTGCAAATAGAACTGCCATATGACCTAGCAATCCCACTGCTGGGCATACACACCGAGGAAACCAGAATTGAAAAAGACACGTGTACCCCCAATATTCATCGCTGCATTGTTTACAATAGCCAGGACATGGAAGCAACCTAAATGCCCATAAAGTGACGAATGGATAAGAAAGCTGTGGTACATATACACAATGGAATATTACTCAGCCATTAAAAAAAAAATTTCATTTGAATCAGTTCTACTCAGGTGGATGGAACTGGAGCCTATTATCCAGAGTGAAGTAAGCCAGAAGGAAAAACAACAATACAGTATACTAACACATATATATGGAATTTAGAAAGATGGTAATGGAGAACCCTGCATGCGAGACAGCAAAAGAAATGCAGATGTATAGAACAGACGCATGGACTCTGTGGAAGAGGGCAAGGGTGGGATGATATGGGAGAATGGCATTGAAACATGTTAATTATCATATGTGAAATCAATCGCCAGCCCAGGGTTGATGCTCGGGGCTGGTGCAGCGAGATGTCCCAGGGGAGGGAGGAGGGAGGGAGGAGGGAGGGGGGTTCTAGAGGGGGAGCATATGTAAACCCATGGCGGTTTAATGTCATTGTATGGCAAAACCAACACAATAAAGAAAATTAAAAAAAAAAAAAGAAAGAAGGGAACCACATACTATTACTCTTCTGTTAAAGAACAATTGTTGTGGACTCAAATGTTAATTCCTACTTTACCAATCTCCAATATTAGCTTACCATTAGAACTCCTACATAAAATCCTAGAAGAAGCAAAAGAATTACAGATTTATAAAAGAATTTATAAATAAGCATCACTGTACTTTATTAGAACATTTTATTGTCACTATTACTGCAGCTAACAAATTAATGGATGTAGGTATAAATGTCCAAATGCATACTTCTCATTCTTGGTGGGACATTTTCTCTTCTCAGTGTCCCACTGAACTGAATCGTTTTCTGCATTGTTTCACCCACTGTTGATAATCTTGATTGTATTGTTCTTATTAACCACATGGAAATGTTATCTATCTTAATGCATTAGGAAAACTGCTAGAGAGGCCTTACCTTATTCTTATGCTCTTCAGTCTAAACAATGCTGAGGCTGAATGCTAGGGAAATTAATAGAAGTAGTCTTGTTCAGATTTCAGAGGGAATGATAGGCCTTTGACTAAACAGAGACCCCGAAAGGAGTTACATAACAAGCTGCTAACCAGCAGAAATGGTGAAAGTAGTTCTTGGGAACTAACAGATAAGGAAAGGAATAAGTCACAAGGAATGGAATGAGTCATGAAGTTTCCTGAGCCAGCTCCCAGGGATCAGTGAACATTCTGAGAGTTTTGACTAGAGATACCAGCATTAGCTTATTAGTCAGAACTGTTTATTTACATGATGATTATCAGCTTGAGTTTTGGCAATAAAAGCAGGACTTCTTTGGACGGCACCTTCAAGTCTCACGTGTGGGTGGACACACTGCCTGGGACCTCTCAATTGAGGACTCCAGAGTGCTATTCCAGGGTCTTCCAGCACTGCCTGAATCTGGATGTAGGTATGTCCCCAGTTTGGTGATGTATATATTTGTTTCCTTCTATACTACTTGTAGATCTTCCACCTGGCACTCCAAACTGGATCTAGAGATAGATACTTTTCTAATTTGGTGATGTGTGTGTATATATATATATATATACATGTATACACACACACACATATATTTCTTGTGGTGATGTATATGTGTGTGTGTTAGTTGCTTGGTCATCTCTTTGCGACCCCATGGACTGGAGCCTCCCAGGCTCCTCGAAATTCTCTAGGCAAGGATACTGGAGTGAGTTGCCATTCCCTTCTCCAGGAAACTTCCCAACCCAGGGATCGAACCCAGGTCTCCTGCATTGCAGGCATTTTCTTTACCATCTGAGCCACCAGGGAAGCCCCCTGGCGATGTACATATGTATATATAATTATCTCTATATTACTTGTCCTCATACTGTAACTTATTAATAACATAATAACCTTCCTTATTTCTTGCTTATTTAAGTGAAGAGTGGTTATTTTACCTGTCAGTCCTCTGAATCTGAAACTGAAAGTATTTCAGCAGATCATAAATCTTTTGGCAAAACAGAGATACAAACTACTACGTATAAAATAAATAAGCTACAAGGATATATATATATATGCATATATAACTATCTCTATGTTACGTGTCCTCATACTGTAACTTACTATTAACATAATAACTTTCCTTATTTCTTGCTTAAAGTGTAGAGTGGTTATTTTACTGGTCAGTCCTCTGGGCCTGAAATTGAAAGTGTTTCAGCAGACCATAAATCTTTTGGCAGAACAGAGGTACAAACTACTATGAATAAAATAAATAAGCTACAAGGATATATTGTACAACAAAGGGAATGTAGAAAATATTTTATAACCATAAATGTAATATAAGCTTTAAAAATTATGAATCACTATGCTATATACCTGAAGCTTACATAATATTGTACATCAACTATAACTCACATGACTGCTAAATGACCAAAGCAAGGGTCAGGTTTAGATTCATTTGACTCTGAAGCCTGCTCACGACACAATGTGTACAGCACTTCCAGCTAAGGAATATTGGCAGATTTGTGTTCAACCCAAAATAGAAATCTAACTGAAGCATATTACATTTTCAAGCTATACAAAGACTTATCAATGCTATTAGGAAACTAAACTACACAAATAGTCATCACGGAGAGTAACAAAAAAACCCATTTCCCCCTTGACCGAAAGCTGTTTGCAATCACTGTGCTTATATGAATCCCATCTAAAGGAAGAATAGAAATCCTAACTCATTGCCATTCATATTCTAGTTCATTTTTATTTTGTTTTTTAGATATGTCTTTTTCATCTGTTATTTTCATTTCAAAATGGTGCTTTTCATTTCAGTTCCTTATCCTTCACAGAGCACTTTTCTATAAACAGATCCCAGGACTGGAAAATGTCTAATATTATTTGATGGTGATGATAATAAAGGCAATGAATGACCACTATGATGAGGATGATGACTACACAAACAATAATCCATAGATGTTCAGCATAGTTCCCATTAGGGACTTCAGTTCAGTTCAGTCGATCCATCCTGTCTGACTCTTTGTGACCCCATGAATCGCAGCACGTCAGGCCTCCCTGTCCATCACCAACTCCTGGAGTCTACCCAAATCCATGTTCATCAAGTTGGTGATGCCATCCAGCCATCTCATCCTCTGTCTTCCTCTTCTCCTCCTGCCCCCAGTCCTTCTCAGAATTAGGGTCTTTTCCAATGAGTCAGCTCTTCCCATGAGATGGCCAAAGTATTGAAGTTTCAGCTTCAACATCAGTCCTTCCAATGAACACCCAGGACTGATCTCCTTTAGGATGGAGTGGTTGGATCTCCTTACAATCCAAGGGACTCTCAGAGTCTTCTCCAACACCACAGTTCAAAAGCATCAATTCTTTGGCACTCAGCTTTCTTCACCGTCCAACTCTCATATCCATACATGACTACTAGAAAAACCATAGCCTGGACTAGACAGACTTTGTTGGCAAAGTAATGTCTTTGCTTTTCAATATGCTATCTAGGTTGGTCATAACTTTCCTTTCAAGGAGTAAGTGTCTTTTAATTTCATGGCTGCAATCACCATCTGCAGTCATTTTGGAGCCCCCCAAAATAAAGTCTGACACTGTTTCCACTGTTTCCCCATCTATTTCCCATGAAGTAATGGGACCAGATGCCATGATCTTAGTTGTCTGAATGTTGAACTTTAAGCCAACTCTTTCATTCTTCTCTTTCACTTTCATCAAGAGGCTCTTTAGTTCCTCTTCACTTTCTGCCTTAAGGGTGGTGTCATCTGCATATCCAAGGTTATCGATATTTCTCCCAGCAATCTTATTTCCAGCTTGTGCTTCATCTAGCCCAGCGTTTCTCATGATGTATTCTGCATATAAGTTAAATAAGCAGAGTGACAATATACAACCTTGATGTACTCCTTTTCTTATTTGGAACCAGTCTGTTGTTCCATTAGAGCAGTCCAGTTCTAACTGTTGCTTCCTGACCTGCATACAGGTTTCTCAAGAGATAGGTCAGGTGGTCTGCTATTCCCATTTCTTTCAGAATTTTCCACAGTTTATTAGGGACTTAGCAATTGTTAATTGCTACTTAACAATTAAAGAAATCTTTAAATAAGACAAGGAAGTTCATGGAGGTATTTTAGTAATATATTTATGCAAACATTTGGGCCTAGAGTCATATCTCTGAGTTAACAGATACATAAATACTCTCCTTACATTTCCAATAGGTTTATTGTAACATGTGCAAAAATGGTGCTCAGTCTGAATGTTCTTTTGTACCTAACTTTGCATCTCTTGCCTGGAATGAAAAGTTCAATGGTAAATTTGGTTAACAATGGGTATGATGGCATTGTCATTGCAATTAACCCCAGTGTGCCAGAAGATGAAAAACTCATTGAAAACATAAAGGTAAGATAAAAATTTATTCATTTTTATTTTATTAAGTATTTTCAACTCATGTTGCTTCATCATAAACATTCACATAGAGTTATAACTTTTCAAAACTGCTTTGACAATACTCATCATTTATATTTCATGTACTAAACTGTCAAGATGAATATGTGCTTAGTGTAAATATTATGTATCATATATTAGTTTCATTAGTCAGTCCCTAATGAATTATAAAAGTCAAACTACTAATGTTTTTTCAACACATTAAGCTAAAATAAAGACCTTCAAGCTACTGAAGAATGATTTTCAAGTTTATCTTTATGAAGTTACTTTTATAATGTTTAAATAACTAACCTACATTTAAACACTCTCTAGAGCTCATTATCTTATACATTTTTTCAAATTTTTTCATTCTTCATATTTGTTCAATTCTGAAAATTTTGAAATTCTTAGATTACTAATTACCCTTGTATAAACTGAGAAGTTAAATGATTTGTACAGTAATATAATAAGTAGCAAAACCAGAATTTGAAGCCAATAACCTACACATTTTTAGAAAATTACTACTTGGTAAAACTTTGCATTTTATGAGCACATTCCATATAAGAAGATAACTCAAAATGAATCTGGCAAAATGGCTTTTTCAATTAACAGCAATCTAAAATCTACCAAACTTCAAACTTCCAGCCCAATTTTAAGCTTCTCTGTTCAATTC
Organism: Antilocapra americana; assembly: GCA_007570785.1. NCBI lineage: Eukaryota > Metazoa > Chordata > Mammalia > Artiodactyla > Antilocapridae > Antilocapra > Antilocapra americana. Next base: position 1,448,634 of record ML662496.1, read on the forward strand.
AATAAGCAACTTGCTAACAGACTCCGAGTCTTAATCACCTTTATTTCTAACCTAACACCCTCAACTCTCAGCTCCAACCCATCATGCTGAATACAGATATGGATAGGTAAAAACTAAAGAATTAATTTCTAAGTATATAAAATGAGAGTCTACAGATTAGAGAGATACAGTAAAATATAATCTATTTTTCAGTTAGTCTTTGACAAAATATTTGGGGAAGGGTGCTTATTGTTTGTATGTATACACTCAAGTTCATTGTGAAATTGTTACTACAAGGTAATTACAATTAAATTGTTACTACAATTTAATTTTGTCAGAAAATGGTAACTGAAGCTTCTACTTACCTGTTTAATGCCACCAAACGAAGAGTTTACTTCAGGAATGTAAGCATTTTAATTCCAATGACCTGGAAATCAAAATCTGAGTACTTCATGCCAAAACAAGAATCATATGACCAGGTAGGGAATTTTATTTAGCTCCTAAACTATTTCTTTCTCCCTGTGATTTTTAAAAATTAATGCTCATAAATTTTTTAGTAATTACTAATGACTATTATTTAAATTAGCAATTTTGCTGGTCTTATTTTAGATGAAAAATTCCTTGTTTCTATTGTTCTTGGGGTCTGTTTTGGTTTGTTTGTTCTGCTTTTTTAGGCAGATGTCATAGTTGCTAATCCTTATCTAATATATGGAGATGATCCCTATACACTTCAATATGGAAGGTGTGGAGAAAAAGGAAAATATATACATTTTACTCCAAACTACTTGTTGACTAATTTTCCCATCTATGGGTCCCCAGGTAGGGTTGTCTATTTTATACTTCTATTTTTATTTCCACTGGAAACAAATGTAATGTTGTGATTAATGATATTTTTAAAATTTTTAAAGGAAAAAATACCTTTGTTTGGAAAGTTATTAGTTATGTTCAACTAATTATACTTTTTTTTCTATGTGTGTTTAATAATAAAGTTAATTTTAAAAAGCCATTTATTGATACCAACCCATTTTAACTTCTTTGGGCTAATGAAAGTTGTCAATTTTTAGATTTCCTTGACTCAATTAGATTGATGATGTGGGAAAGGGAGACTTAAAATATAAGGAGATTGGATTTAAATACAGGATTCCCCACTATCGAAAAGAAGTGTTCCTACAAAACCTTTCATATGTCAAAATGGTATTCAGCAAGAAGCAATTACCTGAGGACACATCTTGCTAACAGATGCACAAAATATGTCGAGTTATACCACAGATGTCAACAGACAGTTCAAATCTATAGGATTTGATACTGAGATGCTAATAAGCACAGAGAAGAATCTTGATGATGCCGCTCTTCCTGCTCTGTTTGTGTGCTGTCTGTAAAACTGCTGGCTGCAAAACAAATGCTGAATACTATTTTAGCTTTTGGCCTTTTTTCATAAAAGCAAAAATCCTCTTTGAATTTCTTTCCATTAGTGAAAACAGGTTCTAAGATGGGTTCTTCATAAAAGTGAAGTGGTTTAAATGAACTTTTAAAAAGCAGGGATACCTATAATGTAAATGCAAATTTATAAATGGCAATATTCTCTCATAGGCAAAGTATTTGTCCATGAGTGGGCCCATCTCCGTTGGGGAATATTTGATGAGTATAATGTGGACCAGCCATTCTATATTTCCAGAAAGAACACTATTGAAGCAACAAGGTATCATTCTATGGAACAAATCTGTTTTCAAATTTTTTCATTTATGACTTTTTAATTTTCTATACTAGGCCAACAAACGTTATCTCAGTGGTTGAGTGCTTGCCCAATTAATTGCAAGATCCAACCTGCTGCACTATATATATGTCAAACAATTTCTGCGTATTACACTTTGGAATAAAGATCAACCAAAATTTGGGAATAATTTCATTGCTCATGGGGTTGTATTAAATAGCTGAGGAAAGAAGAGAAGTGAAAAGCAAGGGAGAAAGGGAAAGATATACCCAACTGATTGCAGAGTTCCAGGAAATAGCAAGGAAAGCTAAGAGGCCTTCTTTAATGAACAATGCAAAGAAGTAGAGGAAAACAGTAGAATGGGAAAGACTAGAGACCTCTGCAAGAAAACTGGAGCTATCAAGGGAATATTTCATGCAAGAATGGGCACGATAAACAACCGAAATGGTAATTGACCTAATAGAGGCAGAAGAGATTAAAAAGTGGCAAGAAAACAGAGAACAACTTTACCAAAAAAAGATCTTAATGACTGGGATAATCACAAGGGTGTGGCCACTCACCATGAAACAGACATTCTGGAGTGTGAAGTCAAGTGGGCATTAGAAAGTGTCACTACAAACAAAGCTAGAGAAGGTGATGGAATTCCCACTGAGCTATTTCAAATCCTAAAGAGTGATGCAGTCAAAGTGTTGCACTCAATATGCCAGCAAATTTGGAAAACTCAGCAGTGGCCACAGGACTGGGAAAGGTCAGTTTTCATCCCAATCCCAAAGAAGGACAGTGCCAAAGAATGCTCAAACTACTATACAATTGCACTCATTTTGCATGCTAGTAAGTTTATGCTCAAAATCCTTGAAGCTAGGTTTCAGCAAGATGTGAACCAAGAACTTCCAGATGTTCAAGCTGGATTTAGAAAAGGCAGAGGAAACAGAGGTCAAATTGCCAACATTCAGTGGATCTTAGAGAAAAGAAAGCAAGGGAATTCAAGAAAAACATCACCTTCTGTTTCATTGACTATGCTAAAGGCTTTGATTGTGTGGATCACAACAAACTGTGGCATATTCTTAAAGAGAATATGAGCATTTTACCTGGCTCCTGAGCAACCTGTATGTTGATTAAGAAGCAACAGTTAGAACCTGACATGGGACAACTAACTGGTTCAAAGGTGGGAAAGGAGTAAGTCAAGGTTGTATATTGTCACCCTGCTTATTTAACTTCTATGCAGAGTACATCATGCACAACGTCAGGCTGGATGTATCACAAGCTGGAATCAAGATTTTCAGAAGAAATATCAGCAACCTCAGATACACAGGTGATACAACTCTAATGGCAGAAAACAAGAGGAACTAAAGAGTCTCTTGATAAGAGTGAAAGAGGAAAGTGAAAAGCCTGGCTTAAAACTCAACATTTCAAAATAATAAGATCATGGTATCTGGTTTCATCACTTCATGGCAAATAGATGGGGAAAAGTGAAAACAGTGGCAATTTTTACTTTCTTGGGCTCCAAAATCACTGTGAACAGTGACTGCAGCAATGAAATTAAAAGATGTTTGCTCCTTGGAAGAAAAGCTATGACAAACCTAAGTAGCATATTACAAAACAGAGACATCACTTTGCTAACAAAGGTTTGTATAGTGAAAGCTATGGTTTTTCCAGTAGTCATGTATGGATGTGAAAGTTGAACCATAAAAAAGATGCCGAAGAATTGATGTGTTCAAATTGTGGTGCTGGAGAAAACTTTTAAGAGTCCCTTGGACAGCAAGAAGATCCAACCAATCAGTCCTGAATATTCATTAGAAGGACTGATGCTGAAGCTGAAGCTCCAATACTTTGGCCACCTGATGTGAAGAGCCAACTCACTATAAAAGATCCAGATGCTGGGAAAGATTGAGGGCAGGAGGATAAGGGGTGACAGAGGATGAGATAGTTGGGTGGCATCACCAACTCAATGGACATGAATTTGAGCAATCTCTGGGATATGGTGAAGGACAGGTAAGCCTGGTGTGCGGCAGTTCATGGGGTCGCAAAAAGTTGAACCTGACTTAGCAACTGAACAACAACAAATTATCAGAAGAAAAAGAAAGAAAAAAGTTGTTACCTAAACCTTAAGATCTGAGAATTAGAGTTCAACTTCCTACCCAATCTTTCATTTCATTTGATTCATAGCTTTTTAATGTGAATCTGTTTCATTGAAATTCACTAAACATTTACAACTTCATGTTAAATATATTTCATTTTTCATTTAATCTTGAACGTAAAGAAAAGAAGTACTTTTCATAAGAATAAGTGATAAAACTGATTTTTTTAAGGAAAAAACTGGGCCGATTTAGATAGGTCCTTTTTATGAATAAATGAGATATTTAAATTAAAACTATCAGGCACATGGAGTAGTTAATGAGTATGAAAGAACAATTGATATCAGTGTAATAGGAAATAAGTCTGCAGGATAAAAATTAGAAAAAAGAGGTATGGTAGAAAAATGCCTTTGTGTTGTTTGCTTTATGTGTACTAAGCCACCTAGAATCTTTCACAGACTAGGCTTTCAACCCAGGACACTTATTAATCTCACCTCTTCCCATGCAACTCCTCCCAGCACCACCTCCCTTATTCAGACAATGCTTGTTCATCCTTTAAGTCTCATTTTAAATGCTTCTTCCATAGGTGTCTTTCCTCTCCATCTACGTGGGGCTAGATATCCTTGAGACTGTTCCCAAAGCAATGAGCATGGGCTTCTCCCACATACAAATATATTTAATATTTGTATATGTAAACACTTATATAGCAATATACATGTGCATCTATAAAAGTATATATGTAGCATACATAAGAAATTTAAGAGAGTGTTAAGAATAATGTTGAATCTTTCCTATTCATTAGGGAGCAACTTGTCTGTGTCTCTTAACTCAATTTCCACATGCCTATAAGGAATTATCATCTTTAGCTCAAGGTCACAAGCAACAACTATTAATAAATATGAACTAACATCATTGTTCTTGTTGAAACTGATGGTAAACAGGTAGGACACTGTGCCTACTTTTGTTAAAATGGAATGCTGGTACATGGTCTATAGCAAATATCACTGAGGGAATGATTTTAGGATATTAATATTTATTCATAATTTCTCTGGTCTTCATATATAAATGTAATCCAATTCTTTCACTATAGATGTTCAAATCATATTACTGGTACTAATGTGGTTCTCGAGAAACACCAGAGAGGCAGCTATACAAAAAGGCCATGCAGATGTGACTCACGGACAGGGCTGTATGAAGCAAAATGTACATTCATCCCAGAAAAACCCCAGACTGCAAAGGAATCCATTATGTTTATGCCAAGTCTCGATTCTGTAAGTACCTTCTTTCTAGTTTCACAAAGGAAGCCTTTGCGAAAAATTAATTAGGGAAGCTGAATTTTCTATACCAATAGAAATAAGGAAAGTTACTAAGACAGTTAATTAACAGCTATTTTATTCAGTCCTGTATATCCAGCTGTGTAGTGTGTATCTGGAAATTATTCCATCCTTTCTCACTATTCTTTTTTTTTTTTTCTTCAGAGGTAGAACCGTATCCTTCTCACTAGCATCACAGAATTTCTTATAACATTGCTTTCCTCAGTTGACTTCTGTGGATTTGTGTCTAGAATTGCAACTTTACTTTCAATTTTTTCTTCTAAGTGTTATTCATACTACTTTTCCAAAGTAATTCATTCTGTAGCTTTGGAAAGTACTGACAGTCTCTGTTTTCCATTACCTCCACACTAAAATACACTAAGCTTTGCAAAGTGATATTGTGAAAACATAAACGGCTCTGTCTCTACAAAACAACAAAAGTGGAATGGTTCACAATCACCAGTCTGACCAATTGAAAAATAATAACACAATAATTCAAGTTCCAAAGCTAATGTTTGACTTGAAATATCTGATTAAATGTATGAAGCTCAGAAGCTAAGAACAGGTGCCTTGGAGTTAGACAGAGCTAATATAAAAATCCAGTCTGTCATTTTAAAGCTGTATCACTAAGAGCAAACTGCTAAATCTAAGGTTTAATGCCCTAGCTTTTTAAATGGAAATTATAATACTCACTTTACAGTGTTACTGTGGTTAGTTTTATAAGAACTAATATAAATAAAGTATGATCACAGTACTTAGCATAAGGAGAGTACAGAATAAACTTAAAATTTTTCATTTTTTTAATTTATAAAATATTTGGATAATAGCGAATTGTCTCTTTCTCTGGATAAATTCAACTTAATTAATGTAAGCATATTATAGTTACCTAATGAAAGTTTCCAAACACATAAAAAAGACTTTTAAATACAAAACCTATGAAGTTATCAAAAACAACTAATCAAAATAAAGCATACTATCTCTAGGTTTAAAAGGAGCAAATTTTCATAAATAAAATTACTAGTAACATAGACTTCTAAGGGTAGAGGTTTGCAAAGGCCTGTTATTTCCAATAAGATTTAAAATTGTGAAATCTAGGGTATTAATAAAGACTTGAGTAAAAATATAGACTTTATATTTTCTTCTAAAACTCCTACAGGAACCCAATGAGATATTTAAGTATAAATTGTTTTCCAGCCTAATAAAGCTCCCTCCCAGGAGTATTTGAAGTGTAATTTTAGATCTTTCATTGTAATCTGTTGCATCTGGATCCACAAAGGTAGCCAAAGAATTCAGCATCCAAATAGATATCAGATCACATAACACAAGAGGAAAATTGGAAAATATACTGTCTGTACCAAACTATAAATCCCAAAGCATTTGCCTATGAGGAGATAACTCATGCTGCCTACCTGGAAAATAAATAACAATGAAGAAATAAAGCTATGTAACTGAAATATGTAGCACAACTAACTATATAAGATATGGCTCAGAGATAAATACTGTACTTTAACTATATATCTTGTGTGTAATAATATTACCTTCTAATTATTGTAACATAAATTAAATATACTGCATAGCATCTATATTCAGGGCATAAGCTCAGACTCAGGAGAAATATGCTGTGAAATAATGAATATTCAAGTACATTATATTCTTCTTTGAAATTTCATTACACCCACAACTTAACCAGTTGTGTCAGCCACCATCAGCCCCCAGTGTTATGATCTACCTATACCTAAAAGAATCACCAGATGACTTTCCAGTGCATACTAATGGTTTTACTTTGCTTTCTCTCCACTCAAGTATACAAAATGGATGTGAGAATGTTAGATTATGAAATAATTTTTACTTGTCAGGAGATAAAATCTGTGGAGGACGTATAAGACAGCCAAGTATATGTTTGGAAAGGAAGGTAATGCTTCATCAGTTACCTATTATTGTCTTTCAATTGATTTTTTTCAGGTGACCGAATTTTGTACAGAAAAAACACACAATACAGAAGCTCCAAACCTACAAAACAAAATGTGTGATGGCAAAAGTACATGGGATGTAATCATGAAGTCTGTTGACTTTCAGAATACATCTCCCATGACAGAAATGAAGTCACCGACTCTTCCTACATTTTCATTGCTCATGTCCAAACAGCGGGTAGTCTGTTTGGTACTTGATAAATCTGGAAGCATGGCTTCAGTAAGACATTTATTTCTTAGCTCTCCTAATTAAGACATTTAAGCTAATAGAAATACAACTTAATCTTAGGTTCAGTTCTACTAAGCTAACTTAAATAAAAAATATTTTTATTATTCTAATAAATTTTAGTACAATGATTTTATGTGGACAAGCACTAGAAGATAATATACTAAGATAAAATAAATGTTAAAGTTATTGTATTATGAATGATGTCTATTCTTTAACTTTTAGTTCTAACAAACAAGAAATAACACAACTGAACCGAGAAAAAAGACAAAAATCACCCATAATTCCATCACTGAGCATGTCATTCCTATTTTTCTGTTCATGTATTTGTCTTTCCTCCTCAAAAATGTGATACCTTACATAATTTTTATAATATGATTTTTCTACTTACTATACCTTAAATACTCCCCAAAGAAAAAAATGATTCCATGACATAATTTTTAATGACTGTATCATATGCACATAATATAATTTAATCAACTTCCCATTACTGGATATTTTTGTGATTTTTAACTTATAAAAATTATATTGCAAAAAACATTTTTGTGTGCATCTTAAAATTATTTCCTTATTATTAAAAAAGAAGGTATAAATTTTTAAAGAGTTTTCCAAGTAAGGCATGACTAAAATTTTTAGTTTTTCATTAATATTCTTTTAACATAATGAAGCTAAACTCTAAAATACAGTAATCAATTATTATCATGATCTCTGACCTATAGACTTTGTCTTTCACCAATCTGTTAGGATTGGAGGAAACTCAGGAATTGTTCAGACATCTTTTTTCTTACAGGAAGACCGTCTCTTTCGAATGAATCAAGCAATAGAAGTATACTTGATTCAAGTTATTGAAAAGGGATCTTTGGTTGGGATGGTTACATTTGACAGTTCTGCTGAAATCCGAAATCATCTAACAAGAATAACTGATGATAATGTTTACCAAAAGATCACTGCAAATCTGCCTCAAGAAGCTAATGGTGGAACTTCAATTTGTAGGGGGCTCAAAAAAGGATTCCAGGTAAAATAAAAATGCTTTTCTAAATATCATTCACATTTATTGTTCCTTTTAATTTTGTCCAGCTCTCTTGGAAGAGGTGTCATGAGCTTAGAGGTCTCTCATTTAAATAATTTTAGAAGAATTTCTAATGTCCATACTCCTGAAAAACTGAGTTGCACTGAGGAGTGATTAAAGGGAAGAAAAACTCTGTGAGCACATAGTCATCATGATTTTACTGAGAAGCTCCTCTTTTCTTTAGCATTACATAGTCTGAATCACTATTAGGAAAAAAATAATGCTGTTAAGGAGATTGTAGAAGAGGGAGATTACTAATATTTTTATATTATGGACAAAGAAAACCTCAGTTCATCAAATTAAATCGACATTTAAAAATCACAAAAATAGAGGTAGTTCCTCAAGCATAGTACCAAACTCATACGTGGGTAGAAGTTTATTGAAACGAAAATTGTGAAATCAAAAGTTGCAAGCAACTTTTGAGCAATGTATTCAACTGCATCCAGTACTCATCTGAAACTCTTCCAACATAAGACAGCCCTGTTTTAGCTTATTTATGTTCTTTCAGTCACAAAAACAGAAAACTATTTCCTTCCCTTCATTAATTCTCTCATTGCCTCAGCTAAACAGTGGAGACGGCTACTCTTACCTGGGCCACTAGTTAATGTCATCTCCTGGCTTTCCTCGTGATGTATATTTGCTGAAAAGCATGTCGGTTTAAGAAAACACCCAAGTTCCAGACCCAGACAAACCTGAGACTACGGTTCTATTATTCACTAGTAAAAGGGCCTTGGATGAGTTATTCAACTCAGAAAATCTGTTTCTTCAATTAATGAAATATGGAAAGTAATAGTTGTTTTTGTTCAGTTGCTAAGTTGGGTCCAACTCTTTGCAATCCCATGGACTACAGAACACCAGGCTCCTTTGTCCTCACTATCTCCCAGAGTATGTTCAAACTCATGTCCATTGAGTCAGTGAGATTATCTAACCATCTCATCCTCTGCCACCCTTTTCTCCTCCTGCCCTCAATTTTTCCTAGCATCAGGGTCTTTTCCAATGAGTCGGCTCTTTGCATCAGCTGGCGAAGGTACTGGAGTTTCAGCTTCAGCATCAGTCCTTCCAATGAATATCCAGGGATGATTTCCTTTAGGATTGACTGGTTTGATCTCCTTGCTGTGCAAGAGACTTTCAAGAGTCTTTTCCAGCACCTCATTTCAATAGCATCAGTTCTTTGGTACTCAGCCTACTTTATGGTCTAACTCTCACGTTCACACATGACTACTGGAAAAACCATAGCTTTGTCGGCAAAATAATGTTTCTGCTTTTTAATACATTGTCGAGGCTTGTCATAGCCTTCCTTCCAAGGAGCCACCATCTTTTAATTTCATGACTGCAGTCAATGTCTGCAGTGATTTTGGAGCCCAAGAAAGAAAATCTGTCATTGTTTCCACTTTTTCCCCTTCTATTTTTCATGAAGTGATGACACCTGAGGTCATGATCCTCAGACAATCACTCTACCTTCTTGCAATTCTTTTCCTTTGGGGGAAAAAGAAATAATAGTACTTATTTCATTTAATTGTAAGAACTATGTCAGACAAATAATTGCTCCCCTAATGTTCATAGCAGCATCATTTAAAATAGCCAAGATATAGAAGCAAATCAAGTGTTCTTCAAGAGATGAATGAATAAAGAAGTAGGGCTTCCCTGGTGGCTCAGACAGTAAAGAATCCACCTGCAATGCAGGAGACCTGGGTTCGATCCTTGGGTTGGGAAGATCCCCTGGAGAAGGGCATTGCAACCCACTCCAGTATTCCTGCCTGGAGATTCCCCATGGACAGAGGAGCCTGGCAGACTACAGTCCATGGAGTTGCAGAGTTGGACATGACTGTATGACTAACCACAGCACAGCACAGTGTGTAGGTATATATATATATATATACATATATATAATGGAATATTATTCAGCAAAAAAAAAAGGAGATTCTGTCATTTTCAACCATGTGGATGGACCTACAGGGTATTACGCTTAGTAAACAAGTCAGACAGAAAAAGACAAAAACTGTGTTATAAATTATATGCTGAATCTAAAAAATAACACAAACGACTGTATATAACAAAAGAGACTCACAGATATAGAGAACAATCTAGTGGTAATCAGTGAGGAGAAGAGAGAGGAGGCTGCAATATAAGGATATTGTATTAAGAAATATAAACTGCTACGTATAAAATAAATAAGCAACAAGGATACGTTGTACAGCACAGGGAAACATAGTCATTATTTTGTAATGACTTTAGAATATAATTCACAAAATAGAAAATTTGTATGTTGACACCTGAAACTAATATAACATTGTAAATCAACTATAATTCAATAAAAATATTAAACAAGTACTCAAAAAAGGATTGCTATTAAAAAATCATAATTCTTATATATGTTTATTCAATTCTAAAATATGAGAGTGCTATATTTTGGGAATATGTTATATTGTTTGCTACATTGATTCATATATGTTTTTCTTATTATGCTTTGATATATTTCTTACAACATTTTGACCAGATTCTATTGCTGAAGAATTATATCATATCATCAATACATTCAAACAAGTAAAAACTTCTTAATTACTTATATAGTGAAACCATGTTTTTACTTACAGAATCACAACAAAATGTCTGAAATTTATTAAGCACATATTACATTAGTGCCTATGTTAAATGCTTTACATTCATAATTTTACTTTATTGTTATCATTAATATTTATTCAGGTACTATTCCCATTTTGCACACAAAAACTGATTTTCAGAGTAATTAAATATCTTTCTTAAGATAAAATAGTAATTGGCAAATCCATGATTCAAAACCTGATCTTTCTTACTCCGAAGTTCAAAAAAGTAAAAATTACACTGAGCTATTTATTGGGCGTCCCTGATAGTTCAGTTGGTAAAGAATCTGAGCTATTTATAGAACCCTACTATAAATATAAATTATATTCACATACATAAATAACAGACTAAACACTAGCTATTCTACTTGGCAAATGGCAGAGCTAGAATTTATTCTCAATTTGTCTGAGTAAATTGTCTTAGTCACTACTCTTAGTAAAAAATCGGGGAAAATATCCGTCCAAATTATAATACTTAATAAATTCACAAACTATTCATGACACATCAATTTTTTTTCCAGGAAATCCTGAGATTCTTCAATTATCAACTAGCTTTTATGCATTAAAAAGCACAAGTCACATCACTTAACTTTGCACACTGGCCTTCAGTCACAGCTTTACAAATGTCTAGTCTGCAAACTTCCAAAACTGTCTGGGTCATGTGCCTCCATCCCAAGTACCTCCTGAGATAATAATAATAGCTAACATTCACTAAGTATTTACTGTGAATTAGATAGTGTTCTAAGTGTTTTATTCTTTCTCTCTTGGGTAGTTTGCATATATGTGAAAGCACTGTTAACATTCTGCCTTTGGAAACCTACATGACCATTGTACATTACACTCATTTTCAAATCAACTCAACCTGGAATGACAATACAAACAAAGTTTCCCTTTGCCTACTCTGATGCATAATGACTTCTCCAAGACCAAAGAACAAGTTTATTCCTAGTTTATTTAGAAATAACCTAATTAATAATCTGGGTTTTCACTATCAGGCAATTACCCACAGTAACCAGAGTACTTCTGGTTCTGAAATCATACTATTAACTGATGGAGAAGATAATAATATAAATTTATGCTTTGAGGATGTAAAACAAAGTGGTGCAATCATCCACACCATTGCTCTGGGACCTGCTGCTGCCAAAGAACTGGAGACACTGTCAGATATGACAGGTAAACCTTTAAAATAGAATTTGAATACATATATTTTCAGTTTCTCTCATTCCAGGGGCTCTTTCTCCTTAAACTACAAACTGCTCAAAATTTTCCTGTCCTAAAAAATTAATCTTTGTCCTTTCCTTGTCCTCATCCTTCAAATTAATGTCTTTCCTCTCCCCACTCCCACTTCTATTTCTACCTATACTAGCTTCTTTTAACATTAGTCAACATTTTCTGTCTTCATTCATTTCTCATCACTTTTACCAGTACCATCAAGATGAACTGATTTCTAAGGACTTACTTTCTCCATGGTTACTAAGGACTTACTCACAGTGCAGTTGTAAAGTTCTTGCTCAGTATCTTACCTGCTTAATCTTACAGTAGAGATTCAGATAGCACTATTTCATTGAGGAAGAAATGTAAGACCTAGAGAATACAAATTATTTGCTCAAGGCTATAGTCAGAGACCTGAAGACCAAATCTTGCTCTCTGTAATCCATTCTTTTCCAGCCTCTGACACCTAAATTATCTCCCTCTTCATTAACTCCTGTATCATTTATTATCTGCATTTAATCAATTTTACTTTATTCTAAACTGTCATTCTCTAATTGTTTTGGTGTATCTTAGATATAACCAGAAAATAAACAGCTAGTCTAAAGAATATCTTTAATTTTCATAACATTATTTATAGATTACATCAGCTTTACTAATGGGGTGAGCACTTAAATCTAATGATTGATTACAAATTTTGGGGGGCCAATTTTTCCTTTGTTCTAATATATTTTGAGCAAGGTTTACTTATTGTAGCATTACATCTAGGATACTGATATACTAAAAGTTCCTAAGATCTGGGAAATTCATCTTTTGTAAGTTTAAAAAGAATTTAAAATGTATTTTATAGTATATTGGTAAGAGCAGAATAGCAAATGATTTTCCCACTTAAAATTAGTATCATATGGAATACTGAGTAAGTTCAGTCAGTTGTGTCCAACTCTTTGTGATCCCATGGACTGCAGCACACCAGGCTTCTCTGTGCATCACCAACTCCCAGAGCTTACTCAAACGCATGTCCATTGAATCAGTGATGCCATTCAACCACCTCATCCTCTGTCGTCCCCTTCTCCTCCCACCTTCAATATGGAATATTCAATATGGAATATTATGTAGTCATACAAAAGAATGAAATATTGTCATTTGCAGCAGCATGGATGGACCCAGAAATTGTCACACTGAGTGAAGTAAGTTAGAGAAAGACAAGTATATGATGTCACTTATATGTGGAATCTAAAAAACTAGTACAAATGAACTGATTTACGAAACAAAAATAGAGTAACATATGTAGAAAACAAACTTATGTTTATGGTTACCAGGGGCAAAAGGAGTAGGGGAGGGATAAACTGGGAGATCGAGATTGATATATAAACACTACTGTGTGTGTGTGTGTGGACCTAGCGTACAGCACAGGGAACTCTACTCAATATTCTGTAATGATCTATATGGAAAAAGAATCTAAAAAAGAATGGATATATGTATTTGTATAACTGATTTACTTTGCTGTATACCTGAACTAACACACTGTGAATTAACTATACTCCAATAAAAAATTTTTAAATAAAATAAAATTAGATTATAAAAGTAAACAAAATTCTATTTTAGGAGGATATCGGTTTTTTGTCAATAAAGACATACATGGCCTTACTAATGTTTTCAGTACAATTTCATCTAGAAGTGGAAGCATCAGTCAGCAGGCTATTCAGGTCAGTATCTTTAAAAAATTCTTTGCCTTTTCACACTTGTAACAAATTTTTATTATCCTAAATAGTAATTTCTTTCTCTAACAAATAATTTATCTGCCTGAAAACACTTTGGGTGTCCAGAAAACATCCTTATTGAATTTGCTTTATGTAATATTTAGAGATACTTTTTATTTTGATTCTTCTATTTTTATCAATATAAATGCTTTTTATTTGCAAAATTCTTCAAAATAATTCTTAGCTATTTTAATTGAAACCTTAAAAGTATATTTAGAGTCATTCTGAACTGACTAAACTTTGAAATGTTATAACTGGAATAACAAATCAGTTTCATGTGATTATTGTTTATATTGATGTAACAGTTGGAAAGCAAAGCCTTGAAAATTACAGGAAGGAAAAGAGTAAATGGCACAGTGCCCGTAGACAGTACAATTGGAAATGACACTTTCTTTGTTATCACATGGACAATACAAAAACCAGAAATTCTTCTCCAAGATCCAAAAGGAAAGAAATATAAAACCTCGGATTTCAAAGAAGAAAAGTTAAATAGTCGGTCTGCTCGTCTGCAAATACCCGGTATTGCAGAGGTACGAATATTATTTTTATTTTCTCCATGCTTTATCAACCAATTTTAAGGAAAAAAATGAAAATAACATCTCACATGGGAGTAGGAAAATATTACAAAAGCTCTCAAAAAGTTTTTTTTTTTAATTTTTAGACAGGTACTTGGACTTACAGCCTTCTAAATAATCATGACAGCTCTCAAATACTAACAGTGACAGTGACTACTCGAGCAAGAAGTCCTACCACACCCCCAGTAACTGCAATAGCTCACATGAGTCAAAATACAGCACGTTACCCTAGCCCAGTGATTGTTTATGCACAAGTCAGTCAAGGGTTTTTGCCTGTACTCGGAATCAGTGTAACTGCCATTATAGAAAATGAAGATGGACATCAAGTAACATTGGAGCTCTGGGACAACGGTGCAGGTAATAACAATCTGCATCAACGTTCACTGAACTTAAAATCCTACTATAGTCACATGCCTCAGAAGTCATTATTTCCTATATATGCTAATGAAACATATTTTAAGTGAAATAAATTTAATTTTAATGTTTTTAAAGCTTTTTAACTCTTTACTTAGTTATTTTGTCTAAGCATAGACATGAGTACATTTATCTTCTTTGAATTTTATAAGTAATTTTATTTTTTCCATGTAAAATAAAAAAAATAATTTTTTCCCCAAGAGCACAATAATTTTTTTCATTAGTGCCAGTGTTTTGCATATCTTTTTCCAGTTTAGTTATATTTTCCTTTTTTGTTAGGATTCTCTTATGAAATAATAATAGCTAATATTAACTGAATGCTTACTATGAATTAGACTTTTTCAAAGTCAAAATCTGGCAAGCTGTCAACTCAAGCTTTGAATTCAAGTAGTCTGATTCTAGGGTTCATATATTTTAAAAAAATTGTGCTATACTATCTCACAAAAGAGCTTCCATCACTAGTGCTTATGAACAGCTGATATTTTCATGTTTTATGTTGTTGTATATCTAATATAACATTTCAATATCAAGGTGCTGATACTGTCAAGAATGATGGCATCTACTCAAGATATTTTACAGATTACCATGGAAACGGTAGATACAGTTTAAAAGTACATGCACAGGCAAGAAACAACACGGCTAGGCTAAATTTAAGACAACGAGAGAACAAAGCTTTGTATGTTCCAGGCTATGTTGAAAATGGTAAGTGGCATTAAAATAGAAATGTATCATTTATTTAGGTAAATTAATGTGGCAAGCATTCGAAATAAAAGGTACTCTGGAAAACCTAACTATATAGTTATATAATAATCTCTTTGTTTCAAAACCATATATATGATAAGGGAACTAGCATCGGACTATACTTACAACATGCTTTGTTTTCATTTCCCTGAGTTCATTTCATTTATATTGAAAAAAATTTACTGTGACAAGCACTTTACTAGATATTGGAGCTACAAAAATAAATAAGGCACCATATTCGTCCTTGGAGAATTTAGAATCAAGAAGACAGACAGATAAGTTAAACGATAGGACTGACACCTCATAATGTCTCCTCATCAATTTTAAAATGACACTAATAGAACAAGCTTTTTTTTTTCACTAAAAGCTGTTACTTTTTCAATGGCTGCTATCAATCAACATTATCTAGAATGCAAATGAGATTATAAGATAAGATATCACAACCAGAAAAGTTACAAAATTGCTTTCTTTGGTAGGTAAAATTATTCTGAACCCACCCAGACCTAAAGTCAAAGATGACCTGGCAAAAGCTGAAATAGAAGATTTTAGCAGACTAACCTCTGGAGGGTCATTTACTGTATCAGGAGCTCCTCCTCCTGGTAATCACCCTTCTGTGCTCGCACCCAGTAAAATTACAGATCTTGAGGCTAAGTTCAAAGAAGATTATATTCAACTTTCATGGACAGCCCCTGGCAATGTCCTAGATAAAGGAAAAGGTAAGTTTGATATTACATTTAAAACTATTATATACATTGGCTTTCATTTGCTAAAAGTTTTCTAATGTCCTATTTGTAAATAACATGCATAAATGGTCTACTATGGGTCACCTGTTTACGTATGTGAAAACTTAAGCCCGAAGAGATAATGAACTGCCCCAAATTGCTTCTATATTTAATAAATTAGTAGTTAAACTCACTCTCATCAGATCATGTTGTGCCAAACTGCCTCTCAAAATATGAACCATCTTAGAAATTACTTTAAGAAGACTGATTTAACAGCTTTCTGTTGCATTCCTTTCTCCCTAACAGGCTAAGTTTTTTCTAAGTATATCTGTACTGGAATAATTTCATTCATTCATTGACCTTTTTTTAAATTTTCATATGTTGTTAGGTTCGTAAGAAATAATCTCTATTGTCAACTGTTAGTTAGGGGGAAAAGACACTTTCTGCAAATAAATAGATAATTTTACAGAATATGATGAGATATGCCACTGGATAGCCACTTCTAGTTGTGAGTTAAGATCACAAGGTATATCTTAAAAGGCTTTTCAGGGAAGACTACTGCTGACCTAAGTCTTGAAGAATGGGAGAAGATAACAAAGTTAAGTGAAGATGCCCCAGAGAGAGAGAGAAAGAGAGAGAGGATAATATGCAGAGATTTAGCTATGACGTTTGAATTAAAGTTCAAGGCCAAATTATCTTATTCATTCAAGTTCAGTTCAGTCACTCAGTCATGTCTGACACATCATGACCTCCATGGACTGCAGCACACCAGGCCTCCCTGTCCATCACTAGCTCCCAGAACTTATTCAAATTCATGTCCATCGAGTCAGTGATGCCATCCAACCATCTCATCCTCTGTCATCCTCTTCTCCTCCCGCCTTCATTCTTTCCCAGCCATCAGGATCTTTTCCAATGAGTCAGTTCTTCACATCAGGTGGCCAAAGTATTGCAGTTTCAGCTTCAGCATCAGTCCTTCCAATGAATATTCAGGACTGATCTCCTTTAGAATGGACTGGTTGGGTCTCCTTGCAGTTCAAGGGACTCTCAAGAGTCTTCTCCAACACCAGAGTTCAAAAGCATCAATTTTTTGGCGCTCAGCTTTCTTTCTAATCTAACTCTCACATCCATACATGACTACTGTAACTTCCTCATAATAAATTTCCCACATTCTTAAAAGCTTAAATCACTTTTAGCTTTGCTTTAGATTTAACTGAATTAAATTAGTGTTTATTGAATGTCTACCATATTCCAATGTTGTGCTAGACTAGCAGATTCTCATAGGGTAAAGCCAATCTTGTTATTTTCCCTTTAAGGTGGTAAAACAATATCTCAGAGGGTGTTAGTTCTGAAAAGTCACTTTAAATGCTCCTTCTCTTGTGTTGTAATATATCCCTTACTATAGGCTCTCTCAAAAGAAACAATGCTTCTTAATCTTTCATTTCCTATGTAGCTATATTTCTCTTTGTCATTATTATACAATGAAGAAAATCATTCCAAAGTCAAAAGAAACATAAAATACCTATGAAGAGCTCTTTGTAGTTTAATACTGAAACTCTTACCATGACAGCTTCTGAAATACACTTGACAATTAAAAATATGGTGAAAATAAAAAATACTGCCACTTAGAAATCCATAAACGAAATTATCTGACTAAATGTTTAATTCTAAAATTGAATTAAGTTAAGACCAAGTCTTTAGATCAAGACTGGATTTATAATAAATGTCCTTTATGCTGATTATAGAAACTAAAAGACGGAAGAAATTATTTCATATATACATTGGGAAAGAAAGAACTTCACTGTGTTTAACCTCAAATACCTAAAACAGGTGGGATCTGCTCTCCCTCTATCCTGGTAACAAATAGGAAGATGTAGTTCTATCAGATTTTACCCCTAGGCATTACAAAAGGAGGTAGTAGAGGTATCAAAAAATAAATAATTATCTATACAATTTTAAATGAACAACTTAAGTTTGAAAGTGAAAGTGAAATCGCTCAGTCGTGTCTGACTCTTTCTGACTCCATGGACTGTAGCCTACCAGGTTCCTCCATCCATGGGATTTTCCAGGCAAGAGTATTGGAGTGGGTTTCCATTTCCTTCTCCAGAGGACCTTCCTGACCAGGGATCAAACCCAGATCTCCCACACTGTAGGCATATGCTTTACCATCTGAGCCACCAGGGATCTGTGATAGACTTAAGTTTACTGGGACCCAATTTCCATACCAGTCATATATGTAAATCAGATAACCTAGAAATACTAAAACATGTAGATATAATTCTAATATTTTGTGATCCACTAATTTTGTCATTTTGGGCATCAGCTGAATAACTCTGTTTTGGGCCAAAAAGTAGTAGTTTTAATAAAGTATATTTGACCTACAACACTCTGTTAGTTCCTGGTGTATAATATAGTGATTTGATAAATCTACACAATACAAAATGATCACCACTTTAAGTCTAGTTACCATCTGTTAGCATACAAAGTCACTACAGTGTTATTGACTACACTCTCCATTCCATACATCTCATCCCCATGATTCATTTATTTTGTAACTGGAAGTTTGTACCTTTAAATCTCCCTCACCTATTTCACTCATTCCCCTCTACTCACCTCCCATTTAGCAAATGTTTGTTTGTTCTCTGTATCTGAGTCTATTTCTATTTTGTTACATTTGTTCATTGTTTTGTTTTTTAGACTCCACGTATAAGTGAAATCATATGGTATTTATCTTAGCTGCCTGACTTAATTCACTTAGCATAATACCCTCTGGGTCCATTCACGTTGTCACAAAACACAAGATTTCGTTCTTTTTATGACTGAGTAATATTCCATTACAGGTTTGTTTGTACACACACCACATCATCTTTATCCATTCACCTAGCAGTGGATACTTAGGTTGTTCCATATCTTGGCTATTGTGAATAATGCTTCAATGAACATAGAAGTGCATATAACTTTTTGAATTGGTGTTTTTGTTTTCTTCAGAAAAATATTCAGAAGCAGAATTGCTGAACTGTATAGTTGCTCTCTTTTTGATTTTAATAACATCCATGCTGTTTTCCATTGTGGCTGCACCAATTTACATTCGCACCAACAGGATGAGAGGGTTCCCTTTTTCTCCACATTATAGCCACACTTGTTATTTGTTGTCTTTTTGATAATGTAGGTTTTGACAGATGTGAGGTAGTTTTAATCTGCATTTCCCTGATGATTGCTAAGACTGAGCACCTTTTCATGTCTGTTGGGGCCTAGAAGTAATTAAGGAGGTCACATACATGCCAAACACAGTACCAGGTACTCTAGTTCATACAAAAGGAATATAAAACATATTTTTGCCCTAAAGAATAATACATTCAAATTGGAAAGATAAACTGAACCTCTGTAAAACTGGAAAACTAAATTCAATGCAATAAGAGTTCAGGGAAGCGAGTTACCAAGTGATGAAATACATGACCAAGACTTCACTAAGAAACCGGACCTCCTGTTGGGTAGGCCTTGAAGAATAAGTACAATTTGCATAGATAGGGAGAGGGAGGCACATTCCAGGGATTCGTGTCAGGGTGAAAAGGAATCAAATAATATGATCAAAGTCAAGAAAGCAAAATATCACAATGAAATATTTAAATTAAAATAAGGGGTAGATGGATAGATCCACCGAAATGAAATGCAGAGAGGATGTGAAGAGTAGTGGACTAGATCAGATTGATAGGACCTATTTATTAAAAGACTCAAATGTTAAGGCATAGGGCCTGAATTTAAAAGAAACACAATAAATTTAAGCTACTCACCACATACTTAGAACATAGTCAATATTTCATGGAAAAATAAAGTCTTCACTGCAAAAAAAATATTTTATGTTTTATTGTTCATGGCATTTCATAATGTTAAAATATATTTCTCTATCTATGGCTCCTGTAGATTTCTAAAAGTATTTTGAATGAGACATTTGTCAGCTTCTTTCTTTCCTTTCTTGGTAAAATAACAATAATAACAGCTAATATTTCAAATATTTATTAAGTTCCAGACAGTGTGCTAAACACTTTTAATGTATTATTATACATTATATTATATAATGCTCATATATAAAATTCCATAAATACTTGTTGATTTGAATGACTGATTCTCTTTTTTACAGATAAGAAAACTAAGGTAAGAAAGATTAATTAAATTTTTCTTTGTTACAGCTATAAAGTAGAACTAAGGTGCAAATTAAGTCTGCCTAGCTCCTAAACATGTTTAATTTTTAGTACACATTCTAAATTCTCTGTCTTCTTTTGCTCTTTATCTTTATCCCTGGCTCCCACTCTACTTATCTGCTTTCTTACTCATACATCCTAATAATCCCTTTCTCAGCTTAATGAAAAATGCAAAGCGTATTGAATGTTGCTGAATGTTATTACTATACTCAAACATTATTGTGTTCCTTGTTCTAAATCAAAAGTAGACTCAGTTCTTCATATTTCTGTTTTTAAATCTAGAATCCTTTTTTAGTGATATACAATCCTGAATTTAATTCTTTGTGATTAGATAACTAAAGATAAAAAACTAGTTCATATATATGTTCTTAAAGAAGACAAAAAAAAAAAAAACAGTGTGCATTCCTGATGGACCCCTAAATATAAACTGCTATGATAGCAATAAAGCATCCTAGCAATCCTAACATACATGAAATATCTATTTATTTTCCAGCTAACAGCTACGTTATAAGAATAAGTAAGAATTTCATGGATCGCCAAGATTTTAACAATGCGACTTTAGTGAATACTTCTAATCTAATACCTAAGGAGGCCGGCTTAAAAGAAAATTTTGAATTTAAGCCAGAACATTTTAGAGTAGAAAATGGCACCAAATTCTATATTGCAGTCCAAGCCATCAATGAAGCCAATCTCATCTCAGAGGTTTCTCACATTGTACAAGCAATCAAATTTATTCCTCCACCAGAAGACAGTGTCCATGCTCTGGGTACCAAGATTTCTGAAATCACTCTGGCAATTTTTGGATTACCAATGATTTTCCCTATATTTTTAAACTAGGAATTGTGTCAGCACTGATAACCAATGTTATACATAGTTGGTACACATTTCTTTAGGATTTAATTTGCTGTTTTCTTGTTGTTCTGTTGCTAAATTGTGTCCAACTCTTTGTGACCCCAGGACTACAGCACACCAGGTTTCGCTGTCCATCACCAACTCCCAGATCTTGCTCAAATATTTGTTCCTTTGACTCAGTAATGCTATCTAACTATTTCATCCTCTGCTGTTCTCTTCTCCTTTTACCTTCAATCTTTCCCAGCATTAGGATCTTTTCCAGTGAGTCAGCTCTTGGCATCAGGTGGCCAAAATATTGGAGTTTTCAGCAACAGTTCTTTGAATGAATATCCAGGGTTAATTTTCTTTAGGATTGACTAGTTTGATCTTGCATTTCAAGGGACACTCTAGAGTTTTCTCCAGCACCACAGTTCTAAAGAATCAGTTCTTTGGTACTCAGCCCTCTTTATAGTCCAATGCTCGCATCTATGCATGACTACTGGAAAAACCATAGCTTTGACTAAATGGATCTTTTTGGCAAAGTGATGTCTCTGCTTTTTAATACACTGTCTAGGTTTTTCATAGCTTTCCTTCCAAGGAGAAAGGGTCTGTTAATTTCATGACTGCAGTCACAATAGGCAGTGATTTTGGAGTCCAAGAAAGAAAATCTGCCATTGTTTCTACTTTCCCCCATCTATTTGTCACAAAGTGATAGAACCAGATGCCATGATCTTAGTTTTTTGAATGTTGAGCTTCAAGCCAGTTTCAAGCTCACTTTCCTCCTTCACCTGCATCAAGAGGCTCTTGAGTTCCTCTTAATTTTCTGCCATCAGGATGGTATCATCTACATATCTGAGGTTGTTGATATTTCTCCCCAAAATCTTGATTCCAGCTTGTGTCATACAGCCTGGCATTTCACATGATGTACTCTGCAAAGAAGTTAAAAAAGGAGAGTGACAGTATACAGCCTTGTCATACTTGTTTTCCAATTTTGAAACAGTTGTTCCATGTTCAGTTCTAACTGTTGCTTCTTAACCAACATATAGGTTTCTCAGGACACAGGTAATGTGTTCTGGAATCCCCAACTCTTTAAGAATATGCCACAGTTTTTGTGATACACATGGTCAAAGCCTTTAGCACAGTCAATGAAGCAAAAACAGATATTTTTCTGGAATTCTCTTGCTTTCTCTACGATCCAGCAATGTTGGCAATCTGATCTCTTGTTCCTCTGCCTTTTCTAAATCTACCTTGAACATCTGGAAGTTCACAGTTCACAACCTGCTGAAGCCTAGCTTGAAGGATTTTGAGCATAACCTTACTAGCATATAAAATGAGCACAATTGTACAGTAGTTTGAACATTCTTTGGCATTGCCCTTCTTTGGGGTTGGAATGAAAACTGATCTTGTTCAGTCCTATGACCACTGCTGAGTTTTCCAAATTTGCTGGGATACTGAGTGCAGGACTTTAACAGCATCATCTCTTAGGATTTTAAATAGCTCAGCTGGAATTGCATCACCTCCACTAGTTTAGTTTGTAGTAATGCTTGCCAAGGACCACTTAATTTCACACTCCAAGATTTCTGGCTCTAGGTGAGTGACTACACTATCATGGTCATCCAGGTCATTCAGATCTTTTTTGTATGGTTCTTCTGTGTATTCCTGTCACCTCTTCTTAACCTCTTCTGCCTCTGTTAGGTCCTTACTGTTTCTGTCCTTTTTTGTGCCCATCCTTACATGAAATATTCCCTTGGTATTCTCCAAATTTCTTGAAGAGATCTCTAGTCTTTCCCTTTCTACAGTTTTTCTCTATTTCTTTGCACTGTTCATTGAAGAAGGGCTTCTTAACTCTGCTCACTATTCTCTTGAACTGTGCATTCAGCTGAGTATATCTTTCTCTTTCTCCTTTGTCTTTTGCTTCTGTTCTTTCCTCAGCTATTTTTAAGGCCTCCTCAGACAACCACTTTGCCTTCTTCCATATCTTTTTCCTGGGGATGATTTTGCTCACTGCCTCCTCCTATACAATTAATTTTACAATCTCGTGTTTTGGATTAATCAAATATGACACATTTTAACCTGCAACCACTTTTCATACAGAGAAAGTAGCATTTGGCAGAGTTCAGCTTTTATGGAAAAATACACACAACTTTGGATATCAGCTTGACATAACTAAATATTTTCAGTTCAGTTCAGTTCAATCGCTAAGTCATATCAGACTCTTTGTGACCCCATGAACTGCAACACACCAGGCCTCCCTGTCCATCACAAAACTCAACATCTCTCAGAGTTTACTCAAACTCATGTCCATTGAGTCGGTAATGCCATCCAGCCATTTCATCCTCTGTCATCCCCTTCTCCTCCTGCCTTCAATCTTTCCAAGCATCAGGGTCTTTCCAAATGAGTCAGCTCTTCGCATCAGGTGGCCAAAGAAATGGAGTTTCAGCTTCAACATCAGTCCTTCCAATGAACACCCAGGACTGATCTCCTTTAGGAGGGACTGGTTGGATCTCCTTGCAGGCCAAGGGACTCTCAAGAGTCTTCTCCAACACCACAGTTCAAAAGCATCAATTCTTTGGTGCTCAGCTTTCTTTATAGTCCAACTCTCACATCCACACATGACCACTGGAAAAACCATAGCCTTGACGAGACAGACCTTTGTTGGCAAAGTAATATCTCTGCTCTTTAATATGCTGTCTAGGTTAGTCATAACTTTCCTTCCAAGGAGTAAGCGTCTTTTAATTTCATGGCTGAAGTCACCATCTGCAGTGATTTTGGAGCCCAGAAAAATAGTCAGCCACTGTGTCCACTGTTTCCCCATCTATTTGCCATGAAGTGATGGGACCGGATGCCATGATCTTAGTTTTCTGAATGTTGAGCTTTAAGCCAATTTTTTATACTCTCCTCTTTCATTTTCATCAAGAGGATGAAAGTTCTTCTTTCTTTAGTTCTTCTTCACTTTCTGCCATAAGTGTGGTGTCATCAGCATATCTGAGGTTATTCATATTTCTCCCAGCAATCTTGATTCCAGCTTGTGCTTCATCCAGCCCAGCATTTCTCATGATGTACTCTGTATATAAGTTAAATAAGCAGGGTGACAATATACAGTTTTGACGTAGTCCTTCTCCTATTTGGAACCAGTCTGTTGTTCCATGTCCAGTTCTAAATGTTGCTTCCTGACCTGCATACAGGATTTCTCAAGAGGCAGGTCAGAGGGTCTGGTATTCCTATCTTTTTAAGATTTTTAGGAGAATTAACAAAAAGAAATTTTAAATGTAGCTCCAATTCATATGTCACTTGTAACTCTTTTTCCTAAGTTCAACAGTATATCATAAGAATAAGTGGAAGTATCCTAGATCTAAGGGATTATTTTGATGACACTCTGCAAGTAAATACTACTGATCTGTTACCAAATGAGGCCAACTCCAAGAAAAGTTTTATATTCAAACCAGGACATTTTTTAGAAGAAAATGCAACTCACATATTCACTGCCATTCAAAGTGTGGATAAAAATAATTTGAAATCAAAGAAACAGTGGCATCATACATAAGAGTGCACCCCAGAAGTAGTTTAGGGACAGAACATTGAATTTTTGGTATTTCTGTGCTTAGAAATAAGATTATATAGGTTATATATTTTCCTTTGTTGTCACACTAAAGTAAAATAAACAATACAACCTAGATGCCCATCAATTGATGAATGGATAAGAAAGCTGTGGTACATATACACAATGGAATATTACTCAGCCATTAAAAAAATTCATTTGAATCAGTTCTACTCAGGTGGACAGAACTGGAGTCTATTATCCAGAGTGAAGTAAGCCAGAAGGAAGAACAAAAATACAGTATACTAACACATATATATGGAATTTATAAAGATGGTAATGAGAACCCTGCATGCGAGACAGCAAAAGAAATGCAGATGTATAGAACAGTCTCGTGGACTCTGTGGAAGAGGGCAAGGGTGGGATGATATGGGAGAATGGCATGGAAACATGTTAATTATCATATGTGAAATCAATCGCCAGCCCAGGTTTGATGCTCGGGGCTGGTGCACCAGGATGACCCAGGGAGAGGGAATCGGGAGGGAGGAGGGAGGGGGGTTCTGGAGGGGGAACATATGTATACCCATGGCAGATTCATGTCAATGTATGGCAAAACCAACACAATAAAGTAAAGAAAATTAAAAAAAAAAAAGTACCCAACATTGCACAAGTAAGTTTGTTTATTCCTGAAGCATATCCCAGCCTTGGTGAAAGTCACTCAAATTCCAGAGTTAGCATTTCTACTTTGATGTTATCAGTGGTTGGATCTGTTGTAATTGTTAGTGTTTTTTTTAATGCCATTATTTGTGTTTTAAAGAAGAAAAGGAATGCAATTAGATCAAGGACTGGATTTTAATAAACAAATTGAAGGATAATGTGAATCTTAAAATTCTATTGTGGATCATTACATAGCTCATGAAAATAATTTTAAGAATCTCAGTTCAGCTCAATCGCTCAGTCATGTCCAACTTTTGCGATCCCATGGACTACAGCACGCCAGCCTTCTCTGTCCATCACCAACCCCCAGAGACTATTCAAACTCATGTCCATCACATCAGTGATGCCATCCAATCATCTCATCCTCTGTCATCGTCTTCTCCTCCCACCTTCAATCTTTTCCAGCATCAGTGTCTTTTCCAATAAGTCGGTTCTTTGCATCAGGTAGCCAAAGTATTGCAGTTTCAGCTTCAGCATCAGTCCTTCCAATGAATATTCAGAACTGATCTCCTTTAGGATGGACTGGTTGGATCTCCTTGCAGTCCAAGGGACTCTCAAGAGTCTTCTCCAACACCATATTTCAAAAGCATCAACAGTTAAACACTTAGAGATATTTGAAATACTGTAAGTCAATATTAAAAGTGTAATTTTATTTACTCATTGTTTCATTTATCATACATAGTGATAAATAAAACTCTTTTTCCTTCTTGCTGTCTGGTTGAATGCTACTTTATACAAAAATTTTCTGGAATAATAATTCAAACTTTATCAACATGATAAAGTTGTCTATATAAATAGTAAAAATACAAGTATCAGAATGAAAAGAGCAATATTTGGGGGGAAAAGAATTTGATCTTGGTCCTATTAATTATTGGTGACATTGTATCCTCTAAATATCACCAAAATAATGTAACATTTATTGCACTTTATGGAAATTGAATGTTCTTGCATACAAAAGAGTCACCACCTATCACATCATGACTTTTTCCTATTTTATCCCAATATAAACAAATATCTATGGCTTTTACCTTAAAAATACATATATCCTTGTAAGAATTAGTGAATCTGCTATACATTGCTCTTGTTTTCAGATAAAGAAAGAAAAATAAATGTTTATAAAATGTTTTTTCCATCACTTAGAGTCACAGAGCCTAAGACAGAGTTGGATTTCAAAACCTACATCTGATTAATCTCAAAAATAATGCTCAAGATACACTCTCCACTGGATTCTGAAGGGCCTGAGGCTTATGGAAGAAAGTCTGAGTTTCATTCTAAGTGTAGAAAAAGTTGTTGATGATCTATAAGTGTACTCTAATTTACATTTCAAAACAATTCTCTTGTTTCTGTGTATAAAGGGAATCTACAATACATGAGAGGAAATATCCTATGAGACAGCTATAGCAATTGTCCTGAGTTTGAAATGATTTTGGCTTAAAGAAGAACGACAGTGGAAAATGAACACACTGAAAATAAAATTAAGTGGAATAGAGAAGATATGGTCATAGACTGTATGGGGGAGATAAGGAGGAGTGAATGTGAGGATGAACCCCAATTTTCTAACTGAAACTATGGGCAAACAGAAGTGTCATTTACTGAGATGAGGACGATTTGGGAAAAGAGGATTTTAATAGAAGGAATAAAGAGCTGAGTTTGAATATTTATATTTAGGTAGACTGTGAATAAATGTCAAATAGCAGTATCACACTGGCAGTTGAATCCAAAGGCCTGGAATCCAAACATCTGTTGTTAAAATAGAGATGCACATTTTATGGTTGTTAGCATATAGATGGATTAAAACCATAGTAATGATTAGGATCAATTAAAGAAAGAGTATAGCTTGAAGAAAGTAGATTTAAGTAGCAGGCCATGGCCATGCTTACAAAAGTCCTAACAATTAAGGAAAAACTAATAAAAGAACATAAAACTATGGTCTACCATGACACTAAAAGAATTTGGCTTCATGAGAGTAGGTAGACTTATGAGTCCAAGTTTATAGGCCTATTGTTTCTTCTCATGTTGCAAATGGAATTTTACCACCAAAATTCAGCTCCTTGAGGACTGGAGAGATATGAAGATGACCATCCATTATTTGCCTCCTTATCACTGATTTGGGCTTCCCAGGTGGCTCGGCAGTCAAGAATCACCTGCCAATACAGGAGATGAAGATTCAATTCCTGGGCTGAGAAGATTCCCCTGAAGAAGGAAATGGCAACACACTCCAGTATTCTTGCCTGGGAAACCTCATGAACAGAGGAACTTGGTGGGCTATACTCCATGACGTTACAAAAGAGTTGAATGTCGGGGCTGGTGCATCGAGATTTCCCGGGGGGGAGGGAGGAGGGGGGGGGGAGGGGGGGGTTTCTGGAGGGGGAGCATATGTAAACCCATGGTGATATCATGGCATTGTATGGCAAAAACAATAAAAGGGAGGGGAAAAAAAAAAGCTCAACGTTGAGAAAACTAAAAAAAATTAAAAAATAAAAAATAAAATGAAATAAACTATTGCAAATAGAAAAAAAAAGAATGTGACAGTGACTAAACAATAATTCACTGATTTGGAAGCAAACCAAAATGCAAGCAAAATAAGGTGAGCTTGAGGGTCATCTTTGACAATCTTCAAACACAGGCCAGACTTTGACCTGGTCTGAGTGGCAGGATTGACAAGAAGGGTGCTGTGGTTCAAATGAGAAGTGCAGAAATCTAAAATTAGAGGAAAGTGGGAAGTCCTTAATCAGTGAGATGTTCTGATTTACACTCTTGACACTCAGTGGAACATGAGCTCTGCATATAGGCATTTTGGGGCCTGCCTGAACTGTTGAGGCAGAAAATTTATTGGTGCTCTTTTCCTCCAGTGAGCTGGCACCAACTCAACCAGTGCTAACGGTTCTGAATAAACAGGTAAATGTGGAGGAGGTTTGAGAGGGGGAAATGTAGAACACTTGAACTATTACAAAGAAGATGGTCAAAGCCTGAAGTTCTGTGTTGGCAACCAGTGGTGTAGTTAAGATCACCAACATAACTTATAGGGCCCAGAGTAAAATGAGAACGAGAGGGCCTCAACTGAAAAACAATTATGAAATTCAAGACAGCAACAACAAAGCATTAAACAAAGTGCAAGGCCTTCTAAGCTTGGGGCTCTGTACAAGTGCAAAGGACTTATGTCTACTAAGCCAGCTCTGGCTATAATCCAGGTTAAACTAGCAATAACACATGTAATATGGAATCTCTGTACAGACTTTCCATTACAGCCATACAGCAACATTCATGATCTAATACTTGATGTAGTTAATCACAAAAATATCAAGTTTGGAAAGGGAACCTTAGGACTATTGCCTCTGGGAGGAAATCTAGCTACAGAAAGTAAATATAGGTTTTCGCAAGTACAGGAAAAGAGAAAGCCCTGTGGGAAACAGGGCAGCCTTAGAACCAACCTCAGAGTCTCAAATGACTTCAGAGTTTCTGAATGAAAACACACACACACACACACACACACACACACACACACACACACACACACACACACACAACTGACTACTGCCCCTGGAGGTGGACAGGCAGCAATGCCACAAAGTATACTTCATCTACCTTCAGGAATCTGTTCAAAGATATAATACTGAGGAGTGATATATATTCACAATCCTTTCTAGCCAGTCAGAAGGGAACCACCTTTCTGTGCTCCTAATTTATGTCACTAGTGATGACAGGAGTTGCAGGTCAGAGCCACCTAACAGAGCACATGCAGATGGTGGGAGCCAAACCATAGTATCTGATGAACACTCACCACAACAGAAGCCTAAAATGGGACTCAGAAAAGCACAAAGCACATCTTGAGTTAACATTAAAGTGAGGTCAAAAAAAAAAGTATAGTAGCTAGTTTCCAAAACTAGCTTTGGAGTTTGGAAACTGTTTCCAAAGATTCATGCTGCAGCTGCTGCTGCTAAGTCACTTCAGTCGTGTCCAACTCTGTGTGACCCCATAGATGGCAGCCCACCAGGCTCCCCCATCCCTGGGACTCTCCAGGCAAGAACACTAGAGTGGGTTGCCACTGCCTTCTCCAATGCATGAGAGCGAAAAGTAAAAGTGAAGTCAGTCAGTGGTGTCCAACTCTTAGCGACCCCTTGGACTGCAGCCTACCAGGCTCCTCTGTCCATGAGATTTTCCAGGCAAGAGTACTGGAGTGGGGTGCCATTGCCGTCTTCTCAAAGATTCATAAGACCTCTTATTTATGCCTTTGTGTAGTCCCTTCCCAGATTGGGTCTGGGCTGGTCCAATGACTTGCTAATTAAAGCAAGGATGTAGCAGGAATTATGAAATCTTCTGTTTTTTGTGCTCTTGGGAGCCCATGTGTAAAATCCAGCTATGCTGATAGAGAGGTTCCAAGACTATAGGCAGAAAGAAACAACCTAACTATTTCATTCCAAGTCAACCCTCTAGATGATTGCATTAATAATTACTAGATTTCAAGTAAGACCAGCAGAAGAGTCACCTAAGTTAGTCCAGTTAACCCACAAAATCATGAAATAATTGAATGTTTCAAACCACTAAGTTTTGGGATAGTTTGGTACACATTAATAGCCAAAGCAACCAATAATGATATCAGAGTTCCATCAAGAAAACATAACTATTATGAATATTATTCAGTAGGGAAGTTATTATAAGAGTTAATTGGGGAAGGAAAGAACTGAAGAAAAGAGTTGGAGGGTTAAGAAAAGTTACTAATAGTGTTCCCTGAAGCCCTGGAGTTAGATTTTGGTATTGAATGCTAGAAGCTAAGCAAGGCCAGGAACTATTAATAGAGTGGGGCCATGAGGGCCTGATGTCAAAGTCTGTGGAAGCCTGTGGCCACTGCAAAGCTACCACCTCTGTGAGTTCTTCACTAAGTGTCTTGTTGTGGGTCTGGGACCATGACAGGTGAGCAAAGCCAGCATTCAGGAGGAAGAGTTGGACATGGAGTAAGGAAGAGTAAGGGTGCCAGCCCATTTCCATCTGTTTTCTATCTTACTGTCTCCTGTCATCTCTCCCTTCAGACAGTTATGGCTGTTGTTTTACTTCTGCCTTCCAAATGTTAATGTGCATTTATTTGACCAACTCAAACCAAAGTCTTGTGGTTTCTGGGAAATGTAGTTCAATCTTCTCTATGCTGCCTCCAAAGCCAACTGAAACATGCAAGTAGGCAATGGTGACAATTGTGAAACAGCCAAGAATGTTCTTATGTGGAAGTGTGTGGACCCTGTCTTAGATGAACAATAAATAAATAACAAAACAATAATTCATATGTAATAAAATAGAAAAAACTATATAATAATAAGCAACACATTAGTTTAGTTTAATTTTAAAAAGAAAGAAAGCAGAAGCTGTAAACTCCTATGACTCTATAAACTCCTATTGGCTGCATTGCATAGAGAACACAGATGCTCAGAGGCAACCATTTAATATAATAGCATAGGGTTACATATGACCTTAATAAAAGCAATTATGGTAAAGATACAGTGGGGTGTGAGTAAATACAAAAAGTATGTACACAAAATTCAAGAATCGTGGTTATGAATAAGCACAGAGAAGGAACAGAAATTGGGAGAAGTAATAAATGGTTAAGAAAGGCTTAATTTGTAGAACATGGAAAGGATAGATTTTATTACAAGTACTTAAAATATTTGATGTTTTAAGCAACATATATGTAAAAAATGATTCTAATTTTTTTTCTAATCGTTAATTCTTTGGAGACAGACTTTGGTATAGAATTAAATCTTACTTTTCTCTTCTGTAAAAATGGGATACTAGTACTCACCTCAAAGTGCTATGTGAATCCCATCAGAAAGTGGCATATTTAGCCTCATTACTGCACATAGTGTTTAATTCATAGCAGCTCTCAGCCTGAAATTTGTACGGTTGTACCCCAAACTCAGGGATCTTAGCTTGAGGATCACCTGTCAATCAGTCAGTCTGTTCATTAAGCTCTTGCTATTTGCCATCATTCTGCAGTAAGGTGCTATGAGAAAGCAATGAATTAAAAAGATATTCTTAATTCATGTAGGTGAAAACCTAGCAAAAATACACATACAAATCAGAAGATATAAATAATTACAAGTTTTCAGTGTGGTCTAAGAATCATTAAGTCATTGAATAAGATTCATCAGCAAATACAATCCTCACCCATCCACATACATTTCATTTATGTACAGACCCCTAGGAGTACACTCTTTTTGCCTTGAACTTGTGATTTTGCTACTGAAACAGGACACAATTTAGTACTCACCCAGATTCCATTTTCCATGAAATCTATTATGATGGCACAAATCTGAGAACAAAACATACTATGAGCTGCAGATTCCATACTTAGATTAGAACCCCAGATTCCAAACTTAGATTATTGCAAGCGTCATCTCTTTACAGCAAGTGAGAGGTTCTTGGTCAGCCAAAGCTATAGTCCATCAATCACCAATTTCATTACACTAATCATTCCCATTATAAGAAAAGGACTGGAAGAGAGAGAAAGGATCTGGCCTTTGGGGAAAGTGCAGTGTTCAAAAAGGATACTCCTGAATAAAGTGCAAATCTCAGGAAGCCACATAAATCAGGAGATAGTAATCCTCTCACACTGACACTGCTGAACCACTGGATGGCAGAGCCCTGATAGTGCTGACATGGAAGAAATAGGCATGAAAGAGAAGATGGGGATGACAGAACTGCTAGTGGAACTACCTTCATGCATTAGGGACTGCACGCCTGTTTGATACATTAAGGAGTGTAGTTTCTTACTGACTGAGTAGAATTGAGGAATGGGACTGGGCTTAATCCACTTGGGATTTCTCATGCCAAGAGACTGTGTAAAGAGGAAAGTTCTACAGGACCCAGCTAAGAACCTGCTAGGGAACAACTTTCGTGCACCTACCACCAACTGACATCTGAAACCACACAACAGCAGAACAGGCTCATGAAGAGATATTAACCTCTCCTATTTCTCCTCTCCAAGACCCAAGCAGAATAAGCCCAAGAAAAGCGAGAAGCAGTCAATTGAGACTGAGGCTCTATATTCCTTTCTTCCCGATTTTAAGTCAGAGATGTAAGACAGACCTGAGTTAGAGGAAGGGAAAGAAGGAATATGAAGCTCAAGTAAAAGACACAAGTTTTAAAATCAATAGGATTGGGTGTTAACCATCAAATCAAAACCATATGAATACTCAAAACTGACAAAGCTAATAGACTTGGACTACGATGTCAGTAAGTAATAGAACTTGCTACCCAATTAGATAAGGGAAACAATGGTACATAGTTCATTATAGATGCTGAAAAATGTTACTTTTCCATGCTTACATATCAAAGAGATAACACTGCTCAATAAATTGATTTCACAGTGATCACAGCTGCACAAATTTATGTTGACAGATCAGCTGATATACAGACCCATTCCCTAGATATCAAACCCTTACGGTCTTCACACTTCCCTCTTGCAGATAACATCTGTGTTCACTTCCCTATCATACATTCTCCCATCTACAAGAGGTCCAATAATTTAGGCTGCTAGATTTCTTGGCAAGTCCTTGACTTAATCTGCCAGCAGCCCTCCTACCATCACCTTCTGCTTCTGGCTTCATTCCTTGTGCTGGCTGCATTTCCCCCTATTTCTGTCTTCTGTTTCCACATAACCCAAATTTTATCTAGGACCACCATATACACAACTCTACAAGGATCCATTCAAATAATTTCTTAAATGGCACCCATGGAGTTTCACAAAGTGTAATCTGTATATGTTCATGCAGTAGTCCTACTCTTAGAGCTGATATATGAGAAAGTATTCATTTCAAATCATTTTATGTTATTCCATAAGCCAGAAAGTTGTCTTAAAGCTTCTGTATCTACAACCGCATTGTAGTAAAATACTTAGTCAAATACTATTTGTTGCTAATTAATGTTTTATGATCCCAGCACCTTGTATCATGCAATAATCTATAGGATGATCAGCCTATTAACACCTGGTATGTTTGACCTGATGAGGGATGTAAACAAAGAGCTACACACTGTATATACTGCTATCTGCTGTCACATGGTTATCAGGAAATAAGGAAATGGCTTTCACATGAATTTGTCAGAGACATATGAGAGATTAAGAGTAGGAGTTTGATCATACTGAGACTAGAGTCATCCCTATCTCCATAATTTGAAGCTCTGGTTAGACTGAGAACTAACAACAAAATACTTTGCTTTCATTAAAAACAGGCACATCCAGTGTCTCAAAAGTATTGAGAATCTTATCAGGCTTCTTCACAGAGCAATATATTGCTCTCCAGATCCCAGTCTAATAATACTATAACAAAGCCCATTATTGAGTTTCAGTTCCACCTCCACTGTCTGCCCCATTACCATGAATATCTTTGTCTCTCTCTGTCTCTGTCTCTCTATCTCACACATACACACACAGAAACACACACACACACACTTTGAGCCAACATGGGAAATGCAGACAATTTAGAAAGCTGTTTGGATATATATCCTTCTCAATTTTGGTAAAGAGACAAAATAATTCTAAAAAATTGAACTATTTTCTTCACCCATCAATTCAGTTCCATTCAGTCGCCCAGTGGTGTCTGACTCTGCAACCCTATGGACCACAGCACGCCAGGCCTCCCTGTCTATCACCAACTCTTGGAGTTTACTCAAACTCATGTCCATTGAGTTGGTGATGCCATCCAACCATCTCATCCTCTGTCATCCCCTTCTCCTCCTGCCCTCAATCTTTCCCAGCATCAGGGTCTTTTCTAATGAGTGAGTTCTTTGCATTAGGAGGCCAAAGTATTGGAGTTTCAGCTTCAGCATCAGTCCTTTCAATGAACACCCAGGACTGATCTCCTTTAGGATGGACTGGTTTGATCTCCTTCCAGGCCAAGGGACTCTCAAGAGTCTTCTCCAACACCACAGTTCAAAAGCATCAATTCTTCGGTGCCCAGCTTTCATTATAGACCAACTCTCACATCCATACATGAGTACTGGAAAAACCATAGCTTTGACTAGATGGACCTTTGTTGACAAGGTAATGTTCGTGTTTTTTAATATGCTGTCTAGGTTGGTCATAACTTTCCTTCCAAGGAGTAAGCATCTTTTAATTATATGGCTGAAGTCACCATCTGCAGTGATTTTGGAGCCCCCAAAAATAAAGTGAGCCACTGTTTCCCCATCTATTTGCCATGAAGTGATGGGACTGGATGCCATGATCTTAGTTTTCTGAATGTTGAGCTGTAAGCCAACTTTTTATACTCTTCTCTTTCACTTTCATCAAAAGGCGCTTTAGTTCTTCTTCACTCTGTGCCATAAGGGTGGTATCATCTGTTTATCTCAGGTTATTGATATTTCTCTTGGCAGTCTTGATTCCAGCTTGTGCCTCATCCAGCCCAGCATTTCTCATGATGTACTCTGCATATAAGTTAAATAAGCAGGGTGACAATATACAGCCTTGATATACTCCTTTCCCTATTTGGAACCCGTCTGTTGTTCCATGTCCACTTCTCACTGTTGCTTCCTGACCTGCATACAGGTTTCTCAAGAGACAGGTCAGGTGGTCTGGTATTCCGATCTCCTTCACAATTTTCCACAGTTTATTGTGATCCACACAGTCAAAGGCTTTGGCATAGTCAATAAAGCAGAAATAGATGTTTTTCTGGAACTCTCTCACATTTTTGATGATCCAGTGAATGTTGGCAATTTGATCTCTGGTTCCTCTGCTTTTTCTAAAATCAGCTTGAACATCTGGAAGCTCATGGTTCATGTATTGCTGAAGCATGGCTTGGAGAATTTTGAGCATTACTTTACTAGTGTGTGAGATGAGCGCAATTGTGTGGTAGTTTGAGCACTGTTTGGCATTGCCTTTCTTTGGGATTGGAATGAAAACTGATCCTTTCACTCTCTTCTTTAAAACCTTCTAATGACTTTCCTTTCTACTCTGTGTGAAGTTCAAGCCCCTTAATTGATTGATAATGTCTTTCATCTTCCACCTATAGTTGATCACTCCAGTCATAGTTCTTACTCCTCACATTCTCCATTGTATATACTGAGCTCCATCCACCCTCTCTGTATCCCCAAGCTGCATCTCCATCTTCCCTCAACCACCCACCCATTTCCACATTCAGCAGTTATATGAATGACTCATGCTCATACTTCCTCTAGACTTTGGGCTCTAGGTGCACACCAGGACACAGGAGAAAGGGGCAGTGACCCCAAAAGAGACTGACTCAGACTTGCTCAGGAGTGTCCTGGAGTCTCCAGTGGAGGTGTGGGTCGGTGGTGGCCTGCTGCAGGGTGATAGGCACTGAGTGTAGCAGTACATGCATGGGATCTTTTGAAGGAGGTTGACATTGTCTTCATTACATCACCATAGTTTGGCCCCAGGTAAATAACAGAAAGGGAACACAGCTCCACCCATCAGCAGAAAATTGAATTAAAGATTTACTGAACATGGCCCCGCCCATCAGAACAAGACCCAGTTTCCCCCTCAGTCAGTCTCTCACCTCCGGAAGCTTCCATAAGCCTTTTATCCTTCTCCACCAGAGGGCTGACAGACTGAAAACCACAATCACAGAAAACTAACCAATCTAATCACATGAACCACAGCCTTGTCTAACTGAAACTATGAGCCATGCCTTGTAGGGCCAAAAGAGACGGGTCATGGTGGAGAGTTCTGACAAAATGTGGTCCACTGGAGAAGGGAATGGCAAACCACTTCAGTATTCTTGCCTTGAGAACCCCATGAACAGTATGAAAAGGCAAAAAAGATAGGACAATGAAGGATGAACACCCTAGGTCAGTAGGTGCCCAATATGCTACTGCAGACCGGTGGAGAAATAACTCCAGAAAGAATGAAGACAGAGCCAAAGCAAACACAACACTCAGTTGTGGAGGTGACTGATGATAGAAGCGAGGTCCGATGCTGTAAAGAGCAATACTGCAAAGGAATCTGTAATGTTAGGTCCATGAATCAAGGCAAATTGGAAGTGATCAAACAGGAGATGGCAAGAGTGAACCTCAACATTTTAGGAATCAGCGAACTAAAGTGGACTAGAATGGGTGAATTTAACTCAGATGACCATTACATGTTTACTGTGGGCAAGAATCCCTTAGAAGAAATGGAGTACCCTCACAGTCAACAAAAGAGTCCAAAATGCAGTTTTTGGATGCAGTCTCAGATATCAGAATGATCTCTGTTCATTTCCAAATTAAACCATTCAATATCACAGTAATCCAAATCTATGTCCCGAACAGTAATGCCGAAGAAGCTGAATTTGAATGGTTCTATGAAGACCTACAAGACCTTCTAGAATTAACACCCCAAAAAGATGTCCTCTTCATTATAGGGGACTGGAATGCAAAAGTAGGAAGTCAAGAAACACCTGAAGTAACAGGCAAATTTGGCCTTGGAGTACAAAATGAAGCAAGGCAAAGGCTACTAGAACCAAGAGATCACACTGGTCATAGCAAACACCCTCTTCCAACAACACAAGAGACAACTCTACACATGGGCATCACCAGATGGCCAACACTGAAATCAGATTGATTATATTCTTTGCACCCAAAGATGGAGAAGCTCTATACAGTTAGCAAAAACAAGACTGGGAGCTGACTGTGGCTCAGATTAGGAACTCCTTATTGCCAAATTCAGACTTAAAGAAAGTAGGGAAAACCACTAGATCATTCAGCTATGACCTAAATCAAATCCCTTATGATTATATAGTGGAAGTGAGAAATAGATTTAAGGGACTGGCTCTAATAGACAGAAAGCCTGAAGAACTACGAACAGAGGTTTGTGACATTGCATAGGAGACAGGGTTCAAGACCATCCCCAAAAACTGAAATGCAAAAAAGGAAAATGGCTGTCTGAGGATACCTTACAAATAGGTGTGAAAAGAAAAGTGAAAAGCAAAGGAGAAAAAGAAAGATATACCCATTTGAATGCAGAGTTCCAAAAAATAGCAAGGAGAGATCAGAAAGCCTTCCTCAGTGATCAGTGCAAAGAAATAGAGGAAAGCAATAAAATGGGAAAGACCAGAGGTCTCTTCAAGACAATTAGAGATATGAAGGGAACATTTCATGCAAAGATGGGCACAATAAAAGAGGGAAATAGAATGGACCTAACAGAAGTAGAAGATATTTAGAAGAGGTGGAAAGAATACACACAAGAAATATACAAAAAAAGTCTTCATGACCCAGATAATCACAATGGTATGATCATTCACCTAGAGCGAGACATCCTGGAATGTGAAGTCAAGTGGGCCTTAAGAAGCATCACTACGAACAAAGCTAGTGGAGGTGATTGAATTCCAGTTGAGCTATTTCAAATCCTCAAAGATGATGCTGTGAAAGTGCTGCACTCAATATGCCAGCAAATTTAGAAAACTCAGCAGTGGCCACAGGACTGGAAAAGGTCAGTTTTCATTCCAATCCCAAAAAAAGGCAATGCCAAAAAATGCTCAAATTATCGCACAATTGCACTCATATCACACACTAGTAAAGGAATGCTCAAAATTCTCCAAGCCAGGCTTTAACAGTACATGAACCATGGACTTCCAGATGTTCAAGCTGGTTTTAGAAAAGGCAGAGGAACCAGAGATCAAATTGTGAACATCCACTGGATCATCAAAAAAGCAAGGGAGTTCCAGAAAAACATCTATTTCTGCTTCATTGACTATGCCAAAGCCTTTGACTGCATGGATCACAACAAACTGTGGAAAATTCTGAAAGAGATGGGAATATCAGACCACCTGATCTGCTTCCTGAGAAATCTGTATGCAGATCCAGAAGCAACAGTTAAAACTGGACATGGAGCAACAGACTGGTTCCAAACATGGAAAGGAGTATGTCAAGGCTGTATATTGTCACCCTGCTTATTTAACTTATATGCAGAGTACAACATGAGAAAGGCTGGGCTGGATGAGGCACAAGCTGGAATCAAGACTGCCAGGAGAAATATCAATAACTGCAGATATGCAGATGACACCACCCTTATGGTAAAAAGCAAAGAAGGACTGAAGAGCCTCTTGATAAAAGTTAAAGAGGAGAGTGAAAAAGCTGACTTAAAACTCAACATGCAAAAGTAAGATCATGGCATCTGGTCCTATCACTTCATGGCAAATAGATGGGGAAACAGTTGAAACAGTGACAGACTTTATTTTCGCAGGCTCCAAAATCACTGCAGATGGTGACTGCAGCCATGATATTAAAAGACTCCTTGGAAGGAACGTTATGACCAACCTAGACAGCATATTAAAAAGCACAGACATTACTTGGCCAGCAAAGGTCTGTCTAGTCAAAGCTATGGTTTTTCCAGTAGTCATGTATGGATGTGAGAGTTGGACTACAAAGAAAGTTAAGTGTTGAAGAATTGATGCTTTCAAACTGTGGTGTTGGAGAAGACTCTTGAGAGTCTGTTGGACTGCAAGGATATCCAACCAGTCTATTCTAAAGGAAATCAGTTTTGAATATTCATTGGAAGGACTGATGCTGAAGCTGAAGCTTCAATACTCTGGCCACCTGATGTGAAGAACTGACTCATTTGAAATGACCCTGATGCTGGGTAAGATTGAAGGTGGGAGAAGAAAGGGACAACAGAGAATGAGATGGTTGGGTGGGTCATCAACTCGATATACATGAATCTGAGTAAACTCCAGGAGTTGGTGATGGACAGGGAGGCTTGGCATGCTACAGTCCATGGGGTCACAAAAATTCGGATATGACTGAGTGACTGAACTGAACTGACCAATATTTTAAAATTCTTCTCTGACTCTGACATTGATTCTTGAGACTGGTTTAGATCTTGCATATATAATTAGAAAGATTTTAAGTGTTTGCCTATATGTGAAATCAGGTAGCTAATCAAATTGGCCAGGTGATGTGAAGAACTGACTCATTAGCAAAGACCCTGATGCTGCAAAGATTGAAGGTGGGAAGAGAAGGGGATGACAGAGGATGAGGTGATTGGATGGCATCACTGACTTGATGGACATGAGCTTGAGCAAGCTCTAGGAGTTGGTGATGGACAGGGAAGCCTGGAGTGCTGCAGTCCATGGGGTCGCAAAGAGTTGGACACAGCTGAGTGATTGAACTGATATATAGGAAATCCATTCTGTAAACAAATTTTATTTTTTTGTGCAGAAATTAGAAAATTAATTATGGATTACAGAGCCATTTGGTTGCAAAATGTGTCAATTTCATTGCCATTTTTACTAAGCTCATCCACAGGACCATATAAGCATCCATAGTCACAGTTTCCAAAACTGTGATCTCCATTAAAAAGTAAGACCTTATAACAGAAAAGAAGGAAAAGGAATGAACTGTCAGTAAATGTCACTAAAGGAAGCTAACTGGTGAGATAAATAAAAAAATAAAGGCTTTAGAGTGTGAATCTGGTAAATGAAAGAGTAGATACCTTCAGAGTTAATTGTTAGAATATTTTCCTAAGCCTAGATAATAAAAAATATTTTTCTTTTATACTTTTATAAAAGTTATGCTAAAAATAATACTGCTGGTATTAAAACTGGGCTTCCCTGGTGGCTCAAAGAGTAAAGAGTCTGCATGTAATGCTATTAAAATTAGTCTTTAAAAGTCTAGCTTTATTTACAGAAAACCACTGAATATAGAGGGAGGACTCAATTTAGTAAAATAAGGGATAACATTTTTAAAATATATTATTCTTGTATTTTTCATTTAAAAAGGAAGTAAAATGAATTTCAGCAAGATATATATAAAATGAAACTTTTTAAGTATTTGAGTGTATTACTTAAAGTTCTTATGAAGAATTTTCTTGGATTATTATTTTAAAATTATGTCACAGATAACTTTTACGTGATACAAGCTCTAAGTGGAAACTAAGGCCAGTTTTAGAAGAGATTTTCAAACACAAATTTTGAGTTTTCAAAAAAAAAATGATCTTTAAATTATTTTTGTTTACTATAAGTGCTACTGGCAAAGTTGCTTTTCATAGGAGTTTTATGGACTCTTTAAACATCCATGAATCAATAAATTAACAAGAACTAATGATCCATAATTCATTCAGTGAAGATTTAATTATGTGTATTCAATTTGTAATCATAAGATATGGACCTAAACCTTAGCATCATTTTTACTAATCACATGCTAGTTTTTTTTTAAGTAAATTTGTAAGGTATGGAGAAAAACATTCCAGGGTATTTTTAATATCTAAATACAGATAATATATGTAAA
The DNA here is from genome assembly GCA_007570785.1 of Antilocapra americana. NCBI lineage: Eukaryota > Metazoa > Chordata > Mammalia > Artiodactyla > Antilocapridae > Antilocapra > Antilocapra americana. The sequence goes on from ML662496.1 coordinate 1,489,484, forward strand.
TTCCCTAGCATAGAACCTAGCAAATAATAGCTAATCAACCCTATAAACTGGCCTTCCTAGTTTTCTTAACTGTAAAATTATGATATTAATTTATATCTCTCATAGTAGTCATGGGAAATAAAAATGAAATATATATTGCAATGTATAAGCACCTATCAAAATGCCTGGCACATGGTAGAAGCTCAGTCATTCTTCCATTAGCTCCTGATTTCCTATCACTTCATTTTCACATCAACATATTTGCTAAACATCTACTTATATGCAGTGGATCCTCAGCAATGAAGGTAAACAATACAAATGTGATCTGTGCCCTTACAGAATTTATAATCTTGTGCTGGAGGTAAGACAAATTAGTCATTTAATTACAATTAGATGGTAAGAAAACATTCATAACCAACGCTATGTGTTAGTCTCTCAGTCATATCTGACTCTGCAATCCCATGGGCTGTGGCCCATGAGGCTCCTCTGTCCATGGAATTCCCCAGGAAAGAATACTGGAGTGGATAGCTATTCCCTTCTCCAGGTGATCTTCCCAATCCAGGGACAGAACCCAGGTCTCCCACACTGCAACAGTTTCTTTACCATCGGAGCCACCAGGGAAACACAACCAGCTTTTAAGTCTGCCAACTCAGCTCTAGGCACTGGAAATACAAAGGTTATATGAGCTTGCTTTCATTTGCTTTGAGAAATTATTTAAGAAAGCCTGTCTACAGCATGATCACAGGTATGTCAATGAGGTCCTGATCTTCCTTCAGTCTCATCTGTCATTTGGGTTCTACTGTTTCTCTGTAGTTTTTATCCTTCTTAACTCAGCAAGTGATTAATATCTGTCAATGACTGTTTTGTTGTCACAACACTCACATTCCTAAAATGTGAGTGGTAAATGGTCATTTACTATAGTTCAGGTAGAGGGTAACATCAGCATTGCTGACAACAGAATGTGACCCAGGGAGGAGGAGGTGCTTTATTACTCTTCACCTTGTTACAGTCATAGAAAATCTCTTGCAGGTTCATGCAGGTGTAAAGCACCTATTTACTTGAAATGATTTTTAGATCACTGTGTTCAAGCTTACTGCCTGTGCAAAGTTCTCCTATGGCTTACCTTGGAGTCCCTCTTCCCTTCCTAAATTTTCTACTTGCCATCAGTAAATTCATTTTTTCAGGTTCAGCTCAATATGACAAATATTTTTTGAGTGCCTCTTGTGTGCATATCCTCGGGGATCTAACATTTCAAATATTTCTTGAGTGGGAGCAAAGTTCTTAGCCCTCCAAGAAGTAGGGGAAACCTACTAAAGATGCTGATGGAGAGACCATCAGCAGAGGCTCAGCAGTGTCAGAACACTAAACCAAGAAAGGGGCACTAAGCTACAAGATAAACCTGCAATGGATGGACATGACTAAGTGTTGAGCAGGATGTTTCTTTTGAACTTATTCTAGTTCATATCCTCAAAACAAGAAGTATTAAAACATCACAAAGGAACCTCTTGAGAACTATATAAGATACCAATGCCTGGCCTCCCAGTGATTTAACACTTGGCCATGTTGTAATCGCTCAGTTTTCCCTATAGAACACCATGGCTCCCCTCACCTCATTGACTACTCTAATATGTAGCCTACATACGTCACTTAGGACCATTCCTCCCTTGCCATGGTGTATACCTAACACTAGATATGCCACTCACAAAGACCTGACACCTTGGCCACACAGATTGGTTCAGAGGGTGAGCAAATAGCCTGAACCAATATAACCAGAGCCCCTTGTCTTGCTTGTTTAAGCTGAGGTAGGCAACAAGAAGTTCTTTCTTCTCAGGTGGTGATGTTGAAAATATATGAGTCTGAACTGTCAGCAGCCAAAATTCCTGGCTTGTAGAGAAATTCAGTCTGAAAGATGGATACTAACATGATAAGAGAAACAAAAGCAAGAAACAAAGCGTGATTCCTGCTCATCCTGGGGTCCCCTACACCTAACCTTATTCCTATTTCTAATATAGAAAGAAACTTGGAATGTTCAAGGAACTGAAATCAAGTGAATGAGGAGAAAGTGAAAGCAGATGAGTTGAAGATCTCAACAACAATGATATTTTGGTGTCTGTTAATATAACTCCATGGTTAGATATTAAAATCATCTAGAAGGTTTGTAGAAACACTTGGTTTATAGAAACTATGGATTTATACTTATAGAAATGTTGATCTGGCAATTCAAGTCAACCTTCCCTCTTGTAATCAATATTCCTATGGAGATTCTAGCAGTGTAATAAAATGAGAAAACAAATAAAAGTCATCAAGATTAGAAAATAAGTAAAACTCTCCTTGTTTGCAAATGATATGATCATCTATGCAGAAAATCCAACCTCTTCAACAAAAGCTATAAAACTAACATGTGATTTTATCAAGGTTGCTTTATACAATAGCATTACTTCTGTGTGTGTTCAGTCACCAGTCACGTCCAACTCTTTGAGACACCATGGACTGGCATGCCAGGCTTTCCTGTCCCTCCCAAAGTTTGCCCAAATTCCTTTCCATTAAGTCAGTGATGCTATCTAATCATCTCATCCTCTACCACCCCCTTCTCCTTTTGCCTTCAGTCTTTCCCACCATCAGGGTCTTTTCCAACAAGCTGGCTCTTTGTATCACGTGGTCAAAGTACTGGAGCTTCTGTTTCAGCATCAGTCCTTCCAATGAGTATTCAGGACTGCTTTCCTTTAGGACTGACTGGTTTGATCTCCTTGCTGTCCAGGAGACTCTCAAGAGTCTTCTCCAGCACCACAGTTTGAAAGCATCAATTCTTCAGCATTCTGCTTTCTTTATGGTTCAACTCTCACATTCATACATGACTACTGTAAAGACCATAGCCTTGACTATATGGACCTTTGTTGGCAAAGTGATGCCTTTGCTTTTTAATATACTGTCTAGGTTTGTCATAGTTTTTCTGCCAAAGCAATCATCTTCTAATTCCATGGCTGCAGTCACCATCTGCAGTGATTTTAGAGCCTAAGAAGAAGAAATATGTCACTACTTTCACCTTTTCCCCTATTTGCCATGAAGTAATGGGACCAGATATCGTGATCTTAGTTTTGTTAATACTGAGTTTTAAGTCAGCTTTTTCACTCTCTTCTTTCAGCCTCATCAAGAGGCTCTTCAGTTCCCCTTGGCTTTCTGCCATTAGCGTGATATCATCTGCATATCTGAGGTTGTTAATATTTCTCCCAGATCTTGATTCTATCTTGTAATTCATCCAGCCTGGCATTTCACATGATGTGCTCTGCATATAAGTTAAATAAACAGGATGACAATAAACAGCCTTGCCATACCCCTTTCTCAATTTTGAACCAGTCAGTTGTTCCACATAAGGTTCTAACTGTTGCTGCTTGACCCACATACAGGTTTATCAAGAGACAGATAAGACGGTCTGGTGTTCCCATCTTTTTTAAAGTTTTCCACAGTTTGTTGTGATCCACACACTCAAAGGCTTTAGCATAGTCAATGAAGCAGAAGTAGATGTTTTTCTTGAATGCCCTTGCTTTCTCTATAATCCAGAGAATCCTGCAATTTGATCTCTGGTTCCTCTGAGTTTTCTAAAACCAACTTGAACATCTGGAAGCTCTTGGTTCATGTAATGCTGAAGCCTAGCTTGGAGAATTTTGAGTAGCATGGGAGATGAATGCAATTGTCTGGTAGTTTGAACATTTTTTAATACTGCCCTTCTTGAGAACTGGGATTAAGATTGACCTTTTCCAGTCCTGTGGCCACTGCTGGGTTTTCCAAATTTGCTAACATACTGAATGCAGCACTTTAATAGCATCATCTTTTAGGATTTTAAATAGCTCTGCTGGAATTCCATCCTCTCCACTAGCTTTATTGGCAGCAGTGCTTCCTAAGACCCACTTGACTTCACACTCCAGAATGTCTGGCTCTGGGTGAGTGATCACACCATCATGGTAATCTGGGTCATTAAGATCTCTTTTGTACAGGACTTCTGTGTATTCTTTCCATCTTTTCTTGATCTCTTCTGCTTCTATTAGGTCTTTACCATTTCTGTCCTTTACTGTGCACATCTTTGCATGAAATATTCCTTTGATAACCCTAATTTTCTTGAAGAGATCTCTAGTGTTTCCCTTTCTGTTGGTTTCTTATATTTCTTTGCATTTTTCATTGAAGAAGGCCTTCTTGTCTCTCCTTGTTTACTTCTATACACTAGCAAAACATCTGAAAAAATTTTAAGTGCCATTTATAACAATTCCTTGGAGGAAGAAAATGGCAACCCACTCCAGAATTCTTGCCTGGAGAATCCCCTGGACAGAGGAACAGCGCCGGCTATAGTCCAAGGGCCACAAAGTGTTGGAAATGACTGAGTGACTAAGCACATGCACTGTATAGAGATAATATGACAATAATTGTGTAAAAAAATACTTGTACACAGCAAACTACAAAATATACTGAGAGAAGTTAGATGACCTAAATAAAATTGAGCAATAAATCATATTTATGTACCAGAAGACTCAATATTGTTAAGATGATAATTTTCTCAAAACTTATCTATAAGTTTAACAAGAGCTCACTAGGTTTTTTGGTAGAAAGTGAGAAGAAAATTCTAAAACTTGGAAATTGAAAGAAATTAGAATAACAATTTTTTTTCTGAAAAGGAATAACAAAGTTTGGGACTCACATTGTCTGATTTCAAGACTTACTATAAAATAACAGTAGACTGAAAACTATAAGACATTGATGAAATTGAAGAAGACACAAATAAATGGAAAATATTCCATACTCATGGATTGGAAGAAATCATTTAAATTGTCATACTCAAAGCAATACAACTAAGCCCGTGTGCCACAGCTACAGAGCCTGAGCTGTAGAGCTCATGAGCAGCAACTACCAAAGCTTGCATGCCCTAGATCCTGTGCTCCACCACAAGAGAAGCCGCCACAATGAGAAGTCTGAGGATGGCAGCTAGAGAGTAGCCGGTGCTCCCTGCAATTAGAGAAAGTCCCTGCACAGCAATAAAGACAGCCTAAATAAATAAATTTAAACTAAATAAATAAATATGTGGAATTAAGATATATGAGAAGGATAATATAAATGGGAAAGGATTGGAATTCAATTTTTCTAAGGTCCTTGTTTAATCAGGAAAAAGAAGATAATCTGATTAACTTTGAACTTTGTTAATACAAATATGCATATTAAAATTTTTAGGGGAAACAGTAAACAAATAGAAATACAGCATATAACTTCTAAACTATCAGAGGAGAAAAAATGGCAAGAGAACTGCCTGATGATCATGAGCCAGCCAGTTAGCTCAGCTAGTTAAAGCCCACCACAGGAAAGACTTCTACAGATTTTATCTCTGTAAAGAATAATTAGTATTACACAGAGAACATTTTGTTTTATGGCTGGATATTTTGGACCTTACCTTTAGGTAAAAGATCTGTTTAGCATGTGTATTACTGGAGTAGATAACAGAAAATGTGTTACTTCCAACATGGATGTATCAGTAACATTTCAAAAACAACTCAGGTCATATCACTTCCCAGTGGTGAGTTCTCTTCATAGACCAAGGTCCACACCTGATTCCTTAGCTTTATTGTATGGGATAGATTTGTGGTACTGAACACCCTATTTAATATTCTAAATAATAACATTTTCTATTTGAATAGTATTTTGTATATGGGCTTCCCTTGTGGCTCAGCTGGTAAAGAATCTGCCTGGAATGTAGGAGACCTGGGTTCAATCCCTGGGTTGGGAAGATCACCTGGAGAAGGGAAAGGCTACCCACTCCAGTATTCGGGCCTGGAGAATTCCATGGACTGTATAGCCCATAGGATCGCAAAGAGTCAGACAAGACTGAGTGATCTTCACTTTCACTTTTACTTTCTTTTGTATATACAAACAGCACTTACATTCTCATTTAATTTTCATGGGAATTCTTAAAGATAGATATAAATTTATGTTATAAATGAGGAGCTAGAGGTTATACTAGTTGACACAGTTTGTACAAAGTAAATTAGTAGCACATATAAACCTCAAACTCTGGTCTCCTGGCTGCCTATAGACTACTTCAAAGAATACTCCCAAGTTGCTACTTTACTAAATTTCTTTCTCCAAAAGAAGTTTAATCATAATAAATTACAAAATGCTTAATTTCCAAAATGTCTACTTTGCTATACTATAAATTGTCTTCCTAACCCATTATGCCAATAATGTTTTAGTGTATATATCTATGTGTGTATGTGAACGTATATCAAACTAACAAAATGAGTTATTTCAGACAAGTAGCAAATATTGATTCCTAATAGATAACTAGAAAGAGTTAATCTAATACTGCATCCCTCCCTTGGTTTACCTCTTCTTTCATATTTTTTAAACTATTTTTCATGTTATCCATAAGTTTGTTTAACAAACATAACATCAACAAAAAATTCTTTCCTGGCTATTAAGGGATGAATGATTAAAATGCAAGCCAATTATAGCTTCTAAGAAACAGTTTACTGCTTATTAACAGGGTATTTTGAATATTTTAATGAAAAGACACTACTAAAATCAAATATTTATTAATTGGTATTTAAATTAAGTGATATTGATTTTACTGAAATTTTAGAAATAGTTTTCAAACATCCACTGATTTAGAGAACATCACAAATCAAGTAAATTGATATTCTGTTAAATAGCTCTTTATGTATATTATATTTTGAATGGATAGTTATACTTGTGTAATTTTTTAATATCGTGCATTAACAATTTTGAAAATACTGATTCACTGAGTTATGCAAATCTAAATGTTGACACATTTCATTATACAATAGCAAAAACTCACATCAACTGATACCACCTACCACCAATCTTATGAGAAAAATTTTCATCAAGTTTACAATGTTTCCAAATTCTAATTTTTAAAAGCTCAAATTTTATCATTGTCAACAAATAGTTAGTTGTCTTCTCCTATATGACATTTTTGAAAAAATATTTGCCAAATATCTATGTCTGAATAACCACAGTTTGTCAATAATTCTTTCAAGTAAAACATGGCACTTATGATAAATGTGACTAGTTCAGCTTATACCTTTTGTCCAAGTGGTTTTCCTTATTTGTGCTAAGGTCTTAGCAGTATTATCATCTGCAACTTTTGCATCATCATCAAATGTCAACAAATTTAAATTTAAAAACACAAATACTGTAACTTCTTAGTATAATCATCAAAATAGTTTTGGGCCTTTTAGATCTTCTGAAAGAGTCTTGGAGACCTTTAGAGGTCTGCAAACCACACTTTGAAGACCATGGGCTAGATCAACCTAGAATTTTCCTTGAGCTTGAGATAGGCATGACCTTCATTCAAGTAACATGAAAGTTGAAAACACCTGGACAAAATTGAAATTCTGTCAAGAGGGAAAGGGTAGGTAAGTGGACATTGAAGAAACTTAGAGAGTATGCTACATCAATATAGTAGTTAAACACTTGGCTGAGATAGCATTAAGTTCAAAAATTACAGTAATAAATTGTATAATGATCAGAGTCTCTAAATTGAAATAATGCTCAACAATGTAGGAAGAACAAGAGAAAATCAATCAAGATAGTTACTAGTGTCCAGGATGCCAAGTAGATTGGAAGCATCTTGGAGCAGATAATGATTATAGCTTAATATACTAGCAGAGTGCCTGATACATAGCAAGTGTCCATTAAGCTTGTTGAATAAATGAATGAACGAACAGATTGTAAAATAAAATAATGAAGAGAAGAATCATGAACACAGAGCATGAATGTTAGTAGCAAATAAAATAACATTCCAGAAGTGATGGTATAAAACAAGCAAAGAAAAAGGAAGGGCTAATAAAATTTTAAGGCAGCATCTACAAGGAGACTAAGCTAACAATTCACTGTATTCATCAGTTTAAAGTTTATGTAACAGTTGGTAAAATCTAGTATAATCTCTACAGGAATTAACTGTGACATCTAAGAATGATTGGACAGTAGCGTGAGTGGGTGCAGTTCATAAATCTCTGAATCGGTACAACATACCCATAGGAGAACTCTTAACATTTCCTTCTTCATATCTCATACTACAAAGAATAGCATGTGCTTTTAATTCATTTTATGTAACTCTTTGAAAGGTAGTATATATAAAAAATAATTTGTTATTATATCAACACTTCTGTGAGGCATCCAAATATCTTTCAGGAGAAGAGGCAACAGGGAAAGAATAAAGAAATATGTTTTAATAAAGATCATCAAAAGAAACTTAGAGATTAAGTTTTTGGAATTTTTATGACAATATGATTTTTTACCTCTGTTGACCATTTCAATTTCAGATACAGTTTAAGAATAGCTTATTGAAAGGTTTTCTGTCCTTAAAATAATCAAAAAATTGATAAACTCTGGAAGACTTGTACTAAATTCTAAGTTTTCATGGCAAGAGTCTTTTGAAAATTCCATTATTCAACCTAAAATTGAAAAAAGATAAAAGTTCTATTGATTTATGGCAAATAATCATAGCAGTCCCCATTCTTTTTGCTCTTATAGTGTCAAGTACTAGTCCGCAATAGAAACAAAAAGAAACTCCTTTCAAAATAATTTTCTAAGCTGATACTGATTCATCCTTTGAGAAGTTATTTATGTTACATATACTTTAAAAACATAGATTCTGAAAGTGGATGACCTGAGTTCAAATCTCAAATTTGCAAGTTCTTTAAAGGCAGTATCTGTGTTTTACTCATTTCTGTACTCTTTAAAGAGCAGGAAGAATACTGATTAGTCACTATGGAAAATAGTATAGAGAGTCCTCAAAAGTTGAAAAAAAAAAAATAGAACTACCACATGATCCAACAATTCCAGTCCTGGGTATTTATTCAAAGAAAGGAAAATCATGAAATAGAAAAGATATATGCATCCCCATGTTCATTATTGTATTATTTACAATAGCCAAGATACAGGAGCAATTTAAGGGCCCATGAACAAATCAATAGATAAAGATGTGGTATATATATATAATGGACTATTACTCGGCCATAAAAATAAATGAAATCGTGCCATTTGTGACAGCATGGACAGACCTACGAGGCATTATGCTAAGTGAAATAAGCCAGACAGAAAAAGACAAATGATGTATGGTTTCATTTATAAGTAAAACATACAGAATACAACAAACTAGTAAATACAACAAAGAAGAAACAGACTCACAGATATACAGAATTAGTGGTCACTGGTGGAAAGAAGGTAGAAGGGTCAGGCAAGATAACGGTAGGGGAGTAAGAGTTACAAAGTGTATAAAATAAATAAGCTACAAGGGCATATTGTACAACACAGAGAATATAGCCAATATTTTATAAGTATAATATAATCTTTAAAAACTGTGAATCATTTTGTTGTGCACCTGAAACGTATATAATATTTTATATCAGAAAGTGAGTATGTAAATGAGAGTTGCTTAGTCATGTCAGACTCTGTGACCGCATGGACTATACAGTCCATGGAATTCTCCAGGCCCGAATACTGGAGTGGGTAGCCTTTCCCTTCTCCAGGGGATCGTCCCAACCCAGGGATCAAACCCAGGTCTCCCGCATTGTGGGCAGATTCTTTACTAGCTGAGCCACAAGGGAAGCCCAAATATTTTACACCAACTACACCTCAATTTTGTAAACTGTTTATTTAATTGGCTGCGTCAGGTCTCAGTTGTGGCATGCAGGATCTTTTGTTGCTGCACACAGACTCTCCAGCTGTGGCACAGACTCCAGGGCACACGAGCTTTAGTGGTTGCAGTGTGCAGGCTTAGTTGTTCTGTGGCATGTGGGATCTTAGCTACCTAACAAGGGATCTAACTTGTATCCCTGCATTGAAGGTGGATCTTAACCACTGGACCACCAGGGAAGGTCCTTTACCTCAATTTTTAAAAAGAATCACATGACTGTTAAATGACCAAGGCAAGGGTCAGGTTTAGATTCATCTGACTCTAAAGCCAGGTCACAATGCTATGTATACAGCTACTTCAAGCTAACAGAATATTAGCAGATTTGTGTTCAATCCAAAAAAGAAATATAACTGAAGCATATTAACTGTTCAAGTTATACAAGGATTTAAAGCATTCAGTGCTATTTGAAAACTGAAATACTCAAGTAGTGGTCACAGAAAGTAAGGGAAAAAACCCACTTCCCTCTTGACACATAGCTGTTTACAACTACTGTGCTTATATGACTCCCATCATCATCAAGTAGATATTTTACAGTCCTGGGTTCTGTTTACAGAAAAGTGCTCTGTGAAAGCATGAGGAACTGAAACACAAAGCACCAGGAAATAATAGATGAAAAAGTCTTGTTTAGAAACCAAAACAAAAATGAATAAAGGAATTAGAGCAGGAGTGGCAGTGAATTAGGATTTTGATAATTCACTGCCACTCCTGCTCTAGTTCCTTTATTCATCTTTGTTTTTTAAACATGACTTTTTCATCTGTTACTTCCTGGTGCTTTGCATTTCAGTTCTTCAGCTTTTCATAGACCACTTTTCTGCAAACAGATCCCAGGACTGTAAAATATCTGAAACTATTTGATGATGATGACAATGAAGACAATGAATGACCACTATGATGAGGATGATGACTAACTACATAATCTAAAAGAATTTCTCAATTCAATGAGTATTTAATCCCTTAGCTGTCTTAGTAAGTACAATACATGTCCAGTAAAATCCCCGTTACTACTTCACATTAAAGAACTCTTTAGAATAAAGAAGTTCATCAAGATATTTTGCAATACTTTTATGCAAATTTGGGGCTACAGTCAAATCTCTGAGTTATACAGATACATAAATACTCCCCTTACATTTCCAGTAGGTTTATTGTAACATGCGCAAAAATGGTGCTCTGTCTGAGTGTCATTCTGTTTCTAACTTTGCATCTCCTGCCTGGAATGAAAAGTTCAATGGTAAATTTGATTAACAATGGATATGACGGCATTGTCATTGCAATTAACCCTAGTGTGCCAGAAGATGAAAAACTCATTCAAAACATAAAGGTAAGAGAAAAGTTTATTATCCACTTATTTTTATTTTGTTAAGTATTTCAACTCATGTTGCCTAGGCAGATATACACATTCACATAGAGTTATAATTTTCCAAAATTCCTTTGATAATATTCATCATTCATTTAGCATGTATCTGAACTGTCAAGGTTAATATCTGCTTAGTTTAAGTATTATGCATCATATATTAATAGCTTTAGTCACTCCCTTAATGAATTATTAAAAGGTCAAACTACAAATATTTTCAACTCATTAAGCTAAAAGAAAGATCTTCAAGCTTCTAGAGAATAATTTTGAAACTTTATGAAGTTACTTTTATAATGTTTAAAAAACTAACCTTATTCAAAGCCCTTAAGGTTCATATCTTATACATTTTTTTCAATTTTTTCAGTTTTCATACTTGTTTAGTTAGCTCTGAAAATTTTGAAACTCTTAAGTATCTGATCATAAAGAAATATTTTATTTTTGAAGTTGACTTATTTCCTAATTTTCTTTGGGTTAATCAGTATAATATTCTATATCTAGTATTCTTAATATATACTATTTTCTTTGTATCTCAATATCTCTATAAGGTGGTCAACAATGCATGCATGCTCACTCATTTCAGTCATGTCTGACTCTTTGTGACCCCATGGACTGTAGCCCACCAGGCTCTTCTGTCCATGGGATTCTCCAGGCAAGAACACTGGAGTGGGTTGCCATGACCTCCTCCAGGTGATCTTCCCAACCCAGCGATCAAACCCACGTCCCTTATGTCTCCTGCATTGCCACACAGGTTATCACCAGCACTACCTGGAAAGCCCACACAATATAGATTATTAATTACCCTTGTTGTATAAATTAGAGAAGTTAAATAATTTGTACAGTCATACATTAAGCAGCAAAACTAGAACTTGAAGCAAATGAGTTACATATTCTTAGAAAATTACTGCTTGGTAAAACTTTGCTTTTTATGAACACATTCCATATGAGAAGATAACTCAAAATAAATCTAGCAAACGGTTTTTTCAATTAACAACAGCATAAAATCGACCAAACTTTAAACAACCAACTCAGTTTTAAGCACCTCTGTCCAATTCAAGAAGCAACTTGCTGACAGACTCCCAGTCTTAATCACCTTTATATCTCACCTAGCACCCTCACTCCCTACTCCAACTCATGTGGAATGCAGACCTGGACAGGTAAAAATTAAAGAACTGATTCCTAGGTATATAAAAATGAGGGTTTGTAGACTAGATAGATACAATAAAATGTAACCTACTTTTCAATTAGCCTTTGCCAAAATATTTGGGGAGATGGGCTTAAATCAGCTTCTTCTTGCTTGTATGTATGCTTTCACATTCATTTCATTGTGACTGCTACTACAAGGTACTTTTAATTTTGTCAGGAATTGGTAACTGAAGCTTCTACTTACCTGTTTCATGCCACCAAACGAAGAGTTTATTTCAGGAATGTAAGCATTTTAATTCCAATGACATGGAAGTCAAAATCTGAGTACTTAATGCCAAAACAAGAATCATACGACCAGGTAAGGTATTTTATCTAGCTCCTAAATTGTTTCTTCTTGCTGTGATTTTTAGAAATTAATGCTCATAATTTTGAGTAATTACTAATGACTACTTTAGTATTTAATTTAGTAATATTAATGTTCTAAATTTAGATGAAAACTTCCTTGTTTCTATTGCTCATGAGATCTGTTTTGGTTTGTTTATTCTGCCTCTTAGGCAGAAGTCATAGTTGCTAATCCTTACCTAAAACATGGAGATGATCCCTATACACTTCAATATGGAAGATGTGGAGAAAAAGGACAATATATACATTTGACTCCAAACTTCTTGCTGACTAATAATTTGCCTATCTATGGGTCCCGAGGTAGGGATATCTATTTCATACTTCTGTTTTTATTTCCACTGGAAACAAATATAACACTGTGATTAATGGTATTTTTTTTAATTTCTAAAGGAAAAAATAAGTATTAATTAATATTTTTGTTTGGAAAGTTACTAGTTATGTTCAACCTAACTATATTTCTTTTTGCATGTGTGTTTAATAATAAAGTTAGCCATTTACTGATACTAACGGATTTAACTTCTTTGGTCTAATGAAAGTTGTCAATTTCTAGATTTCCTTGACTCACTTAGATTGACAATGTGGGGAAGGGAGACTTAAAATATAAAGAAACTGTATTTATACACAAGTTTCCCTCATTATCCAAAAGAAGTGTTCCTATAAAACTTTTCATAAGTCAGAATGGTATACAAGAAGCAGTTACCTTAGGACCCATCTTGTTAACAGATACACAAAATATGTTGAGATAAATCACAGATGCTCACAGACACATTTCAAATCTATGAGGCTTGATGCCAAGCACAGTTGCTAGGGAAGGAGCTTGGTGGTGCCACTTTTCCTGCTCTGGGTGTGTGCTGTCTGTAAAACAGTTGGCTGCCAAACAAAAGTCTAGCACTATCTTTGCTTTTCGTCTTTTTTCATAAAAGCAAAAATCCTCTTCAAATCTCTTTCTGTTAGTGAAAACAGGTACTAAGGTGGGTCTTTCATAAAAGTGAAGTGGTGTATAATGAATTTTCAAAAAGCAGGTGTACCTCTGTTGTAAACATAAATTTAAAAGCTTCAGTATTCTCTCATAGGCAGAGCATTTGTCCATGAGTGGGCCCATCTCCGATGGGGGATATTTGATGAGTATAATGGGGACCAGCCATTCTATATCTCCAGAAGGAACACTATTGAAGCAACAAGGTATCATTCTATTGCATAAATCTGTTTTTAAGTTTTCACTTATGAATTATTAATTTTCTATACTAGACAAACAAAGACTATCTCTGTGGTCGAGTGCTCACACAGTTAATTGCAATATTCAACTTGCTCCATTTTATATCTAACAGTTTCTGAGTATTACATTTTGGAAGCATTATCAATCAAAATTTGGGAATAATTTCAATATTTATGGGGTTGTATTAAAAATATGCTGCTGTCAGAGGAAAGAGAAAGAAAAAAGTTGTAATCTAAACCTTAAGATATCTCAGAATTAGAGCTCAAGTTCCTACCCAATCTTTATTCCACGTGGTTCAAAGCTTTTTAAGGTTAATCTGTTTCACTGAAATCAATTAAACAGTTAGAGCCTCATGTTAAGTATATTTTATTTTTCATTTAATCTTGAGTTAAAGAAGTACTTTTCATAAAAATAAGTGAGAAATTTGATTTTTTAAAGAATAGGTAGAATTAGACAGCTCTTATTTATGAATAGATGAGATATTTAAATTAAAACTATCAAATACATGGAATAGTTTATGAGTATTAAAGAACAACAGAAATCAGTGTAATTAAAAATGCTTTAGAATAAAAAACATATTAGAGAAAAGAGGTGTGGTAGAAAAATGCCTTTGCATTGTTCACTTTATGTCTACTAAGCTGCTAGAATCTGTTTCACAGAGACTAGGATTTCAACCAGGAAACATCTCCTCTTCTCATGCAACAACCCCTCCCAGCACCGCCTCCCATATTCAGGTAATGCTTGTCCATCCTTCAAGTCTCAGTTTAAATGCTTCCCCCCAGGTGTCTTTCCTCTCCATTTGGGGTTCATTATCCTAGAGGCTGTTCCCAAAGCAACATGCATGGGCTTCCCAGTCACTCATTCATGTCTCTTTGTGACGCCATGGACTGCAGTCCACCAGACTCCTCTGTCCATGGACTTTTCTAGGCAAGAATACTGGAGTGGGTTGCCATTTAATCTTTGAGGGTGCTTTTCTCACAGTGGGCAATAATTTTGTGTCATTTTATTTTCTCCACTAGACTAAGATCCTTGAGGACTGATTTGTTTTTTTAATCTCCTAGCCTTGTACATAGTATAAAGTAAAAATTAAACAAAGAATGTATCAAACAACTACTTTTTTAAAGTTAATGAAAAATAAATCAGTTTCCTTATCAGTCATAAAGATATATACTAAAAACAAGTATCGAAAATAACACTGAGTTCCTACTGTGAGCCAGGCACTTTGTCGGAGGCAGTGTAAGTTTAATTTTCAGGCTTACTCTAGAGCTAACCTTCTGGGAAAATATGACTAATCATTTTTTTTAATCCTTGAAATACAAATAAATTTATTTAAACGGATTAATGGAATGAAGTTTAATATTAACACAGAATGGGATAAATCCTGCAGATAAACAAGAACTCTTTAGAATCTTTTACCCATACCCTACTCCACCTCAGTCTCTGCCAGGGATTTGACAATTCTCTTCCTTATAAAGACCAAAAGATTTGAACACAGAAGAATTTCTATACAGGGTTTATTTTCATTTCTCCTTTCAGTCTAGCTCAATAAAATGTAAAACATAAACACAAAAACCACACATGGTTTTCTATGTATAGTATACATACACATCTATGTATATATGTATACATCTATATAGCAATATGGGCTTCTCTGGTAGCTCAGCTGGTAAAGAATCTGCCTGCAATGCATGAGACTCCGGCTCGATTCCTGGATCAGAAAGATCCCCTGGAGGAGGGACAGGCTATCCACTCCAGTATCCCTGGGCTTATCTGGTGGCTCAGATGGTAAAGAATCTGCCTGCAATGTGGGAGACCGGGTTCAATCCCTGGGTCGGAAAGACCCCTTGGAGGAGGGCATGGCAACCCACTTCAGTAGTCTTGCCTGGAGAATCTCATGTACAGAAAAGCCTGGCGGGCTACAGGCCACAGGGTCGCAAATAGTCAGACATGACTGAATGACTAAGCACAGCACAGCACATACAGCAATATCAGGTCGGATCAGTCATCAAGAGGCTCTTTATATACACACACACACACATGTGTGCAAGTATGTATGTATATGTGTACCATGAGTAGGAAATCTAAGAGGGTTTTAAGCATAATGTTGACTCTCCCCTCCCCATTGGGAAGCAACTCCTCTGTATCTTTTAACTCAATTAATTTTCACAACATCCCTGTGAGGAATTATCATCTTTAGCTCAAAGTCACAAGGAGCTAATAGATAGTTGATCATTTTAATGAACAGTAAATATTAATACATATGAATTAATATCATTGTTCTTGCTGAGGTTGATGGTGAATAGAGGTAGGATACTGTGCCTACTTTTGTCAAAATGGAATTTGGTACATGATCTATAGCAATTATCACTGAGGGAATGATTTTAGGATGTTAATATCTATTCATAATTTCTCTGGCCTTCATATATAAATGTAATCTAATTCTTTCACCATAGATGTTCAACTCATATTACTGGTATTAATGTGATTTTCAAGAAATGCCAGGGAGGCAGCTGTATAACAAGGCCATGCAGACGTGACTCACAGACAGGGCTGTATGAAGCAAACTGTACATTCATCCCAGAAAAATCCCAGACTGCAAGGGAGTCCATCATGTTTATGCAAAGTCTCCATTCTGTAAGTACCTTCTTTTTCTTGTCTCACAAAGGAAGCCTTTGGGAAAAATTAATTAGGGAAGCTGAATTTTCTACTGTGAAATTAAATATACCAATAGAAGTAAGGAAAATTACTAAGACAGTTAACTACCAGTCATTTTATCCAGTCCTG
This sequence comes from Antilocapra americana, assembly GCA_007570785.1. Classification (NCBI taxonomy): domain Eukaryota; kingdom Metazoa; phylum Chordata; class Mammalia; order Artiodactyla; family Antilocapridae; genus Antilocapra; species Antilocapra americana. The sequence continues at coordinate 1,506,056 of ML662496.1, forward strand.
TGTCACCAGTCTTGTCAGAATTTATCTGGAAATTATCCCATACTTTAGTACTAACCTGTCTTCTTTTCTTCAGAGGTAAAACTGTACCCTCTTCATTGGCATCACAGAATTTCTTATAGCATCCTTTCCCTCATTTGACTACTGTAGAGTCTAGAACTACAACCTTACTTTAATTATTTCTTCTAAGTGTTATTCATACCACTTTTCCAAAGTAAATCATTCTGTAGCTTTGGAAAGTACTGACAGTCTCTGCTTTCCATTACCTTCACACTAAAGCACACTAAGCTTGGAAAAATGATCTTGTGAAAACATAAATGGCTCTGTCTCTACAGAACAACAAAAAACTTAATCTGAAATTTAATTCTCTAGTTTTTTAAAATGGGAATTAAAATATACTTTACAGCATTACTGTTGTTAGTTTTATAAAAACTAATATAAATAAAGTATGACCACAGTGCTTAGCACAAGGTGAGTACAAAGTAAACTTAAAATTTTTAATTTTTTGAAATTATAAATTGGGGAAGCAAATAGCCACTCAGGTCCAAATATTTGGATAATAGGAAATTGTCTCTTTCCCTCAATAAATTCAGCTTAATTAATGTAAGCATATTATACTCAATGAAAGTTTCCACACATTAAAAAGACTCTTAAATATGAAACATATGAAAGTTACCAAAAACAGTAAATCAAAATAAGGAATACCATTTCTAGATATTAAACAATGAAAAGAAGCAAATTTTCATATACCAAATTACTATTAACATACTTTATGGGTAGAGGTTTGTAAAAGCCTGTTATTTCCAATATGCTTTAAAATTGCTTGAAGTCTAGGGCATTAATAATGAAAGACTTGAGTAAAAAATTTCTTCTAAAACTCTTAAATGAATCCAGTAAGATTTTTAACTAAAAATTGTTTCCCAGCCTAATAAATCTCCCTCCTGGGAATGTTTGAAGCATGAGTCTAGAAATCTCACTTTAACCTGCTGCAAGTAGATCCACAAACGTGGCCAAAGAATTCAGCATCCAAATAGATATTAGATCATTTGACACAAGAAGATAATTGGAATATATACTGTTTGTACCAAACTATAAATTCTGAAAGCAACTGCCTATTAAGAGATAACTGATGCTGCCTATCAGAAAATAAATAATAATGAAGAAGGAAAATCATGTAGCTGAAATAGAGGGCAACTTATATAAGAGATGGCTCAGAGATAAATACTGCACTTTATCTATAATATCCTGTGCATAACACTACCTTCTAATTATTATAATGTAGACTAAATACATACCTTCTAATTATTGTCACATAGACTAAATACATTGTATGACTGTACCCAAGGCATAAGCTAAGACCCAGGAGAAATATGCTCTGAAATAATGAATATTCAAGTCCATGATTTTCTTCCTTTAAACTTCATTACTCCCACTTCATGTCCAGCACTGTATTAGGAGCAGAAAAAATATGCAAATAATTAAAAATAATTTTTTAAGGAACTCAATTTAGTGAGGCTGGTAGATATTAGAAAAATAAATAAGAATACAAAGTAGGAAGAAATAGAAACCAAGTATTGTGGGAGTACAGAAAATGTCTCAAATGAGGTCAGAAAACGGTTTCGAAAAGAAATGAGCTTTGAGTTGGGATTTGGAAAAAAAAAATTAGTATGAACTTGCTAAAGCAGGAAGAGGAAGTGTATTGTAGGCAAAGAAACACGTTTACAAAAATAAAGATGGAAAAATACACAGATGCCACACATGACTGCACAAGTTGAGCATTGCCCAAATTATCTGCAGCATGGTCACTAAAATTTTTACATTTATTAGAACAATTTTCAAGTTATTGCTGTTGTTCAGTCATTAAGACGTGCCCAACTCTTTGCGACCCCATGAACTGCAGCACGCCAGGCTTCTCTGTCCTTCACCACCTCCCAGAATTGCTCAAACTCAAGTTCATTGACTCAGTGATGCCATCCAACCATCTCATCTGCTGTTGTCCCCTTCTCCTCCTGCCTTCAATTTTTCCCGGCATCAGGGTCTTTTCCAGTAAGTCAGTCCTTCGTATCATGTGGCCAAAGTACTGGAGCTTCAGCATCAGCATCAGCATCGGTCCTTCCAATGAATATTCAAGGTTGGTTTCCTTTAGGATTGACCATTTTGATCTCCTTGCTGTCCAAGTGACTCTCAAGGGTGTTCTTCAATACCACAGTTCAAAAGCATCAATTCTTTGGGACTCAGCCTTCTTTATGGTCCAACTCTCACATCCATACATGACTACTGGATAGAAATAAAAAGAATTTGAAAAAGGGGCACCTTTTAACAATTTGCACAAATTTCCTGTTCCCTTTTCTCATTTGGATTAGCGAGAACCTTATGAAAGTTTCTGGCATACTCTAAAGAACAGGAGAAAGTTCAGTGTTCTATAAGCAAAATATACACTGTAAGGAAGAAACATGGAATGAGACTGAAACACAAAATTGGTACCTACAAACCTAAGACGTTTGGTTTTTTATTTTATCAACCTCAGGCTCATAATGTAACCAGCTAATTCCTTCAGGACAATTCTACTGGCTGTGGAAAACAAAAGGGAGTGAGATAGTGGAGGTAGGCAGACCAGTTGGAAAGACATGAAAACAGGCAGACAAGAGACCTGAAGGTCATGAATAAAGGCAGTGACAGTAGTAAAAGGAGTCATGTTTCATATGCATTTCATAACATCAACATGATTATAAATCACTGCTTTGACTGAAAACCATAATTTTCTTCCATCCAATATATTCCCTTCTGAGAAATAAAGGTCAGAAACACAAGAGTAGGAAAAGAAACCCTTACAACTTGAATAAAAGTTATGCAGGTTTAATAATTTAGTTCTAAACCTGAACTTACAGCCAGAGATTTATATAAGAAGGGCATTTAAAAAAACAAAATGACACTTACAAAGCTGAGTCTTTACTGAAGACAAATTCTCTCCTAATGCTACACTAGTTTATCCAGTGTTTTTCCAAGTTACTAAATTTTCAAAACTTGGAGGATTTTACTAGGTTCTATAGTAATGGAACATCATTTGGCAGAATTACTGGACACATCTCACCAGTTCAGCTCAGTTCAGTTCAGTGGCACAGTCGTGTCCGACTCTTTGTGACCCAATGCACTGCAGCAAGCCAGGCTTCCCTGTCCATAACCAACTCCTGGGCTTACTCAAATTCATGTCCATTGAGTCACGGATGCTATAATACCATCTCACTCTCTGTCATCCCCTTCTACTACCTTCAATCTTTCCCAGCATCCGGACCTTTTCAAATGAGTCAGTTCTTCTTGTCAGGCGGCCAAAGTATTGAAGTTTCTGCTTCAGCATCAGTCCTTTCAATGAATATTCAAAACTGATTTCCTTTAGGATGGATAGATTGGATCTCCTTGCAGTCCAAAAGACTCTCAAGAGTCTTCTCCAACACCATACTTCAAAAGCATCAATTCTTCGGTGCTCAGCTTTCTTTAGAGTCCAACTATCACATCCACATATAACTACTGGAAAAACCATAGCTTTGACTAGACAGACTTTTGTTGGCAATGTAATGTCTATGCTTTTTAATATGCTGTCTAGGTCATAACCTTTCTTTCAAGGAGTAAGTGTCTTTTAATTTCATGGCTGCAGTCACCATCTGCAGTGATTTTAGAGCCCCCCAAAATAAAGTCAGCCACTGTTTCTATTTTTTCCCCATCTATTTGCCATGAAGTGATGGGACCAGATGCCATGATCTTAGTTTTCCATATTGAGTTTTAAACCAGCTTTTTCACTCTCCTCTTTCACTTTCATCAAGAGACTCTTTGGTTCTTTGCTTTCTGCCATAAGGGTGGTGTCATCTGCATATCTGAGGTTATTTATATTTCTTCCGGCATTATTGATACCAGCTTGTGCCTCATGCAGCCCAGAATTTCCCATGATGTACTCTGCATATAAGTTAAATAAGGAGGGTGACAACATACAGCCTCGATGTACTCCTTTCCCGATTTGGAACCACTCTGCTCTTCCATGTCCAGTTCTACCTGTTGCTTCTTGACCTTCCAGATTTCTCAGGAAGCAGGTCAGATGGTCTGATATTCCCATCTCTTTCAGAATTTTCCACAGTTTGTTGTGATCCACACAGTCAAAGGCTTTGGCATAGTCAATAAAGCAGAAATAGATGTTATTTTGGAACTCTCTTGCTTCTTTATTGATCCAGCAGATGTTGACAATTTGATCTCTGGTTCCTCTGCCTTTTCTAAAACCAGCTTGAACATCTGGAAGTTCACCGTTCATGTGTTGCTGAAGCCTGGCTTAGAGAATTTTGAGCATTCCTTTACTGGCATGTGAGATAAGTGCAATTGTGTGGCAGTTTGAGCATTGTTTGGCATTGCCTTTCTTTGGGACTGGAATGAAAACTGACCTTTTCCAGTCCTGTGGCCTCTGTTGAGTTTTCCAAATTTGCTGGCATATTGAGTGCAGCACTTTCACAGCATCATCTTTGAGGATTTGAAGTAGCTCAACTGGAATTCCATCACCTCCACTAGCTTTGTTCGTAGTGATGCTTCCTAAGGAGGCATCACATTTCTTTTTTTTCTTCCCACATTGTCATTACTTTTTCAGGAGTATTACTTTATTTATGTCTGATTTCACAGAGCCAATAACATTCAGAGTAACAATGTAACATTGTTACATATTTGTTTTCAAGTTTTCCAATAAATTATAAAGAGATAGCAAATACTTAGGCAATTAAAGAAGGCTGTTTTCTTTAGCCCACTTTTAGGGGGCAGCTACAGTTTACTACAAATCCTACCCCTTTTCCATTAAACTTATTTCAAAGCTTGAATTCCCCAAGAGTCTAGAATGGAAAGTAAGAAGTTAACTTAAGCAGTTAAGATGATGTCAGCCACCATCATCTGCCAAGGACATCCTTGGTAACTCAGATGGTAAAGAATCTGCCTGCAGTGCAGAAGACCTGGGTTCGATCTCTGAGTCAGGAAGATTCCCTTGAGAAGGGAATGGCTACCCCCTCTAGTATTCTTGCCTGGAGAATTCCATGGACAGAGGACTCTGGCAGACTACAGTCCATGGGGTTACAAAGAGTCAGACACCCATACCTAAAAAAATTACCAAATAATTTTCCAGTGCATAAGATTTTACTTTGCTTTTTCTCCACTAAATATGCAAAACAGATGTGAGAATGTTAGATTATGAAATAATTGTTAATTATCAGGAAATAAAATCTGTGAAGGATGTATAACACAGCCAGATGTATATTTGAAAAGGGAGGTAATGCATCAGTTACTGTATAAATGTCTTTCAATTGATTTTTTTCCAGGTGACTGAATTTTGTACAGAAAAAACACACAATACGGAAGCTCCAAACCTACAAAACAAAATGTGCAATGGCAAAAGCACATGGGATGTAATTATGAACTCTTCTGACTTTCAAAATACATCTCCCATGACAGAAATGAATCCACCAACTCATCCTATATTTTCATTGCTCAAGTCCAAACAGCGAGTAGTTTGTTTGGTACTTGATAAATCTGGAAGCATGTCTTCAGTAAGATTTTTATTTTTTAGCTCTTTTAAATTAGATATTTAAGCTAATAGAAGTGTAATTTAATCTTAGGTTTAGTTTTACTGAGGAAACTAAAATTTATTGTTTTAATAAATTTTAATCGATGATTTTGTATGGACAAGTATGAGAAGATAATATACTAAAATAAAAGTAATTGTTATATTAAGGTTATTGGATTATGGATGACATTTATTCTTTTAACTTTTAATTCTAACAAACAAGAAATAATATAACTGAACAAAAAGAAAAAATGAAAATTACTCATGATTCCACCACTGAGCATATTATAATTCTTACTTTTTTCTGTTTATGCATTTGCATTTCCTCCTCAAAAATGTGATTATCTTACATAATATTTCACAATATGATTTTTTACTTACTATATCTTAAACACTCCCCAGGGGAAAAATGATTTCTTGAAACATATTTTAATGATTATATCATATGCACAAACCATAATTTAGTCAAATAACCCCCATTAATGGACATTTTGATGATTTTCAACTTATGAAAAATTACACTGCAACAAACATTTTTGTGTGCATTTGAAATTATTTCCATATTGTTAAAGAAGATGGTATACATTTTCAAGGCTTTTCCCAAGTATGATAAGACTGACTTTTTAAGTTTTTCTTTAATATTTCTTTTTAATATAATGAAGTTAAATGCTAAAATATAGTAATCAATTATTACCATGCTCTCTGGCCATGAACTTTCTTTTAACCAGTCTGTCAAGATTGGAGGAAACTCAAGGATTTTTCAGACATGCCACAATAATTGATTCAGTGATTATTGGAATTATTTAATCCCTTTAGCAAAAAATAAGAATTTGTTAGGGATATTACAACAAACAGGGCCTTCCCTGGTGGCTGAAAGGTTAAAGCATCTGCCTGCAATGCAGGACACCTGGGTTCGATCCCTGGGTTGGGAAGATCCCATGGAGAAGGAAATGGCAACCCACTCCAGTATTCTTGACTGGAGAATCCCATGGAGGGAGTAGCCTGGTAGGCTACAGTCCACAGGGTCTCACAGAATCGAACACGACTGAGCGGCTTCACTTTCACTTTCTTTTCTTACAGGAAGATCGTCTCTTTCGAATGAATCAAGCAGCAGAATTATACTTGACTCAAGTTATTGAAAAGGGATCCTTGGTTGGGATGGTTACATTTGACAGTGTTGCTGAAATCCGAAATCATCTAACAAAAATAACTGATGATACTGTTTACAAAAATATCACTGCAAATCTGCCTCAGAAAGCTGATGGTGGAACTTCAATTTGTAGGGGGCTCAAAGCAGGATTTCAGGTAAAATAAAAATGCTTTTATAAGTATCATTTGCATTTATTATGACTTTTAATATTGTTCAGCTCTCTTACAAGGGTTGTGAGCATAGAGGTCTCTCATTTAAATAATTTTTTTCAATAGTAAAAGATGTTTATCTGTTTTCACAATCAATAGCCAGACAAAAAATATAAGATAATTACAATTGCAAGCCATAATCGGGACATGATTAACCTAACAATATAAAATAACTAAATACAGTTTGGGGGGGTCAAGCAGAGTGATGTGGTAAGTGGAAGTACCTACATACACATGTTTTTATCCGCCCAGCCAGTCTACGTCTTTTAGTTGGTGCATTTAATCCATTTACACTTAAGGTAATTATGGATATGTATGGTCCTATTACCATCTTCTTAATTATTTTGGGTTTATTTTTTGTAGGTCTTTTCCTTGTCTTGTTTCCTCCTACAAGTTCCTTTTGCATTTGTTGTAAAGCCAGTTTGATGGCACTGAATTCTCTTAACTTTTGCTTATCTGGAAAGCTTTTGATTTCTCCATCAAATCTGAACGAGAGTCTTGTTATGTAGAATATTCTTGGATGTAGATTCTTCCCTTTCATCACTTTAAATAGATCATGTCATTCCCTTCTGGTTTATACAGTTACTGTTGAAAAATCAGCTGGTAACCCGATGGGAGTTCTCTTGTATGTTATTTGTCATTTTTCCTTGTTTTAAATATTCTACTTTGTCTTTAATTTTTGTCAGTTTGATTACTATGCATCTCAGTGTGTTCCTCCTTGGGTTTATCTTGCCTGGGACTCTCTGTGCTTCCTGGTATTGGTTGACTATTTCCATTCCCATGTTAGGGAAGTTTCAGTTATTATCTCTTCAAATATTTTCTCAGGCCCTTCCTCTCTCTCTTCTACTTCTGGGACCCCTAAAATGTGAATATTGGTGCGTTTAATGCTGACCCGGGGTCTCTTAGGCTATCTTCATTTTTTTTTTCATTCTTTTTTTTTTTTATTGTTTTTGCCATACAATGTCTTGATATCACCATGGGTTTACATATGCTTCCCCTCCAGAACCCCCCTCCCTCCTTCCTCCCCCCCGGGAAATCTCGCTACACCAGCCCCGAGCATCAATCCTGGGCTGGCGATTGATTAGACATATGATAATTAACTTGTTTCAATGCCCTTCTCCCATATCATCCCACCCTTACCCTCATCCACAAAGTCCACGAGTCTATTCCATACATCTGCGTTCCTTTTGCTGTCTCGCATGTTGGGTTCTTGTTACCGTCTTTCTAGATTCCATATATATGTGCTAATATACTGTATTGTTGTTTTTTCATTCTTTTTTCTATATTCTGTTCTATGGGAGTAATTGCCACCATTCTGTCCTCCAGGTCACTTATCCGTTCTTCTCCCTGTTATTCTGCTACCGACTCCTTCTAGTGTATTATTCATCTCTGTTTGTTCTTTAGTTCTTATAGGTCTTTGGTAAACATTTTTTGCATCTTTACCATTGTTCCTGGGATCCTGGATCATCTTCACTATCATTATTCTGAATTATTTTTCTGGGACGTTGCCTATCTCCACAACATTTAGCTGTTTTTCTGAGGTTTTATCTTGTCCCCTCATTTGGAATATAACCTTCTGCTATTTCATCCTGATTAACTTTCTGTAATGTGGCTTTTGTTCTAGCTGTGGGATTGTGGTTCTTCTTGCTCCTTCTGTCTTGCTTTCTGATGGAGGAGGCTAAGAGGCTTGTGTAAGCTTCCTGATGGGAGGGAATGGCAGTGGGAAAAACTGGGTCTTGCGCTGTAGGGCAGGGCCTTGCTCAGTAAATTTCAGCCCAATTATCTGCTGATGGGTAGGGTTGTGCTCCCTCTGTTAGTTGTTTGGCCTGAGGCAACCCAGCCTTGGGGTCTACAGGCTAGGGTTAATGGTGACCTCCAAGAGGGCTTATGCCAAGGGGGGATGTTGGATATCTTTTTTTGGTGGGTTCCAGCATCTTCCTGTCAATGGCTGTTCAACCATTAGTTGAGATTTTGGTGTTCTCACAGGAGGAGATGAGCACACATCCTTCTACTCTGCCATCTTGAACTCCCATTTAAATAATTTTTTAAGACATTCTATTGCCTACTGTTCATACTCCTGAGGTACTGCATTGCACTGAGGAGTAGTTAAAGGGAAGAAAAACTCTGTGTAAACATAATCATCATGATTTTATTGAGAAAGTCCTCATTTCTTTATCACTCCATAGTCCAAATTCCTATGAGGATAAAATAATGCTGTTAAAGGGATTTTAGAAGAGGGAGATTACTAATATTTTTATATTATGGACAAAGAAAACTCCAGTTCACCCAATTAAATTGACATTTAAAATCACAAAAATAGAGGTAGTTGCTCAAGTATAGTATGAAACACAAAACACATAGGTAGAAGTTTACTGAAATAAAAATTGTGAAATCAAAAGTTGTGAGCAACTTTTGAGCACTATATTAAACTGCCTCCAGTACTCCTCTGAATCTCTTCCAACCTAAGATAGCCTCTGTTTAAGCCTATTTATAGTCCTTTAGTAAAAAAAAACAGAAAACTGTTTCCCTTCTCTGATCCTCTCACTGCCTCAGCTAAAAAGTGGAGATTGTTACTTTCATCTGGGCCACTAGTTAATGCAAACTCCTAGCTTTCCTCATGATGTTTATTTTCTATAAAACATATAGGTTTAAGAAAATATACAAGTTCCAGATCCAGACAAACCTGGGACTGTGATTCTATTATTCCCTAGCTAAATGACCTTGGGTGAGTTACTCAACTCAAAAAAACCTCAGTTTCCTTAATTAATGAAATATGAGAAGTAATACTTGTTGTTCTTGTTCAGTAGCTAAGTCGTATCCAACTCTTTGTGACCACATGGACTGCAACACACCAGACTCCTCTGTCCTCTATTATTTCCCAAAGTTTGCTCAAATTCATGTCCAAGAGTCAGTGATGCTATCTAACTTCTCATCTTCTGTCACCTCCTTCTCCTTTTGCCTTCAGTTTTTCCCAGCATCAAAGTCTTTTCCAATGAGTTGGCTCTTCACACCAGGTGGCCAAAGTACAGGAGCTTCAGCTTCAGCATCAGTCCTTCCAATGAATATTCAGGGTCAATTCCCTTTAGAACTGACTTATTTGATCTCCTTGCAGTCCAAGGGACACTTAGCAGTCTTCTCCAGCACAACAATTTAGAAACATCAATTCTTCAGCATTCAGCTTTCTTTATGGTGCAACTCTCACAACTGTACATGACTACTGGAAAAACCATAACTTTGACTAGACTGACTTTTGTCAGCAAAGTGATGTCTTTGCTTTTAAATATGTTGTCTAGGTTTTTCATCACTTTCCTTTCAAGAAGCAAGCATCTTTTTGTTGATTAATTTATTTATTTAAGATGGAGGATAATTACTTTACAATATTGTGGTGGTTTTTGCCTATATCAACATGAATCAGCCACAGGTGCACATGTTCCCCCCATCTTGAACACTCCTCCCACCTCTCTCCTCATCCCATCCCTCGGGTTGCCTCAGAGCACTGGCTTTGAGTGCCCTGCTTCATGCATCAAACTTGCACTGGTCATCTGTTTTACATATGGCAATATACATGTTTCAGTGCTATTCTCTCAAATCATCCCACTCTTGTCTTCTCCCACATAGTCCAAATGTTTTTTCTTTACATCTGTGTCTCTTTTGCTAAGGAGCAAGCATTTTTTTAATTTCAAGGCTTCAGTCACTGTCTGCAGTGGTTTTGGAGCCCAAGAAAATAAAATCTGTCACTGCTTCCACTTTTTCCCCTTCTGTTTGCCATGAAATGATGGGACCAGATGCCATGACCTTAGTTTTTTGAATGCTGAGTTTCAAGCCAGTTTTTTCACTCTGTTCTTCCACCCTCATCAAGAGGGTCTTTAGTTCCTCTTCATTTTCTGCCATTTGAGTGGTTTCATCTGCTTATCAGAGATTGTTGATATTTCTCCCAGCAATCTTGATTTCAGCTTGTGATTAATTCAACCCAGCCTTCAGCATAATGTACTCTGTGTATAAGTTAAATAAGCAGCCTTGTCACACTCCTTTCCCAATTTGAAACCAGTCAGTTGTTCCATGTAAGGTTCTAACTGTTGCTTCTTGACCTGCATACAGGAGGCAGGTAAGGTGATCTAGTATTCCCATCTCTTTCAAAATTTTCCACAGTTGTTGTGATCCACACAGTCAGTCAAAGGCTTTAGCATAGTCAATGAAGCAGATTTTTTTTAATTGCTTTGTTTTATTCATGATCCAATGGATGTTGGCAATTTGACTCCTGATTCCTTTGCCTTTTCTAAATTCAGTTTGTACATCTGAAAGTTCTCACTTCACATACTGCTGAAGCCAGCTTGAAGGACTCTGGCATAACTTTACTAGTATGTGAAATGAGCACAATTATTCGATAGTTTAAACATAATTTGGCATTGCCTGTCTTTGGGATTGGAATGAAAACTGACCTTTTCCAGTCCTGCAGCCACGGCTGAGTTTTCCAACTCTGCTGAAGTATTGAGTGCAACACTTTAATAGCATCATCTTTTAGATTTGAAATAGTTCAGTTGTACTTCTATCACCTCCACTAGCTTTGTTCATAGTAATACTTCCTAAGCTCACTTGACTTCACACTCCAGAATGTCCATCTCTAGGTGAGTTACCACACTAGCAGGGTTATCAGTGCCATTAATATATTTTTTGTATAGTTCCTCTGTGTATTCTCGCCACCTCTTCCTAATCTCTTAAGCTTTGGTTAGGTCCTTAGCACTCTGTTCTTTACTGTACCCATCCTTGCATGAAATGTTCCCTTGATATCTCCATTTTCTTAAGGAGATTTCTAGTCTTTTCCATTCTATTGTTTTCCTCTATTTCTTTACATTGTTAATTTAAGAAGGCCTTCTTAGCTCTCCTTGCTATTCTCTGGAGCTCTGCATTCAGCTGAATGTAACTTTTCCCTTATCTTTTGCTTTTCACTTCTCTTCTTTCCTCAGCTCTTTGTAAAGCCTCTTCAGACAACTACTTGGCCTTCTTGCACTTCGTTTTCTTTGAAGGAAAAGAAGCAATAGTACTTGTCTCATTTAATTGCAAGAAATATGTCAGATAAATAAGTGCTCCCCTAATGATGCTGTTCATAGCAGCATCATTCACAACAGCCTAGATGTAGCAGCAAACCAAGTATCCATCAAGAGATGAATGAATAAAGAAGATATAGTGTATATGCATGTGTATATAAATATATACAGTGGACTATTACTCAGCAATAAAAAAGAATGAGATTCTGCCATTTGCAACAATGTGGATGGACCTAGAGGGTATGATGCTTAATAAAATAAGTCAGGAAGAGAAAGACAAAAACTCTATTATCAATTATATGTAGTACATAAAAAATAATACAAACATTATATACATACAAAATAGGCTCACAGATATAGAGAACAATCTAGTGGTAACCAATGTGGAAAGAAAAGGAGAAGGTGCAATATAAGGGTATGGTATTAAGAAACATAAATTACTACATATAAAATAAATACACAACAGGATATATTGTACAGCACAGAGAAATATAGCCATTATTTTGTAATGACTTTACAGTATAATTCATAAAATAGTAAATTACTATGTTGTACACCTGAAACTAATGTAACACTGTAAATCAAGTATAATTCAATAAAAATGATAAGCAAGTACTCAAGGAAGGATTGCTATTAAAAATGGTAATTCTTGATAATGGGCTCCAGTTTCGTCCATCTGAGTAGAATTGCTTCAAATGAATTTTTTTTTAATGCTGAGTAATATTCCATTGTGTATATGTACCACAGCTTTCTTATCCATTCGTCAGTTGATGGGCATCTAGGTTGCTTCCATGTCTTGGCTATTGTAAACAATGCAGCGATGAACATTGGGGTACACGTGGCTCTTTCAATTCTGGTTTCCTTGGTGTATATGCCCAGCAGTGGGATTGCTGGATCATATGGCAGGACTATTTGCAGCTTTTTAAGGAACCTCCACACTATTTTCCATAGTGGCTGTACTAGTTTGCATTCCCACCAACAGTGTAACAGGGTTCCCTTTTCTCCACATCCTCTCCAGCGAAGTAAGCCAGAAGCAAAAACAACAATACAGTATATTAACACATATATATGGAATTTAGAAAGACGGTAACGAGAACCCAACATGCGAGACAGCAAAAGGAACGCAGATGTATAGAATAGACTCGTGGACTTTGGAGATGAGGGTAAGGGTGGGATGATATGGGAGAAGGACATTGAAACAAGTTAATTATCATACGTCTAATCAATCGCCAGCCCAGGATTGATGCTCGGGGCTGGTGCAGCGAGATTTCCCGGGGGGG